>JAUTXW010001741.1:0-364762 GCA_030620095.1 Kuschelorhynchus macadamiae
AAAGTTTTGCTTCGATCGGGGTGCTTTATTAACGAATTAATGTAAATATATTTTAGAGTAAAATTTAACCCAAATTAAAAATATGTTGGATCTAATTTAATCTGGATATAACTGAATTGGTACCGACTTCAAAAAAGGAAGTATTGTAATCGTGAAATAATCATCCTATGAGATTTTTTCATATCTTGACGTTTCAGGATCCCTAGATGCCAAACATTCCGTCGGTCTGTATGTCTATCTGTCCGCGGCATAGCTAAAAAACTACTTACCCGATTGACATGGTGAGAGCCTGGTAATTTTTGGTAAAAATCCAATATGGCCAAACAAAATGGCGGTCTAGTGAAATGTTAAAAAAAAATATATTATTAAAAAACTGCTTATCCAATTTACCTCAAATTTTGCACAAAATAAAAATGTTATGTTAGAATCGACTGGTAACATTTTGGACGAATCCAAGATGGCAGAACAGAATGGCAGCTGAATAAATAATTGTGGTGTAGGGACCAACTAGTGAAATTGTGGTACAAAATCGAAGATGGCCGAACAAAATGGCGGCCAAATAAAATGTTTGTAATCGTGAAAAATTCACCATTTCAGGTTTTACATATATTCAGGTTTTAGTGTCCCTAGATGCTAAAAAATATGTTTTATCAATCCCGTCGGTCTGTCTGTCAGTTCTCGACATAGCTTAAAGACCACTTATCCGATTGAGTTCAAATTTTGATAAAAAATTAAGGGTCATCTGGGGATTTATCTAGTAATATTTTGGTACAAATCCAATATGGCGAAACAAAATGGCATCCTAGTGAAATGTTAAAAAAAATTAATATTAAAAAACTACTTATCCAATTTATCTCAAGTTTTGCACCCACATTAAAGTAGTATGTTGGAATCAAATGGTAAAATTTTGGTACGAATCCAAGATGGCGGAACAAAAAGGCGGACTAATGAAATATTTAAAAATTGAAATGGATTGGTTTCAAATTGTGTGCCATAATTAATTTGGATATAGGGATCATCTAGTGAAATTGTGGTACTAATTCAAGAAGACCCAATAAAATGGAGGCCAAATAAAATGCTCGTAATCGCGAAAAAAACACCCTGTCAGGTTTTACATATTTTTACGATTTAGCGTCTCTATATGCCAAAAATATGTTTTATTAACTCCGTCGGCTCGTCTGTCGGTCTGTCTGTATAGCTGTCAGTTCGCGGCATATCTTAAAAACTACTTACGATTTACTTCAAATTTTGATCAAAAATTAGGAGTCATGTCATGATGAGCTGGTAATATTTTGGTAAGAATCCAATATGACTGAACAATGTTAATAACATTATTACTAAAAAAACTAATTATCCAATTTTGCACAAAAAAATCTGTTTACATAGGAACGAACTGGTAACATTTTGATATGAATTCAAGATAGCAAAACAAAATATTTATAAAATCAGCCTGAAAATACTATTCATTAAATGAACTTTAATTTTTGTGCAAGAATTAAGTGTGATATAAAGATAAACTGGTGCAGTTGTGGTAGGAATTTAAGGAAAATTAAATGTGACATGGGGTAAACTGGTACGAATTCAATATGACTTAACAAAATGGCGGTATTTGACAATGTTTCATTCAGTTTATTTTAAATTATGCCCCAAAGTCAATTGTAGCATAGGTAAAAAAAACTGGTAAAATATTGATAGGAATGCAATATGATAGACCAAAATGGCGCCCAATAAAAATGTTTGAAACGACAGTATATGTAACACATATATATTGTGACTATTTACTGAACCGAATTGGGTACCATTTCACTCATACTTCACTATTTCCAATACTTCACTATACCCAAGTTCTGGGTAAAAGAATTTTACCGATTATTTATGTATGAACCTCGATTACACTTAGGAGTACATTAACCGATTTGAATACATTTTCCAGGAAGTATTCAGGAGAGTACCAGGGTGGTCATATAGTAAGCACTGAAAAAAAATGGCGGCATAGCATAAGTTTAAATGTTTTTAACATAGCAAATAACTTTATTCTTGGCACAAAAAGTTTATGCGGAGGGGGTAATCTAAAAATATTAATTTCGTGGTTTTCAGGGATACAGTGCAATTTTACTATTTTAATTTTTAACCGTTGGGATTGCTGATTTTCTATGCATGTCAAGATATCGTTTATTCATAATATTAGCTAATGTGATTTTAAGTACACCGATTACTTCGGGGAGATTGTGGCCAACATAGATTTTTTAAAGAAGTTTTTAGTGTGGTAACGGGGTTATTCCATAGAAAATATATTCAAAAAAGTAAAAATGGAGTAGACGCCACTTTAAATTATTTCCTGCCAGAGAGTTTTCGCACAAACTTTTAAATGCTTTAATATATATATTAATCAAAAAATGTAATTTTGACATAGCTGGATAATTTTCCTGCTCAGGTTATTTCGCTAGGTAATTACAAATCTTAATGAATGTTAACAATATTAGATAAGTTTATTCTGGACATAAAACTTTTCCTATGTCATAACTGAGGTGCGTGGTGGGGACGAGTAGAAATTAAAAAAATATATGTTCTGAAGTATCATGTTTCATATTTTTCTTAGTTTTTAAGAAAATGAACTTTACTTCTACTAATCATATTAATTTGTGACAACGAATTTTTGTATGTATTTTAAAATATTATATATATTTAAAATTTTAAGTTCATTGGACCCCAGTACCTTTGTTTAGGCCTCAGGAACCTTGAGCTTGACATTTACAACAGAACCTTTTTTAAATAAAGGAATAAATAAAAAAAATTACAGACAAAATAAAACCGAACTAAAAAATAATACTTAATACAATCTTGGAAATTTAACTTCATGATGTAGGCGTCAAACTAATAGAAACTGTAAATTTTGTAGGTGACATTAAACACTAATTAGGTCTTAGTTGGAGTCAAATTTCCTTGATGGAATAAAATATAGTTTTTTGACTTCTCAATGTTTTTTAAGTAGTTTTATTGTTTACAGTTATTGACTACTACCCGGGAGAGCTTTGGATTCATAAGAAAAAATTTTTTTCTAAGCTAGCAAAATGCTAAGCAAAGGATTAAGTTATTCTGTTATGTAAAAAAAAAATATAAAAAAATTGAACTGACCTAAAAAAATAAAAAGTAAATAAGATTTTATTCAATCTTAAAAATTTTACTTTTTGAAGTCGGCGTCAAACTAATTCTTCATTAGCGCAACAAGACATATATGTATGCGTGTCTTGAATCTAGTACCATGAGTATAATGTCTATTTGCTGTCTTTATTAGTTTGACTCCGATTTCAAAAAAAAGTTTTTATAGAAAATCAGCAATATCAAAAAATAAAATTATTAACGAGGTTTCTTTCAAAGCCCAGACATCTACTAAGAAAAAAAAACAAGTTTGACATGTTACACCGATTTTTGCATAATGTATATTGTTCACAGGACAACGCTGTGTAATGGATAAAACATTATTTTGTATATAACAACGTGTTTCGTCATTTTTGACACACACACACAAGTTTTCAATGTCAGAACATTAAATCCAACTATTCATAGTTTTCAATTTGACTGTTGCGTTCTCCTGTTATGTTTTTTTTATTTTTATACCCCTAAAAATATTAAAAATCTACGTTCGTGACACCCAAAATTTAATCCCCGCGAGACGCTAACCTAGACTACTTTTGGTTCAAATTTTAAGCGAACCGGTTTGACCGTTCTCAAATTATCGTTGGTTGGCGCAAATTTTGTTTACATAAAAATAACTCCGTTGTATCCGCTTAAGAGCGGAGTTTTAAAAAATTCTGAAATTTATATTTGGATAATTATTTTTAAAAGCCATTGACGAAAGAATCGTCTTTAAATATGTTTTAGGTAAAGGGATATTGTAAACAATATATAGACATATTTCACCCCTATATGGGTTAAATTTTGAAAAACCCGTAAGAAACTATATAACATAATATAGCTTTTATTTTTTCGATAAGGTAAAGCATAATCGAAAAATGAGGGAGGTCTAAAATTGCTATGATTTCAACTTCACTTTGTATCTGAGAATCGAAGAGGGCTATGAAAAGTTTGTTTATGGCGTGTTTCATTTTACAAAAAAGTAAAATCGCAATTCTCTCTCATCACTAATAAGGGAATTAAGCCGTAAAACCATCGAAAACTGGTAACCCAGATGTACATTATCTAATATCCTACCATAATATAATACTAATTACGTACTTGCTTTAGTATAATCATTTTTCGTTTTAAACTTTTTCGTCTACTTCCAGACGTAACTTTCAGTTAGAATATTTACGTGGCATGGCATGATTATAAAAATCGGTAAATTTCCTTTACCCGTAACTTTCTCGTTATAAATCTTTCCTTTTATTAGGAATAATAAAGTGTGACCCAATTTAGTTCTACACATAGTTATTTATTAACACATATACTGTATTTTCAAATATTTCTATTGTTCCACCATATTGGATGGGTACCAAACAGTTTCTACCTAGGCCACCCTTGATTTTTGAGCAAAATCTCAAATAATTTGAATAGGTACTTTTTACACTGAAGCCGTTTCAGTATGAATGTTTATTATATATTTTATCTGGCCGCCATGTTGTTCCTCTATCTTGAATTTGTACCACAATTTCACCAGTTTATGTTTAAATCACATTTAATGCTTGCATAAAGTTTGAGTTCTATCTTGGATTTGGACCAAAATGTTAACAGTTCACACACTTGATTTTGTAACAATTTGAATTATTTCACCGAAGCGCCATTTTGTTTGGCCATATTGGAATTTTACCAGAATGTTTTCAGGTCATCTCCATATTATCCTTAGTTTTTGACTACCTGAAGTCAACCGGGTAAATAGCCCGATAGAATAAAGCAAACATAAGTTTTGGAATCTAAGGACGCTAAAACATGAAGATATGTAAAACTTGGGAGGGTGATATTTTCACGATTACAAACACACTTGGCCGCCATTTTTTTCCGCCATCTTGAATTCGTACCACAATTTTAACTGTTCACTCTATATCACACATAATTCTCGCATAAAATTGGAAATCAATCCAATAGGTAGTTTTTCCAGGTTGATATTTTTAATATTTTATTAGGCCGCCATTTTGTTTAATCAGTTATTTTTTTAGTAACAATTTTTTTAATGCTAGGCTGCCATTTTCTTCCGCCATACTATACCAAAATGTTATCAAGTCATCTCCATTGACCCTTAATTTTTGACCAACATTTGTCAAGAAGTCAATCGGGTGAGTAATTTTTTTGCTATGCTTCGAACAAACAGACAGACCGACGGAATGAAGAAAATATGTTTTACGGCCTCTAGGTGATGAGAGCAAACATTTTGGAGGGTAATTTTTTCATGATTACAATAGGTATCTCTCTTTTACAAGGGAAGTAAAAATCACAAATGCACTGATACATTTTATTATAAATTCGCAGATCGCAGATCGATATCAAATGAAAATCGAACGAGGGAATAACGAATAACGATCCCGACATCGAAATCAAAGCTGATAAATTCACTGGCGGATTTAGAGGGAGCGAAAGGGGCACCGAAAACAATTTTATGTATAAACGAAAGCACTGGATCAGTTGAACATTCCTGAACGGGATCTATAGATCGTTCCTTTATCTGTTTTACATGTTCAATTAACATAATAAAATTCAACAACCAAAAAAAGTCTTCACTTTATACAAATTAAAATAATTTCTCCCCCCTCCCACGACTTCATCATACGGACAGCCATAAGCAAGTAAAACTAAATATTATCCGAGGCGCCGGCGCCGCTCAAATAATAACTGTAATTTATTCTGTTAACTGTTAGTTTCTTTCAGTGTTATATTTGTATTTTCCAACACGTCAGTACCTTTTCATATTACTTTGAACGTGACTTGACCCTGTCGCTGATATTTTGTTTGTTGTGTGCAGTTCAGCCTTTTGTCTTATTAGATTTTCTAGGATCTCTAAAGATGAGGGAGGAGATATGTACACTTTAACTTTGAGAAAACCCCATATAGAGAAATCCACTGGCTGGCCATCGAATTGAACCATATATTACCTAACCAATTCTCTCCAAATCGTTCATTGTTACAGATTTTGAATTATGAGCTGGAGCGCCATCTTGTTAGAACATCATTCCATCATTCACATCTAAATGCAAGTTTTTCAAAAAATGTTTAGTTTTGAAGAAATCCCAAATACATTCCACCATTCAATGGTCTGACGTTTAGTCTTACTACACCTAACCAAATATTCACTCCGAAACTCCTTCGCTTGTCTGGTATTTATCCTACATTCGCCATAGATATCGATAAGCAGTATGTTAATGTCAGTTTGATGCTCTCATATATAAACCAAAATAAAATAAAATAAAAATCAAAATGTCATTGGAAAGAACTACTAAAACGTATCAAAATAGGAAATGAAACGAAAACTCGATCGGTGACGACACAGTACCGCTATATTGATTTTAGAAACAATATCCTCCGCCGCCATTTTGTCATTAAAAGAGGAATTTTTCGCGCTATCGAATGACGTAAAAGTATATACACCTTGCCAATTTTTCGTTGTCACCCGGTATGTTGTTGTATATTAAACATCTAAAACAGATGTTCTAATATGCGCTATGGGACCACTCAAGCAATATCCTGAATATGCCCTGAAAATTTCATCCAAATCGGTCAAACCATCGAGAAGAAATCGTGTACATACATAAAAAATACAATGTTGAATTGATAACCTCCTTCTTTTTTGAAGTCGTTAATTAACAGACTAATTGGCAGATACACAAATGAACAAGTCAAACAGAGACTAATATTAAAAAGATAAAAGAATTTTATCAATCAAGAATACTAAATATATATAGCATATTATCTATACATTTAGTTTGATTCGTCTTTTAAACCGACTTCAAAA
This sequence comes from Kuschelorhynchus macadamiae, assembly GCA_030620095.1. Taxonomy (NCBI): domain Eukaryota; kingdom Metazoa; phylum Arthropoda; class Insecta; order Coleoptera; family Curculionidae; genus Kuschelorhynchus; species Kuschelorhynchus macadamiae. Next base: position 6,941 of record JAUTXW010001741.1, read on the forward strand.
AAGAAGGAGGTTATCAATTTTACCACATGTATTTTTTTAATGTACGTTCATCGATTACTCCGCGATGGTTTGACCAATTCGGATAAAGTTTTCAGGGAATATTCAGGATATCCCTTAGCAAGCATATTAAAAAATGTAAAACATGGCGGATTTACGCCATTTTCAATTGTTTCAACGAGTACCTATTGCGTTCACCATATCATTAGGAAAAAGTATACATGTTAATACCGTGTTTCGTAAGTTTTCCGGGTTTTTAAGGGCACGAAGTTTAGTTTTACTTATCTTTTTAAATCTTGACATTTCTATAATATTAATAGGGTGATTCTGGCAAAATTTCATATTCAATGGACCCAGTAGTTGCTTATCTATATTTTTAAAACACTAATATTTTTCGTGAGTTCGTGAGAGTTATACTGCACCAATTTACGAGATTTTTTTCTGAAATGTTCGTCTGGTTACAGTGACCTCTCAACACTGTTTTATTGCGTTTGTTATGTTATGTTTTTTATAAAACCAATATGTTTTCCTTCAATAACATTTCTGCACTGTGTGGTGAATGCGCCCCATGTTCTTATAATTTCACTAGAAATTTATCTTGTCATCTAACGAAAAAGGTAGAACAAGGTCTGCCGGACCAGTTAGTTTATTTTATTAGGGGCCTTCAAAATATTAAGCCAAGTTTAAGCTTTAAAACTTTGTGTAAATAGAACTAATAAGGATGAAATAAGAAAAGCAATAAAAGACCGTGCCTATTTAATGTGGTAAATATGTAGACACTCAATATATAAATGTCTGTTTTTGGTTAAGTAATCAGGAATTAGTTTCCATTATAAAATTTAATTTTCATTAAGGAATAAAACATTATTTTTTACTTTTTAGTGCTTTTTTGTCATGGGTTCTATTTTATTTATAAACATTATATCGATCACTGGATTCACCTTCAGTGCTATACAAATCTTCAACTTGACATATTAATAGAGGTTGTAAATTAAATAATTTTAATTTAAAAAAGTTGTTGGTATGTATCAGCTCTCTGTAATGATATTGGAAGTAACCACTTGGTATCTCCTAGTGAGTTTTCAATTTTAATTTCCTTATAGGGCACATCAAATTTAGACAATAAAAGAAGTTATTCGAAAAGCAATACAAAGCCTCGATTATGTTAGCGATAGAATACAATTCATGAATATTTGGCATTAAAAGTTGCAAATTTAGGCTAGACAACTTATTTTTAGAAAAGGATCGCTTGAAAGTATAAATATATAGCCTATTGGGAGTAGTTAATAAATTTAATAAAATTTTTAACTAAATAATGAAATAAAATATTTTTCAAATTTTAGTAAATTTTTTTGAAGGCGGACTTATTTTTTTATTTCATCCTTTTTAATTCTATTTACAGGAGTTTTATTGTAAAAGTCAGATTTAACAAAAATAGCCCCATATATGTATGTTATTTGCTGATAAGATCGTGAAAGCTAGCATTATATTACATCACGTAACGTAAATTTTAACGTTTTTCCAGTATACTTGCTATGAAACCACACCAATAAACTGAATATTCCTTGCAGATTGCGTCCAAATAGTTCAAACCATCCCGGAATAATTGATGTATATAGGTAGGATCGAATGAATTTGGATTTTTTGGGCAAATTAAAAAGGGAAATCAAGTTTCTTATTTTTGTAAAACCTTATTTCTTTCTTGTTCAAGGCAGATTTTTTTAAAATCTGAACTAACATTTTATTATCTATTATTTTAAACTAACCCACCAACTATATATTTAAAAATGAAACAATACCTACTTTTTTATCGGACTTTTATTAACAGACTAACTGGCATATACTCAAATATATACATATACGCACTCAAACAATGGAACAGAAACTAATATAATATTAAAAAGCTAAAAAAAATTATTGAAATAAGAGAATAATAAATATATAATACATACGTACATACATACATACTATTTTCCATACATTTAGATCTATCGTCGAAAATATTTTAATTTGGAACTGAATTTTGTTACTGGGCTTTGCTTTATATGATCAGGTATTTTGTTATATAGACATTTTTCAAAATGATTATTAGTTATTACTGAACTAGAATATTGTGGAATTATTATATTATTTCTAAATCTTGTCAATTATTATATATGTCATAAATACCAATGTGCTGGCTAATATTTTGTCAAAATCTACTTTTAATCTATTTCTCTATTTCCTTGTATTCATAGATACAACCGAAAAATTAAATTAACACTTCAATAGGTCTTTCGTAATGAGAGGAGAGTGTTTATTAATACCGGCTCAAATTTTATAAAGATTAGTGTTTTTAATTATGCTCTGCAATGCTAAATCACAGTAAATATAAAGCACCTTTTTTTCTGTGGGTGATAAGTCGCTTTTTTTGACCAAAATCGGTCGTAAATGGATTCTAATGCATAATTTAATATGGTTTGACTCTGGAATAGTGTTCCCTAAAACTTATTTCTTAATCAGAAATGTTTGATGTAATTTTTAATAAACGTATTTGGCAAAAATATTGTTGTTGTAAAACCCTTATTTGTAAATTGCTTTTGCCACAATGCACTTTTTACAGTCAAGTAATCAATACTATTAAATAGATACATTACAGACCTTATTAAGATCGTTTTTAAGTGTTGGAAGTTTAAAATGTGCTTTAATAAAAACTCTGTCATTATTACAATAATATAAATCTCATAAACAAAGAAACATTTTATCACATTCCAAATAAACGAATAGTAAATGTTGAGCAAGAAAACCATGAGATGATCAATTAATAAGTTATATTAACATTAACTATCATGACATGATTTTTGATTGGTTACGTAATAAAATGAATAAAGTCATATCTGGGTTTATCCAAACAATAAGGCAGTTTGGCAACAACGACAGGATTATCTCGGCCACAGCGTCGTCATGGGAGTGCATACAGGCGTCCTTCTTTCGGGATTTTGCCTGTTCGGGCCAATAGCGGTTTTTAATCACTGAGGTAAAACGAAGTTTCGGGCCATTGCCGGTTTTAGCGCATTTACAGTCAAGTGACCGAATTTTCGGTATTTCGACTGTTCGGGCCAGTGTCTGTTTTAAATCATTGAGGTAAATCGAAGTTTCGGACCAATGATTTTTCGGGACATTGCCTGTTCGGGCCAGTGAAGTTTCGGGCCAAATACATCGAACCCATAAATCAAACCTCAGTTTTTAAAAATTTGCCGACGTTTCGACGATTTATTTGTCGTCTTCTTCAAGGCTGCAAGAGATAATTTTTTTTATTACAGTATGGCCGCTCATAGGATACAAACAAAAATTAATAAAATATAACAAGGCTAACAAACAACACTAACTGAATATTTTTAAATTAATCAAAAAAAATGTTTGTTTTAGTCTTAGGAAATTTAATTATTCTGAAGAGTTATTATTTTTTATTTTTAAATAAATTTTTTCTTAAATATAAAACATATACATATGGAAAACAAATAAATACGAACAAAAAGGTAACCACAACAACATAAAAAGACAAATCAAACAACAATAATAAAAGGAAACTTAGGGTTCATAAGTATTGTTATTTGTGACATTTCACTTACATAATTCCTTAGAATTAGAGGCTCACGTAAACAATAGAACTAATATAATTAGACTTCTCCATAGAATACAAATGATGGTTACCAATACAATACAATAAAACACAATGTGGCAAACAAGTAAAAGATCAAAAGATATTTAGCAGGTCTCGGAGCTTTAAAACATTCAAAAAGGATTATTCAGAAAAACAAAAAAATGCAAATAAACAACTCCGGAATATAATATTTCTTATCAGTCGGTACAAATAAAAAGGGGACAATTATTAGGGCAATGGTTTGTTTAATGGGGCATGTCAAGAAGTACTTTCTCTACAGCGAATCAAAATACGGTTTTAACCATATTTTGAAACGTCGGCCAATTTTTAACAAATTGAGGTTTAATTTATGTCCCTAACCCGCTAAACACCATCTTGAAAATATAAAATCTACGAAAATGTTTAAGTTAACTTTTAGATTCTGGCTAAATTATTAATTAACAGTAGTCGTTATGAATTTTGTTCCCTAGAGAAAAACTAGCAAAAAATTAACTTTTTTGACCAATAAAATACTTGTATAAAATAAGAGTTATAGATTAATTAACGAACCACAAAAAAGTTTTTTACAAACATTCTGTTGAAACTGCCGATTAAAGAGATTCGAAAAAATATGAATGCGCTCTCTTCAGAGTAACTCCAGCTTTATATCAAATATGATATAAAAGTATTAATTTTATGTTTAATAGATCTAAAATTTTACCTCTGTATAAGTGCTATACTATTAATTTGAAATACAATTAATACCAACATTATGATTGACAAACAAAAATCTTTTTTGGCTTTTTCGCAACTGAATAAAAATATTTAACTTAAATTAATTGAAGCAGATATTTAATATAATTACATACCTCAACATGTAGACTAGTCTGTCTACGGAATGTTTCGATACATAATATAAATAATATTATTTAAGCAAGCATAAGAAATTATATCATTTACCTTAAGTTTTTATAGACACATAGTAGTTGTACAAATACTTTCATCCTATCGGGACTCGTCAGTGCGCCGATCGTAAGAGAAAAACATTAAATAATAGAAAAGATTTGATTTCAAAATTTTAAAATGTGTCAGTTTGTTTGACATGTAACCTAGATATGAAAAAACTGATAGTTTGTAGCCATCTATAACGATATTTTTAAATGTGTTCAAATTATTTGTTGCGTTTAGATTGACAAACAGAAATCTTTTTTGGCTTTTTCGCAACTGAATAAAAATATTTAACTTTAAATTAGTTGAAGCAGATATTTAATATAATTACATACCTCAACATGTAGACTAGTCTGTCTACGGAATGTTTCGATACATAATATAAATAATATTATTTAAGCAAGCAGTTTTTTCATATCTAGGTTACATGTCAAACAAACTGACACATTTTAAAATTTTGAAATCGATTCTTTTCTATTATTTAATGTTTTTCTCTTACTATCGGCGCACTGACGAGTCCCGATAGGATGCAAGTATGTGTCTATAAAAACTTAAGGTAAATGATATAATTTCTTATGCTTGCTTAAATAATATTATTTATATTATGTATCGACACATTCCGTAGACAGACTAGTCTGCATGTTGAGGTATGTACTTATATTAAATATCTGCTTCAATTAATTTAAAGTTAAATATTTTTATTCAGTTGCGAAAAAGCCAAAAAAGATTTTTGTTTGTCAATCTAAACGCAACAAATAATTTGAACACATTTAAAAAAAAAAACATTATGATATACTGACAAAGTCACCATTTAACTAAAAATTACTGACCAGTCTAAATGGAAATACTACAATACGTTACAATACGTTAACCCATTCACTTCACTCTTCACGAATATGCACGTTGTTAACAGTGACTTTATCGTTCTACTATACCAAAAGCATCAAGAACGGAAAAATTAAGTTAAGTTACGAACCAGAATTAATTAATTTATTTTTTTACAAACGGGAACGCCGTTACGGTGCATTCCGGTCTATTTCCAGCCCCATTTGTTCATACTAATGTTAACTATATATATATATATATATATATATATATCGTCGGTTAAGATGTAAGGGCTCGTAACCCACGTTTTTTGCCATAACTAGATACCTGCGCCATTTTACTTTGGGATGTCAGATTTCATATAATGTAAAAGCTTGCGAGCCACAGTTTTACAATAAATTCAGTATTTTAGAAATAAACATTCTCGCATCCCACATACATACAAGCAATACCACTTAAGCCACACTTTCCCGAAATGTTTGTGGGTTACGAGATATTGCCGTTTAAATAAAAATAAATGGTATTATTGTATTTTAAAATCTCTTCTGCTCAATCTATTTAATAAATAAAATGAATGATAATAAGTCGAATCTGAGTAAACGAAGCAAGTTACTAATTGAGATGTGTTTGAGACCAACAGGTAAGCATCATGTTAATATTTTTAACCCATTTTTAATTTGCAAATTTTATAAATTACGTTTCATAATTTCGATTTAATAAAATTCGTTTTAAGTTTTAAAGGTTTGTTTTCATAAGCTTTGTAATTTCTTATGTGTATTTAATTAACTAGCAGGCAAGACCAACATTTGAAGAACCCGAATTAATATATGAAATGAATTTATTTGGTTTAGTGAAGGTCATGTTTTGCCAGAGAAAAAAAGTGACGATAAGAAATTTTTTATTCAGTTTTTCGACGAGTTGCCTCTCCTACCGTCCTACTTGTCGTCAAACTTCATCTAAACTGTATTTGGATCAAACAGTACCTTCAAAAACTGTTTTGTATAAACAGTACGTTTGAAAATGTACAAAAGAAAATAAAATTTCTATGAGTCATAGAACTTTCGATGATCTGACTGATCGAAAATCTTGCCTTATATCAGCCTAAAAAAGATAGGTGCGACCAATGTTGCCAGTATGAAGTAGGAAATTTAGAAGATCTTTTTACGGTACATGTTGCTAAAAAAGATAGAGCAAGCCAGGAGAAGGCGAAAGATGTGACATTGGCCGAGGATGATGAAGCAGTTGTTTTTGGACTTACAAGCAGTTAAAGTATGTCCCAGTTTAAATGTCAGTGCTTTGTACTATAAAAGAAAGTTGTGTTGTCGTCACAACTTTACAGTTATGAATATTAAAACTAAACACGTGATGTGTTACTGGTTTACTGAAGTAGATACTGATCTTTCAGCTTCCACGTTTGCCTCGTTGGTTGTTGACTACATTTCGAGATTTACAGACAGTAGCAAGCCAGTCATAATTTACAAAGACGGGTGCACCTATCAAAATAGGAATGCCATTATGGCGAATGCTCTCCCTTATTTATCAGTTACCAGAAATCAAGTCATTGAACAGAAGTACCTAGAACGTGGGCACACGCAGATGCAATGCGATTCTGTTCACAGCAGAATTGAAGCAAAAATCAAGGAAACCAGAGAAATTTACCTTCCTTCTACATATTTGTCAATAACTCGAGAAGCTCGTAGAAATCCCTTTTCTTACAGTACCGAGTGGGTAAATTATGACCATTTCCGTGACTTTTCTCAGAAAAAAACTGAAATGTAAGGAAGCATCAGACACGGAAATAAAAGAATGACGGATATCCGAGCCATAAAATATACCGCCGAAAGAATTTCTTATAAACTTAATTTTGATGACCCATGGAAAGAGCTCTCCCAGCGGCGATGCAGAAAAGAAGTTTGCCTTGTTTGGCCGCCGCTGAATTCGGAAAAAAGAAAAATAAAAGCCCAAAAGTTTAAGCATTTACAAGAATTGAAATCAGTTATTCCTGTAGATTGTCATGCATTTTACGACAATCTCGGTCATCATTGAGTCATATTATGCTGTTTTAAAAGTTTTTTATTGTTCTTATCTTCTCCAAAAATAAAACTATTTTGTAATAAGTAACCCACATTTTGTTCATATTTTGACCGTGAAATAGCTCGCAACCCACCAAAAAAACCTCAAAATTTTGATTAAATACTTTTTGTTCATTTTAGTAACAAAGACTTTTTTTCTTTCCTATTTCCATGAAATATTTAATAAGTTTTTATGCCCTCCTGAAAAAAACCTTCTTCGGGGGTTACGAGCTATTGCATCTTAACCGACGATATATATATATATATATATATATATATATATATATATATATATATATATATATATATATATAAAAATCGATAAAAATGCGCTTTCGCACATCTTTATCAAAAGTTCTTGGCCGGAAAAGATATATGTAGAATAACAGAAAATAAAATAATACTGAAAAACGGCCTACAAGAAGCCGTTTTGCACCTGCAGAAATTATATATTTCTGTTATTCTACATATATCTTTCCCGCCAAGAACTTTTGATAAACATATGTGAAAGCGCATTTTTATCGATTTTTAGTATCTACTCTCCGCATGATGGTGCTAGTGCATACTTTTAAAATTACCTATGGGTCTGCAGCCCGAAACCACCAGAGCCCCAATGGGTGGCGCTACGTGTTACACTTAGCATGTAGTACCGTTTCAGTATTATAGACGTTTTATCATATTGAGCAATCTGTTATTTCAGATCTTCCTGGGTACAAGCCTGCCTGATGAGGGTAGAGGCCCAAAAATCATGATCGCAGGATGGTACCCTGTGACATAATTGAAAGCAATTCTTCTTGTAGGCCGTTTTGCACCTGCAGAAATTATATATTTCTGCTATTCTACATATATCTTTTCCGGCCAAGAACTTTTGACAAACATGTGTGAAAGCGCATTCTTATCGATTTTTAGTATCTACTCTCCGCATGATGGTGCTAGTGCATACTTTTAAAATTACCTATAGGTCTGCAGCCGGAAACCACCGGAGCCACAATGGGTGGCGCTACGTGTTACACTTAGCATGTAGTACTGTTTCAGTATTATAGACGTTTTGTTTTCGATTTTGTCATATTGAGCAATCTGTTATTTCAGATCTCCCTGGGTACAAGCCTGCCTGATTAGGGTAGAGGCCCAGAAATCATGATCGCAGGATGGTACCCTGTGACATAATCGAAAGCAATTCTTCTTGTAGGCCCGTTTGCACCTGCAGAAATTATATCTTTCTGTTATTCTATATATATATATATATATATATATATATATATATATATATATATATATATATATATATATATATATATATGTGTGTGTGTGTGTGTATGATCCATAAACTATGTCATCAACTTAATTTGACTGGTCCGCTGTAATTTTTTGTTGCCAGCTACTATGTAGCCAGCAACAAGGGGCTTTCTTCCCAGAGGTTTCCATCCAATCCATATTTAAATTCCAAAAGTACGATTCGCTTTTCAACACTGCCAAACTGAGTTGTGATATTTTTTCAAATAACGAAACGTAATTATTATACTTTTGGTTGACCTTATTAATAAACCAAAAAGCACAATCCATTCCAACTTTGAGGAAATTTGCGCAGGGCTAGTTAAAAAAGTAGTATTTAATTCAATTTGATCAATTTTTTTTTAAAATACCTGTATTTCATTTATGTGTAATACTAATATTTTGTGCCAAAAAAATTAAAAATATGTAATTATCGCAGAAAGAATAAATAGGTTTATTAACCTTATCGACCTTAACATCGTTAAAGCTACGTTGTTTTAAACTGGCAATTTTTTATATCATTTGTAAAGTTTGGAAAAGTTAAATCATCGCTTCGTTGTTATACTCAGAAATTCGTTTTCAAATTTAAAAAAAGTGTTTATTGTCAAATATGCTGATGCTTCTTTGGCTTAGTTCATTTAGCAAACATTTATTGCTGTATTTTATACTTTACTGTAACCTCTTACATTGTACTCCGATTATATTAACCTCAAACATTTTGATATAATTCAATTAAACCCACAATACGGTTCGTAAAAATAACTTAAAAGGCATTCCTCAGTCCTGATGGATTAATATCGGATAAACAAGAGCCATTCTGGTAGCAAAGAGTGCCCATGTGCTTCTATGCAGGAGGCTAGTAGAAAGTTTATGAGTTTTAGAATTTTTACATAACTTTATTAGCATATAGTACAAATATACATAAGAATTGGAAAAGTTTCATCTTTGTAAATATTAATAGGTTTACATTCCTTTGAATATATATGTTCTCTCTTCTCTAGGAGTCATTCTTATTGGAGGGACGGCCTGAAATTAAACAACAATAATTTAAAAGATACAATAAATATTAAGTCTAAAAAAACTTAAAAAGGTGATGGTACTCATGAATGTTTAAATACACAATTATTTAACTTGTTATATATACATTTAGAGTAGCCCAGTAATAAAGATATTTTCTTGGTCAGTATTCGTGCTAGTATGGTTTTTTTTTCAGAACGCTTTTTTAAAATATACAGTTTTTGAAATGTAAAGCATAACGTTAGATTGGTGTATTATGTGGGGTGAGGATCTAGTAAAAAACAAAAATCTTTTTTTTTAATGTCGACGTGTCGCAACATTAGTTGCATCCTCAGGACACTAAAATGCCGAAAAAAAAAGCATATTTATGGGTTAAAACATTACATTAAAACTAAACAATTAAAACATTTTTACGAGTTAAAATTTCCAGAAATTGTTTCAGAAAGTTCCCGATAAAAACAAGGTCAGTTTTATCAAAATGCAATCAACCTATAGGAGACTCGCAACAGAAGTTATTAATACAAAGTTCATTGTTATACTACACAATTAAGTTTGACTTTTCATGTCAAATAAATGATTAAAACTAGGAGAAACATAGGTATTGATTATAGAGTTTCACACAAAATATAAGTCGGAAACTGATACAACAAAAGGACTGAAAGGTGATAAAAATATTAATCCACCTCCTTCTTCTCGGTGAATATCTACATATATTAGAAAGTTATTGACGTTCAGCCACCTGAGGAACATCGAAAAAAAATTACACAAAATATTTTAAAAATCACTTATATGTTTTTGGTAGTTATTGTTTTTTTGTACTTCTATCTTTTCAGAAATTATTATTTTTTTATAATTAGTTTTGGTATCTAAAATAGTGGCTCTGTCAAAATCAAAGTTATGTCCTGTATTAATTTTGTGCTCAACTAGTACCGTTGGGTTTATTTTTGTAAGATAGTTTTTCTCGTCATTTTTACGTTTTTAGTTCTTTGTTTGAAATATTTACATTTCAACAGTTTTAGTAGCGGTCAACAAAGATTTTACAGTAAACAAAATCAAACTATTAAAACCAGGCAAAATAAAAAATTCAAGAAACTTTTAGGTTTATATAAACCGGTAAATGAACTTAGTATTGTCACTATTGAACATAAATTGATCGTAAATTTGAGCAAAATAGACATACCATTTAATGTGCAACACTTATTGACTTCAGAGGTTAAATTTAGTTTGCTCAACACAACCAAAAATATACCTATAGAAAATTTAATAATAGATTTGGAATATATTCTTGATAAGTTCGATGACACAAGCAAATTTCTATTAGAAATAAATATGTTAATATAATTACTAATTTCCTAGATTCACTACAAACCAAGTATACAGAAAAAATGAAGTTCTAAAATTTTCAAAACAGACAAAATAATGCTTAAGTGAAAATACAGGTAATATAGTGATATTAAAGGCAGACAAAGGACACCCAACTGTTATTTTAGAGAAGATAGATTACATTAGAAAGACACGAAAGAATGTCAGTACTATCAAAAACTGGGAAAAATTCCAACAGTTTCTTTACAGTATAAAAATAATAAATTAATAGATACCCTTATAAAAAATAATTATATTCAAACTCAAGATGCACAAAAACCTAAAACAAGTTCTGCCATTCCACCAAAAATTTGCTTCCAACCTAAAATACATAAAAATAACATACCTCTCAGACCAATAATATCATTCTTTGTCTCACCTCTGTATAACCTCACAAAGATTTTAAAATCAACCTTGAATGGATTGTTTGTGAAGGACGAGACCTATGTGTGGAATTCGCTTGAATTTGTGACATGTGTTAGAGGCGTGACCGTAACGAAGGATTATGAACTAATTTCTTTGGATATCGTCTCGTTATTTAGTAGTATTCCTAACGAAGTTGTTATTATAGTTAAGAAAGAGTGGTACCTAGTGGCAGAATCTACCAACTTACCGTTGAATAATCTTTTAGAATTGTTAACATTTGTATTCGAAAACAACTATTTTCAGTATGGTAACGAATTTTACAAAGAGACATATGGGTTGGGAATGGCAAACTGTTATGTCGTCGATTTGCTCTGATCTAGTTATGCAGGATTGAGAAGAGAGCTGTATACTTGGAATATTGAACGACTAGAATTAGCAATAAACATATGTGTTTGTGTCTATAATAATCAAAGTAAAACTGGTTTACCAGATTGTGCGATAAATATAGGGTTCAAACATATTTACATATTACATATTGTTGTAAACCAAATTCTTCTTTAAATTTTCGCATGTTAAAAATAAGTATTACATATTATGTCCATTTTTAAAAATTGAATATATTGAATGAATTTAAATTTGCATTTCGTTAGCAATATTATCAACATTTATATCCAACCGGCAACATGTCGATTTCTGAAGTTTAACCTTAGTTTGACATTTGAATTTGATTTGAATAACTTTGTTCTTGAGTGACGCTGCGTTTCAAATTTGTTATTGATTTGTGTTTTAGTGTGTAAAAACTTGAGTGAAAAGTATAACGTGTGTGGAATTTATTCTTCTAGAAGTGAAAAATCAAGGTCGTTTTATCGTAACTACAAAATATAATTTAGATTTGTGTCAGAACATTGGCGAATATTCATTAGTAGATGGTTAGAGGTATCCAAATAAATAAAACAATTCATTACTTTTTCAGATACTTATTCTGATTGTAAATTAGATGTATATTACAGATTTATTTATCACCATGCCATATAAATATACACATATCAATTGACTTCCTTAAGTTTTTTCCGTTTACACATCTTTTTTTTTTGTTTAGTTATTGTGGGTATTTATCTTCAAAATAGTTCATAGTTTTGATTAGGTTAGACAAAAATGTAAAAGGCACGAAATGTACAGATTCGCTTCTCTATACAGGGATCTCGGCTCCTATTATACCTACAGCAAAGGTTAAATGGGGAAAGTTTTAGAGGAAACTTATTGTCTTCGATATCCGGCTTCAGATTTACGATCGATCAATTGTTTTTGGAAATACCGGGGAAAAACCGAAAATTGCGGATTTCGTTTTTGGCCGATATATCCAGAACGGTAAATTTGACAGCTGCCAAAATGTGACATTATTTGGACACATTTTTAAGGCAAATAAGATGACATATACGACACGTTTTCATTGTTTTTTGTTAACCCGCAACCCACCTCAACTTTCATTTTTCTTATGGCCGCCATATTGGATTTTTCGATTTTTTGAAAGAGCCTAAAATTTCCAGTCTAGTGATATTTCACAAGTGCATGAATTATTTCAGTATCATCGAAGTATTACACTTCGTAAAGTTAGGTTTTAGTTTTTTCTAAGGAGGCCATGATTTAAAGTAATGTTAGCTCTCAATGCTTGTGTAAGGAGGCCATGATTTATCTGTAACAAAATTGGATTTTGACTTTGACGTTAAGTTAAATAGTTGAAAGTATCAAAGCTGTGTTTTAATAAGTAGTAGGTACGCTTTTATCCCAATAAAGTCATAAATCTGTCACATAAATTGTCAAGACCTATAGAAAATGGCCGGCATTCCGTATTCAAATGAAGAAAAGGTTGACATGTTAGTTCTGTACTTTCAATCATACAGAAACGCCGACGTTACCTCAGCAAGGTATTTGGAGATGTACCCCGAACAACGGCAGCCTCATAAAACCGAAATTCAGGAAAATCGTACTTAATTTATTTAACCATGGTGCCTTCGAACAACCTAGAAGCGGATACAATAATAACAATGAAAATTGAGACAGAAACATTTTACAAGCTATCAACGAAAACCCTAGTGCATCTGTAAGAACTGTAGAACAGGAAACTAATGTGCCAAAATCAACAGTACAGAGAGTTTTAAAAAAGAATAAGTACCATCCATACAAACCCATAATAGTACACGGAGTTAAGGAAACTGATTTTCCAAGACGACTACAATTCTGTGAGCGGTATATTAGGAGATGTAATGAAAATTCTGATTTTGTAAATCATGTCTTGTAGTCCGATGAGAGCAGGTTCACGAATTGTGGAGTCTTTAATAGGCACAACCGTCATCATTGGGCTGTACAAAATCCTCACGAAGTGGCAGAGAGACGTCTACAGATCAGATTTGGAAGTAACGTTTGGTGTGAGATCATTGGAAGTTAATCTAACCAATCTTTTTTAAATAGGCACCAAATGATGGTCAAATAATATTTTTTTTTTCATTTAGTTTTTTAATGATACTATAAGAGTATAATCTAATAAAAAAAAGTAAAACGTTCTGCTCTAGTCAGTCAACTTACTTTTTTGATATTGTATTACATTTTTATTCAATCATTTTGTATTGTAGTTTCGAAGAACCTATAAAAATAGAATTGGGTTCTATAAATTTATTAACACTTTATCTAAATTTTCTGCGGATTTAGCTAATTCTCTAAAATTATTTTGATTGTCTGAATTTAATGATTTATTATTACCCGGGAAGCCTGGTTCTTGCGTTATGAAAAAAATACCATATTATTCTAATGTCGAATTATTTTTCGATTTTCATTATGATTTATAGAAAGGCGTTCAGCTGTATTTCCCAATAATTTAAATTTTAAAGCGCAAGGGGTTTGTTCTTTTGATATTTTATGTTTTATTAAGGCACGGTGTACTTCTTTAAGATTATTATATCCCTGAAATAAATTGATTTAGTATTTCCGAAATTAATATGCAATACCAACAAAATAATTTATTACGGCTATTACTTCCCGCTAACCAAATATGTTTTTCTTTTTCATAATAAAGCTGAATAGGTTTCAACTGTATACAAGCTCATTCATTACGAGATGTTTCGATAATTATTTTTGGAAAGAAAATATCTACTTTTTAATAAAGATAATTTTCCCTTTAAAATTTATAGTTTCTAGTACCAACCGGCCGACCCTGCCGCCCTTGACTGTTGGGCACCTATTTATAAATTATTAATCATTTCAGGAAATCGACTTATTGGACCACTTTTGTTTGACTACAGCCTAAACGAGCAGAGGTACCTAGAGCTTTTGCGAAACCAGGTTGTACCAGCTTTACGAGCTATTCTAACGATTCTAAGATGAATTAAGAAGAACTTGGTTTCAACAAGACGGATGTCTGGCTCACAATACCATTCAAGTCAGCAACTTCTTAAGAGAGCAGTTTGACGAAAGAATAATTTCTTTAAATGGTCCAATAGTCCAATGGTCTAGATCTCCTGACCTGTCGCCCTTGGATTTCTACCTCTGGGGTCACACGAAGAATGAAATCTATAAATTTGATCCCCCGTGACCATAGAAATCCTAAGACAAAGAGTTCTGGACACATTTAGAAATATTAACCGAAACACACTTACCAGGGTTGTACGAAAAACAGTCACCAATTGTCAAAAATGTCTCGATGCAAATGGACGTCATTTTGCAGATTTGTAAATTAATGTTACCCACTTACAAAGTAGTTAAAGCTCATTTAGATTTTTTAAGTCGTTATTTACGTTCATGTTGTATTGAAAATTCAATGCATTCAATACATTACTTATTTATTAATGTAATCTTGTGACAAATAAATCATGGCCTCCTTTAAAAACATTGATATGGCACAATATGGCTGTCATAAGAAAAATGAAAGTTGAGGCGGGTTGCGGGTTAACAAAAAACGATGAAGACGTGTCGTATACCCATCTTATTTGTCTTAAAAATGTGTCCGAATAATGTCACATTTTGACAGCTGTCAAATTTACCGTTCTGGATATACTGGCGAAAAACGAAATCCGCCATTTTCGGGTTTCCGCCGATATTTCCCAAACTTATTGATCGATCGTAAATCTGAAGCCAGATATCGAATGCAATAAGTTTCCTTTAAAACTTTCCCCATTTAACCTTTGCTGTAGGTATAATAGTAGCCGAGATCCCTATATAGAGAAGCGAATCTGGGACACACTGTATATTTCGCGTGATTCTGGACGCGAGTCAAACTAGTTGGTCTTTGACACTTACTTCTGCTGGCCATGAATTGGTCAAAAATATTGTCGGAGAGAACAGTATCGATCGATTTTTTCAATTTCGGCACCGTGTCTAAGAAAAACTCTATCCTTAGAGACCAGCATGGAAAGTCATGGCATTTAGATGTCGTACAAATTTGTTTTTAAACAAAATTCACCAGACGAATAATTGGGTTTAGGATTCTGTTTATATGTTATTTATTATCCTAAGTTATGCGTTCTACGAGATCAGTTGTAGCTGTAAAATTATTTTTTGTTAATTTGATATAAAATATATATTAACATTTATATTCTAAAAGATTTATTTTTTTTATACATAGTGTAACACGTTAATTAGTTTTTGCTCAGTTGCATTATTTTGATAACGCATAGTGTGTGGGACATATCGAATATTTTATTTATTTTTATTAAAGTAATGTTACTTCACGCAACCATATTTTGGCAGAGAAAAACTGCTTCTGAAAATGAAACTCTAGGTTCAAATTGTTTTTTCAAGTGAATAAAACAATTTTATAGTTTCAATTTTTAGTTTTTTTTTAATTACCATATTAAAAATGCCCTTTCACTCATCTTTATCATATATTTTATAAGTATATATATATATATATATATATATATATATATATATATATATATATATACAATATAGTAAGCCTAATGGCAGACAATTGCAGCTCGAACATCTGGACATTAGTGATAAAAGTGACTTCTTCAAGTTATCTGTCTATATGCTGTGACCATTTTGAAAGTAATGACTTTGAATGTAAAAATTACAATGCCAAACCTAAACGGTAATTCTAAATACTTTACGTATTAGTGCAGTAAGGTACCTAATAAATAGTATTGAAATTCGTAAAATATTTACTATACATTATTTTATTTTTGTTAGTGATTTTTTACTTTCCTCGTAAAAGGGAAGTATTGCAACTGTGAAAAAATCTCGCTCGCAGTTTTTTATAAATCTTCACATTTTAGGGTCCCCAGATGTCAAAAAACCTGTTTTCTCCATTCTGTCGATCTATCGGTCTGTCTGTACGAGGCATAGCTCAAAAACTACTTATCCAATTGACTTCAGATTATGTCCAAAATCAAGGGTCATAAGAGGATGAAATGGTTTATATATATATATATATATATATATATATATATATATATATATATATATATATATATATATATATATATATATATATATATATATATATATATATATATATATATATATATATATATATATATATATATATATATATATATATATATATATATATATATATATATATAACATTTCATCAGGCCGCTACTTAAATCGGGCTCACAAGAGGGGACTAGTACAGCTGGCTTCTTGTGAAGATCAGTGGTCTCTGAACTGAATGGAGGGGACCATCCCAATCATTGAGCCATGGGATAATGCTTCTCTAAGAATTCAGAAGCACGCTCCCAGGGTAATAAAAGATGTTGCCCTTGTCCATGGACCACCGGATAGTACGGACGTGACTTAAAAACGTCTTCAGAGACAGAAGTTAGGACTAAGGACTAATCTCTGGAGAACGTACTATCGCAAGGAGGAGAAACAAAAACTCATCCTTGTGTGTTGGACATCGATGAGGCTTCCTTTGAGGCCTTGTCACGACAAAAGTTTAAGGCGTATGCTGAAGTCTCCACGTCACTTTTGAGACGAAAATAAAGGCTCCAGCGTCGATTGAATTTTCTACCGGCACGAAAGCCGAAACAGTGGGGGAGACCTGTCTCCCGCCAAACACAGCTCAACGGTCGAATCCCGAGTCTGACGCTGAAGAGGAAGTTGCTGGGTCGGAGGACGCAACTTCTCGGATGACGGAGGATCACCCTCAGCTTGTTCCCATGGGCAAAGGGGTGCTCTTCCTACAAAGCAACTTGGAGCACAGCAGATAGGCGACCTCATTAATAGACCGTCACATAGAAATTATTACGCTTAAGCTAAGGAGAAATCCCACTAACGGATTTCCAAGAAAAACTTGGATTTTATTTTCCTCAGTTCGCGCTGAAGACCTTTCGACGTTACAGGAGAACAGAAAAGTTGAAGTGAAAAAGTTCCTTCCTGGAACCAGCTCCGTTGTACCTTCTAGAATTTACTCAACTCGGATGCCGAACTATCACTGGTTAGATTGCCCCAGGTGACTTCAGTGTTGTCAAGAAGAACTCGGATTGATTTAAAATAGGGATTGCAGGGCAAGAAAAACGATCACTGATTAGTTTATAATTCAAACGGCAACCACCTGAGAATAAACTTGGCAACAGTTGAGATCTTAGCATGCGCCTACTGAATGAGGGCATATCAGATGCAGCAGTGACAGTATAGGAAGTGACACGTCCCATAACCCTAAATTATACTGTGAACTAGGCAAAATGAATAGTAAACAAACATCTATCTTCCAGCTTCCAAAACTTAGATAATTAGAATAATAGTTGACAAGGCTATCCCGAAAAATCAACTTGCAACTAAAACAGAGAACAAAGCTATGGGGAAGTGGAAAAACTCTGTCAACAAAAAGGTACCTAGGCTTAATTTAAATGAAATTTTCCAACAATACAATATAAATAAGTTGGTTATTTTACCATTAAAAGATATTTATTTATAACGAAATATTTTAGGCAATTCACAGAAGACAAATAATAGTCGAGTAATAATTCAGGACATAAAAGGGTCTAAATACTCATGCAATCAGGAGAAAATTATTAAAAAAGGAAATATTTAAGGAAGTAATTTGGATTTCCAAAACACTACACAGAACCGATTTAGTTATACCAATATGCTACCTAATCCAAGAAAAAAAAAGGTATGGATATTGATTTTAAATCGAGAAATTGTATGTGTTTATAGGCCAAAGTTAAGTAAAATAATTTGTACGGATATTGCCCTTATGTGTTAGATATCCAGGGCTAAAATGGAATACAATTAACATAGGGTAAATTAAAAATAAAGAAACAAGCATGTATTAGCCTAGAAACAATCATATATATCCAAAATAGAAATATTTATCAAAGTAACCGTGCTTCATAAACATAAATTCCTACATATGAGTATTAATACAAAATATCGACCTCACATGCAAAAAAAAAATTTGGTGCATTAATGCCAGTATTTATTATTTACAGCAACAGAAATTATATGTTTGGACCCAAAAATAGAGATTTGAAGTCGAAAATGCAGCATCCTGACAAGATTATCGAAAGGCCAAAACTTGCATAAAGGAGGCAAAACAGGTGTTCAAGATTGCTAAAATTAAGTTTATATTTACTCTGTGATATTAAGAAATAAATATGTTTAGATGCTATTTGGGTTTTCGTTTTTTAAATAATTATAATTTTAATTGATGAATGATTTAGTATGGATATAGGTATCGCCATCCATGTAACAATGTTCGAACTTGCAGTAAAACGTTTCTTTAGAACGAAGTGGTGAACTACTTTAGTTTAAGAATACTGATAGTTGTTGATAATAGGTGGCGCTATACATACCGATTAATCATTATAATATAATCCGGTATAACAAATTAAATCTTCGCTTGATATACGGATAATCTAACTAAACTATAAAATCAATATATAATTTAAATAAAGCGCACATATCAATTATTAAATTTAACACTAAAAGAGTACATTATAAATGTGAAACTTAAAGATTAAACTATACAACAAAATTAGAGTGTTACAGCGTATTAGTAATAGATTGAGAAAGTATTGAATTTGGAGGATCAATCTCTCTAGAGTTGTCCATGATATTATGTTCGGTTTGAAACAAAATCTTTAATACTAGTTTTAAGGGGTAAGAATTTTCTAGAAAAATGTTTTTTAGTTTTTGTAAAATCAACTTTCTTTTAGTTGGATCAGTGAGTCTAATAGCTCGAGTCTTCTTGCCCATAATGAGATTGGTTTTAATGAGTACAGGGTGGTAGGATTGGTAGCTAATGAATATATTAGAACAGTAAGGCTTTCTGTACCATTGTGTTTGTAAAATGTTTTTATCGCTACGAATAACTAACATGTCGAGGAAGGGGATACTGTTGTTAGTCTCCACCTAACATGTAAATTGAATATGTTCATTAAAAAAGTTGAAGATCTCAAGAGCCACCCCAATTCTACCCCCAGGAAGTGCGAGTAAAAGATCGTCCACGTACCGTTTGACGAACGATACGTGGAAGGGCATAAGGTCAAGGCAATCATTTATTAAATCATCCAATACAAAATTTAGTAAAATTGGAGAGATAGTAGCCCCATAGGAGTACCAAAAATTTGTTTAGAGTAAGAGTTATTAAATACTAATATATTTGAGTCAAAAATAAATTTCATTAAGTTTTCAAAAGTTTTAAAGTCCAGACCACAAAATTGGGAGATATGATCCCAGTGATTTTTCAGGCTGTTTAGTATAGCGGTTAATGGAAGGTTGGTAAAGAGCGAGACTACATCAAAATTGACTGAAATTGAAATAGTTGTTAGGTAACTGAAAATTGTTGATAAAACTGCTAAAAGAAAAACAGTCTCTTACATAATAATCATTGTTTGTGTCATACGCACGTGTGAGAAACTTCGTGATATAAGATGCTAGTGCACCATTAGGGCAGTTAATTGGCCTCATAGATAGTGTAGGTTTATGGATTTTAGGTAAAGTGTAAAATCTCGGAGCTACAGTGTTATAGGTAGTCATTTTATTAGCCACTACACCATCTATAATGGAGTTGCTATTTTTCAATTTAAGTTGTTGAATTTTGTTATATTACTAAGTTTTTCATCTTTAAAAAATTTGTTAGATTTGATGGTTAATCTACGGTTATATTCGTTAAGTATGTAAGGTGGGAGAATATGAACTGTTACAGAGCAATTATCTCATATTCTCCCACCTTACATACTTAACGCATATAACCGTAGATTAACGATCAAATCTAACAAAAAAATGTTTAAAGATGTAAAACTTAGTAATATTCACAAAATTCAACAACTTAAATTGAAAAAAAGGAACTCCATTAAAACACAGCATAAATGGTTTAAAAATTTAACGGATATTAACATCCCTCCTGAAATAAAACAGTTACACTCTTTAGGTCCTAAATTTAGTCTCGCTCTTTCTATTAAAGACATGAATTTTCCTCACATTCTCTCAGATCTAGAATGTATTATACATGATTTTCCACTTGAACATAAAGACTGCTTCAGGGCTCAGTTTACTAATGTTCTAACCAATTTCATTCGCAAAGATTATAATATTAACCCACATCTTAACCAAATTTTTAACAAAACTAAGCTCTTCCTTAAAGACCATCCAGATTTGTATATCGTATGTAGTGATAAGGGAAATGTTACTGTTGAAATGTATAAGGAAGATTACCTCACAAAAAGTCAACAATTATTAGATGATACACAGTATTACAAAAAACTAAACAGCAACCCTACTTTTACACTACAGCTGACAAACAAGTTAGTTAAACAACTTAAAGACAAGGGCATTATAGATGGTGTAGTGGCTAATAAAATGACTACCTATAACACTGTAGCTCCTAGATTTTACACTTTACCTAAAATCCATAAACCTACACTATCTATGAGGCCAATAGTGTCAGCTATTAACTGCCCTTATGGTGCACTAGCATCTTACATCACGAAGTTTCTCACACGTGCGTATGACACAAACAATGATTATTATGTAAGAGACTATTTTTCTTTTAGCAGTTTTATCAATAATTATCAGTTACCTAACAACTATGTAATAGTCAATTTTGATGTTGTCTCGCTCTTTATCAACCTTCCATTAACCGCTATACTAAACAGCCTGAAAAATCACTGGGATCATATCTCCCAATTTTGTGGTCTGGACTTTAAAACTTTTGAAAACTTAATGAAATTTATTTTTGACTCAAATATTTTAGTATTTAATAACTCTTACTCTAAACAAATTTTTGGTACTCCTATGGGGCTACTATCTCTCCAATTTTAGTAAATTTTGTATTGGATGATTTAATAAATTATTGCCTTGAACTTATGCCCTTTCACGTATCGTTCATCAAACGGTACGTGGACGATCTTTTACTCACACTTCCTGTGGGTAGAATTGGGGTGGCTCTTGAGATCTTCAACTCTTTTAATGAACATATTCAATTTACATGTGAGGTGGAGACTGACAACAGTATCCCCTTCCTCGACATGTTAGTTATTCGTACCGATAAAAACATTTTACAAACACAATGGTACAGAAAGCCTTACTGTTCTAATAGATTCATTAGCTACCAATCCTACCACCCTGTACTCATTAAAACCAATCTCATTATGGGCATGAAGACTCGAGCTATTAGACTCACTGATCCAACTAAAAGAAAGTTGATTTTACAAAAACTAAAAAACATTTTTCTAGAAAATTCTTACCCCTTAAAACTAGTATTAAAGATTTTGTTTCAAACCGAACATAATATCATAGACAACTCTAGAGAGATTGATCCTCCAAATTCAATACTTTCTCAATCTATTACTAATACGCTGTAACACTCTAATTTTGTTGTATAGTTTAATCTTTAAGTTTCACATTTATAATGTACTCTGTTAGTGTTAATTTTTAATAATTAATATGTGTGCTTTATTTAAATTATATATTGGTTTTATAGTTTAGTTAGATTACCCATATCTCAAGCGAAGATTTCATTTGTTATACCGGATTATATTATAATCGGTATGTATAGCGCCACCTATTATCAACAACTACCAGTATTCTTAAACTAAAGTAGTTCACCACCCCGTTCTAAAGAAACGTTTTACTGCAAGTTCGAACATTGTTACACGGATGGCGATACCTATATCCATACTAAATCATTCATCAATTAAAATTATAATTATTTAAAAAACGAAAACCCAAATAGCATCTAAAGATATTACAGAGTAAATAAGAATTTAATTTTAGCAATCTTGAAAACCTGTTTTGCCTCCTTTATGCAAGTTTTGGCCTTTCGATAATCTTGTCAGGATGCTGCATTTTCGACTTCAACCCTCTATTTTTGAGTTCAAACATATCATTTCTGTTGCTGTAAATAATAAATAATGGCATTAATGCACCAAATTTTTTTTTGGCATGTAAGGTCGATATTTTGTATTAATACTCATATGTAGGAATTTATTTTTTTGAAGCACGGTTACTTTGTTAAATATTTCTATTTTAGATATATATGATTGTTTCTAGGCCAATACATGCTTGTTTCTTTATTTTTAATTTACCCTGTGGTAATTGTATTCCATTTTAGCCCTGGATATCTAACAGATAAGGGCAATATTAGTACAAATTCTTTTACTTAACTTTGGCCTATAAACCCATAACGTTTCTCGATTTAAAATCAATATCCATACCTTTTTTTTTCTTGGATTAAGTAGCAGGTGCATATTGGTATAACTAAATCGGTTCTGTGTAGTGTTTTGGAAATCCAAATTACTTCCTTAAATATTTCCTTTTTTAATAATTTTCTCCTGATTGCATGAGTATTTAGACCCTTTTATGTCCTGAATTATTACTCGAATATTATTTGTCTTCTGTGAATTGCCTAAAATATTTCGTTATAAATAAATCTCTTTTAATGGTAAAATAACAAACTTATTTAAATTGTATTGTTGGGAAATTTCATATAAATTAAGCCTAGGTACCTTTTTGTTGTCAGAGTTTTTCCACTTCCCCATAGCTTTGTTCTCTGTTTTAGTTGCAAGTTGATTTTTCGGGATAGCCTTTTCAACTATTATTCTAATTATCTAAGTTTTGGAAGCTGGAAGATAGATGTTTGTTTACTATTCATTTTGCCTAGTTCACAGTATAATTTATTTATATATATACAACTTTTGCCAAGTTTATTCTCAGGTGGTTGCCGTTTGAATTATAAACCAATAAGTGATCGTCTTTCTTGCCCTGCAATCCCTATTTTAAATCATTCCGAGTTCCTCTTGACAACACTGATGTCACCTGGGGCAATCTAACCAGTGATAGTTCGGCATCCGAGTTGAGTAAATTTTAGAAGGTACAACGGAGCTGGTTCCAGGAAGGAACTACCTTTTCACTTTACTTTTCGAAAGTTCTTCAGCGCGAACTGGGGAAAATAAAATCCAAGTTTTTCTTGGAAATCCGTTAGTGGGTTTTCTCCTCAGCTTCGTAATAATTTCTATGTGACGGTCTATTAATGAGGTCGCCTATCTGCTGTGCTCCAAGTTGCTTTGTAGGAAGAGCACCCCTTTGCCCAAGGGAACGGGCTAAGTGTGATCCTCCGTCATCCGGGAAGTTGCGTCTTCCGACCCAGCAACTTCCTGTTCAGCGTCAGACTCGGGAACCTTTATTTTCGTCTCAAAAGTGACGTGGAAGAGTCCAGCATACGCCTTAAACTTTTGACGTGACAAGGCCTCAAAGGAAGCCTCATCAATGCCCCAAACACAAGGATGAGTTTTTGTTTCTCCTCCTTGCGATAGTACGTTCTCCAGAGATTAGTCCTTAGTCCTAACTTTTGTCTCTGAAGAGGTTTTTAAGTCACGTCCGTACTGTCCGGTGGTCCATGGACAACGGCAACAACTTTTATTGTCCTGGGAGCGTGCTTCTGAATTCTTAGAGATGCATTATCCCATGGCTCAATGATTGGGATGGTCTCCTCCAACCAGTTCAGGGAGCACTGATCTTTACAGTTCACCACAATGGCTCCCTGTTTTATCAACCAGAAACCGCGGAAGGGCCATGTGTTCTATGACGGTATTAAGAGATGCCTCCGGTATAATAGTCACCCTGAGAGCTGCCGCTGCTGCCTGCCCATAGGTGAGAGTGTCCGTTTTATTGGGCCTCTTTTCAGGCTCCTTACTTTTCTCAGTTCCTGGGGTGCTTCTTTCGAACCTGGGGCGTTTAGTCCCTTCCCGAAGCCTGAGTGCTAAACCCTGGCTTGACTGTGCGCTTTCCCGAGGAGGTACCTTCGAGCCTGATCCGTCTAGCCCTGGCCTTCTGAGCACCAGACCTGTTCTTTTTCTTACAACCGCCCGGTGTGTTACCAGTCCCCTTCATGAAGCCTTGTTAAGTCGACTCCTTTTACAAGAAGCCAGCTGTACTAGTCCCCTCTTGTGAGCCCGGTTTAAGTAGCGGCCTGATGAAATGTTAAAAAAATAATTACTAAAAAACTTCTTACCCAATTTAAATTAAATTTTGCACAAAAATCAAGTATTGCGAAAAATTACTTATTAGAATGATTTCAAATTTTGTGCAAGAACTAAGCGTAATATAGAGGTGAACTGGTAAAATTGTACTACGAATTCAAGATGGCGGAAGAAAATGGCAAGTTTTGGCGTTTCTAGATGCCCAAAAATATGTTTCCTCAATTCCGTTAGTCTGTCTGTCTGCCAAACTGGGGCATAGATAAAAGCTACTTACCCCGATTTAACAAAAATTAAGAGTCTTATGGGAATGACTTGGGTAACATATTCATAAATATCCAGAGTGGGGGAATAAAATACGGGGTGAAGTATTAAAAAAATTATCACTAAGAAACTTGTTATCCAAATTACCTCAAATTTGGCACAAAAATCAAGTGTAACATAGAAATAAACTGGTAAAATTTTGGTACGAATCCAAAATGGAAGCTTAATAAAATAGTTAAAAAATCAGCTTGGAAAAACTGGTTGTTAGATTAGTTTTGTTTTCTTTTTCAATGTACTTAAATTTTTTTACAATAATTAAATCTGATAGAGAAATAAACTGATATCAGTTGAACATGACGGAACAAAATGGCGTCTTAAAAAATTGTATAAAACTACTTATTCCATTTGGATGTGGCGTAAACAGAAACTGGTAAAATATTGATACGATTCCAATATGGTAGAACAAAATGGTGCCGAATAAAAATATTTGGAAAGACAGTATATTTATATGTGTTACTAAATGACTATATCCGGAACTAAATTGGATCACACTTCACTATTCCTAAGACAAGAGAATGTTCATAACGAGGGAAGTTCCTAGTAAAGGAAATTTACCAATTTTTACTTCCCTCGTGAAAGGGAAGTATTGTAACCGTAAAAACATCACCCTCCGAAATTTTTTCAGATCTTTACGTTTTAGGGTCCCTAGAAGCCCAAAAACATGTTTTTTCATTTCCGTCGGTCTGTCTGTATGCCAGTCTATCTGTTCGCGCCATAGCCAAAAAACTACTTATCCGATTGACTTCCAATTTTGGTTAAAAATTAAGGGTCCTATGAGGATGACCTGGTAACATTTTCGTAAAAATCCAATATGACAAAACAAAATCGCGGCCTAGTAAAATGTTATAAAAATCAAGTATTATGTGGGAATCAACTGGTAAGATTTTGGTACAAATCCAAAATGGCGAAACAAAATGACGGCTTAGTAAAATATTTAAAACTTCAACCTGAAAAATTACTTAAGGGCCTGATTTCAAATTGTGTGCCATTAACAATTGTGGTATACAGATGAAATAGTAAAACTGTGGTACTACTTCAAGATTACGGAACAACATAGCGGCTAAATAAGTTTATATATTTTATCAATTCCGTCGGTCGGTCTGTCGGTTTGTCTGTCTGTGTGTCAATTCACGGCATAGCTTAGAAACTACTTACACGATTGATTTCAAATTTTGGTAAAAAATTAACGGTCATATGGGGATGACCTGATAATATTTTGGTAAAAATTCAATATGGCAAAACAAAATGGCAGCCTAGTGAAATGTTAAAAACATTATTGCTAGAAAACTACTTTTGCAATTTATCTTAAACATGCACGAAAATCAAGTATTATGTAGAAATCAACTAGTAATATTTTGGTACGAATCCAAGATGGCGAAGCAAAATATCAGCTTAGTAAAATATTTAAAAAATTCAACCTGATAAACTACTTAATGGACTGTTTTCAAATTTTGTGCTATACATAATTGTGGTATACAGAAAAACTAGTAAAACTGTGGTACTAGTTCAAGATGATGGAACAAAATGGCGGCTAAATATAATATTTGTAATCGTGAAAAATTCCTTTTCTCAAGTTTTACATATCTTTACGTTTTAGCGTCCCTAGATGTTCTGCCTGTCTGACTGTTTGTCGATCTGTCTGTCTGTCAGTTTACGGCATACCTTAAAAACTACTGAGTGACTTCAAACTTTGGTCAGAGGGGTCAGGATCATATGAAGATGACCTGGTAATAATCCAATATGCCGGAATAAGATGGCGGCCTAGTGAAACGTCAAAAAAATTATTACTGAAAAAACTAATTATCCAATTTACCTCAAATTTGCACAAAAATCAGGTGTTGTATAAGAATAAACTGGTAACATTTTGGTATGAATATAAAATAGCAAAATAAAAAGCTTCTTTATGTTTTATCGCTTTCTTGTTGTTCCATCTACATCTGGCATCGGGGTAAATACTTTACCAATCAGTTAGTCGCCATTAACAATTTCTGACGAGGTGAAGCACCAAAAAAAATGTAAAACTTACTTTATACGAAATTTAGTTTATTAATTTACCAGATAATTTACCATAAACAAACATCTGTGTAACCTTTTTATTTTATATTCTAACCTAAGATTTTGAAATAAAATATTCATAGTCATGGTTATGTGAACAGCACACCTTCGTTTTTAAACTATTCAAGTCATAATATATGTCGCCATAAGTTTAGAATATTTGGCAGGATCAACAATGGTTATGATACTAGTGGGTTTGAATATGTACAAGTTCTAACGAATTGCTTATCAGTGGTACGATAGCACCATTGGTTAGAGTAATGGACTAGTGATCCAGAGGTGCGGATTCGATCCCCGCTCGTACCATAACTTTTGCTGTTGCTTATAAATGTTTCTAAAAAAACTATTTATTTATTATTGTACTTTTAAAGTTTTTAGTTTACCTGGCATTTATTATCACATTTTCTGTTCTCTAATATGGTTCAATTAAAAATTGTAAAGATTTTTTTATCTTACATTATTTTTATTGCATTTGAACACTTATTTGTAATATTATAAAAATCGTCTATATTGTAATAACTAATATCTGTTTGAATAATACGTTTTTAAGGCTGAAAATATATACTAAAATAAACATTTTTGTGTTTGATTATAGGTTTTCAGTACATAAAAAAATAAAATCAACATTTTTTAAGTTCAAATAAAATAAATATCTATATTTATAATTTTCTCTTAATGCTTAACAGTGCAGTTCAAGTTACTTCATAATATTCGACTAATAATATAGTCCGATATATTTCTAAGTTGATTATTGATTAATATGGATATAAATATTAAAGTCAAATGTTTTATGCAATTTTGTATTACGCCCGTCAATGTCTAAGAATTATATACATTATCCTATTTCAACTTTATCATTTATTGGCCCAATAAAAATCATAGACGGTTGCATAAAACTAAAACAGGGTTTAACTACATTTTAATTTGTAGTGTTCTGTAACCACAAGAATCAAATAAGCTCAAATATCTTGTTATATTAAAAGTACCTGATACAACAAACTCACCATTTTATTATTTATTGCTGAATCTGAGCAAAAAGTAGGCATCGGCTCGCAATAAACTACCTTATATATCTCAAATTAAAGTATATTTTTGTTTCTTAACTATAGTTTGTAACTACCTATCGTAAATGAATGTTCTTATACGCACACCAACATTTCTGTATATTTCTCCTATCTAATATATGATATACCGATTTACTAAACACGTTCAAATGCCACATAAAATATTATTTATTGCATTTCTCGTTCTTCTTCGAGAATAATCAATCTAGACATATCAATTTTTAACATGAATGAAAATTTAGAATTTTAGAACAATTTTGAAATTTAAAGGGGCTTATTCTTTCTTTTACTAATTTTTTTTTAATTTCGCCTAATTCAAATCAGAATAAATAACCCGTACCAATGCCAACCAATGAAAATTTGAGGAATGTTGTAAACACACCGAGGAAACACACTAACAGCGTTACCGTTTGTCGTAAAACATATACAATTTATGGATATCTGACATGACACAAATTTCTATATTTTACATAAATAGCTTTTTCCAAGCCAGCATTACCTTATGAATTTATTTCAAATTAGGAAAAGATGTTAGTAGTACTTGACCCAACACCCAACCAGACGAAATACTGAAAATGTCAATAGAGGTGTCCGCCAACACAAGATAATTGCTTCAAAATAAACAAAAAGTATACTGAACATACACAATTTGCCTATAGTATAGGTTAATGCTTACATTTTCGTTACGAAAGATACGTCGACGACATTTTAACCTCAGTGTCTAAAACGCAGTGTCACACTATATTAAGAATTTTTAATAGTCATTACCCTAGGCTACAGTTTACTCAGGAAAAAGAGAACCAACAACATATTTCCTTTCTCGACAATAAAGTGATCAGGAGTAATGATGGAACAATAGGTACTGACTGGTATTACAAACCATCTTTTCAAAAATTCAAATTATTAATCACAACTCCCGTTACAACAAAAGATCACGATAACTAAAAATTTTAAATATAGAGCTTTACCTATTTCTTCTAATAGGTTCCATTAAAAGAAGTTGCAATATATTGAGAATATGTTGGTTAAAAATAGTTACCCGGCTTCTCTAGTTAGAAAAATAATAAATCAAAATAAAATACGAAGCACGGACTCAAAACCAGATCCAAGTGCGCCTACAATTTATTGCAAATTACCTTACATTGGACACTTAACAGAGAAATTAAAAAATGTTTTTGTAGGTCATATTACTGTTAATAATGAAGAAATCAAAATTGCACAAAAGAGTGAAAATACAGTAGGGGTATATTTCTATTTGAAATTAAAAGCAAAAACAGAAACTGAACTTAAATCTAATAGATTATTGAGTTTCACGGATGCTGGATATTCAATGACCAAAGAGAGTAGCGGGGTTGCAGCCAATTAATTTTGTTTGTTGTGTCTGTGACATTTAATTGATTACTCTATTTACTTTGTGAAAGCTTTCGGATTTATTTTAACCCTTCATGTAGTATGACTGATGAAGGTGTTTCGTCCTTATGTATATTGAAGAGTTATTTTTTTTCTTAAATAATTATTATGTGTGGTTATTATTTAATTTTATGCTAAACATAAATATTGCAAATTGATTTTTTTTTAAATAATAATCGCGCGCAATGTCTCTTGTTTCTATTGGTGACAAATTCATATATTGCATATGGCTAAGAGACAATTCTCTCCGCTCTCAAGCATAATACTCCTACCTGTTCTGCTTTTCCCGTGTGCCGGCCGGCAAAAATAAATTTGTATAAGAAAATATAATGAACTAGTGTTGCAACCAAGATGACGAATTGCTATGTAATGGTGTGAACTCCCATCTCAAACCCCAGTTTGGCGACCAGGTAAGCCATATTTCTTTGATTTTGTCACCTTCGTCAAATCAATTAATTATCTGCAAATTGTACCCTAACTTGATTACAGTCCATTGAAAATTATATATTTGATAATTTAGCTCTTCCACGTACATTTTTTTGGTCATTTCGATCACGGATATTTATAATAATAACTTTAAAACATAAAATTCAATTTGCATAACTTATTATATTGAAAATCTAACGACACATTTTAAATTATTGGGCAAGTCCTTGGCCTCGGTTCAACTGGGTTGCAGTACTGTACGCGCCCCTGTTCGCGCCTCCCCTTTACTCCGATCGATAATAATTTGTAAGATTATTAAAATTATTCAAATATTAAACCAGCATTAGAAATTTCACTGTCTTTTCGCATAAACTGATCAATTTGCGGGAAGGTTTGCTGGGTGTACCTTTGTTTACGTTTGCCGCGTCACATATTAAATAATCAATAACATAATTTAATACTCAAAATATATAACGATAATTAATAATTTTATTAAATACAAGTTGTTAAAAAAGTAATTTTTGTTTTTTTTTAACAAAATTAACTTGTGAAAGTTATTATTTACTCTATATCGCCGTCTAAATTATATTGACGCTTTCAAATATCTCTATATAATTTTGCGTATTTATTTACAATTGAGTAAATATAATACTTATTTTGTAAGTAAGGTAATTTGTTTATATGTTCGTGGATACGAATGATCAAAAGATAATTCGGCAAACGTTTGATAAAAAATACTATAAAATTCAAGCTGTTTATTTAGATTTATTCGATTCAAAATCGAATATTATCGCTTCAGCTCCGGTTTTGTCTTCTACAAATGTTAAATTGCCTAAAGTAGAAATTCCGAAATTTAACGGTAACCTTAAATCTTGGAAAACTTTTATTGATCTTTATAATTCTTTATTTCATGGAAATTCTTCATTGTCAAACGTTGAAAAATTTACGTATCTGCTTAATTCTCTTGAAGGTCTGCCTCTTCATATCGTACAATGTAATCCCTTAATAAATGCAAATTATATTATAGCTTATGATGCTTTAATAAATAGATATGAAATTCCTCGTTTAATTTCTGTCACTCATTGGCGGGAGATAGAAAAAACTAAAAAATTGTCTAATAAATATAATTTTGAGGAATTACGCAATTTGCTGGACACTTTCACGGAACAGTTATGTGCGTTGGAAAATTTGGGTTATCCCATAAAACAGTGGGATTTTATTTTATTTTACATGCTTTTTGACAGATTGAATTCTGAGACTGCTGCAAGGTTTGAGCTTGATTGTGGCAAATCTTTAGAAGATACTGGTAATAAAGAAAATCACTTTACCATTTTATTGGAATTTTTAAAAAAGCAATGCGTCGCCCTTACTTCTTACACTAATGTGTTCAAGATTCTCTTTTTTTAAGGCAAAAGGGCAAAAATAAGACTTCTTTATTTTCTAATACGGGAAAATTGAGTTGTATTATGTGTCAAAAATCAAATCACTTAATTTATAGTTGCCCAGATTTTCTAAATAAATCTGTTCATGATAGGTATATGTTGGTAAAAGAAAAAAGGTGGTGTTCTAATTTTTTGGGCTCAAAACATACCTCTTCAAAATGTCATTCTAAACTGCGCTGCAATAAGTGTTCTAAACTACATCATTCCTTATTACATTTTAATAGTAATAAAAATAATACCCCGGAAGTCAATAATAAAAGGGATAATGGTTCCCAATTACAAAATGTTGAAGTACAATCTTCTACATCAATGACTACGATAACTAACCCAGTCCCTAGTAGTGAGAATTTGGTTTTACTAGCTACTGCTCAAATTCATGTGCTTGATTCTCATGGTAATTATCAGTTCGTACGAGTCTTATTAGACAGTGCTAGTCAAGCTAATTTTATCACTAGTAAGTGTTTTATTAAACTGGGCCTTTCTCGTCTTACCCTTTCACTGTCTATAAGAGGATTGGGAAAAACTTAGCTGATGAAAAGTTCAATGTCTCTTCCTCTGTTGATATGCTTCTTGGTTGTGACATTTGGTTTTTTGCTTCAAGAAGGTCACATAAATAATTTTCCTGATGAGCCTGTAGCTATAAATACTATTTTTGGGTGGGTTAACTACCCAGAATACACCCTCAATTTTAAGAAATTCATTTTGTACATCTCTTGATTTTTCATTGGAAGATTACGTTAAACGTTTCTGGGAATTGGAACAAGTTCCTTCCGTAATCTCTTACTCTTCTGCTGAAATGGCAACAGAAAATTTATTTGCGGAGTCTCATAAAAGAAATGAAGATGGCCGATATATTGTTTATCTCCCATTCCGAGATTCTGCTACCCCTATCTTTGAAAATTCTAGAGATATTGCTTGTCGGCGATTTTACTCTCTCGAACGCCGTCTTGTGAAAAATCCTAATCTCTATAAAGAGTATAAAAATTGTATGCGTGACTATCTGCATTGTGGTCACATGGAAATCGTCAAACCTTGCCCCGGTAGTGATGTTAAGCACTACTATATTCCCCATCATTGTGTTTTACGACCCAAAAGTTCTACTACGAAATTACGTGAGGTCTTTGATGGGTCTGCTAAAGCTTCAAATAATGTGTCTCTTAATGATTCTCTATTAATTGGTCCAAAATTGCAAAAGGATATTTTTTCTCTTCTGTTACGTTTTCGTGTCCATGCCGTAGTTTTTACTGCTGACATTAAGCAAATGTACCGGCAGATATGGATTTCTAAAGATCACAGAAATTTCCAGAGAATTGTTTGGAGATTTTCTAAGTTGATCCTATTCAGGACTATAGATTAAACACTGTGACTTACGGTATTTCTTCATCACCCTTTTTAGCTATCAGGACACTTATACAGTTGGCTAACGATTACGAATTGAGCTATCTACTAGCTGCTCAAATCATTAAAGACCAAAGCTACGTGAATGACATTTTTTCTGGCTCTGATACTGTTGATTCTGCTGTTCAGTTGCAAAAGCAGCTGATTGAACTTTTGTCACTGGGGGGTTTCCAGCTCAGAAAATGGGCTAGCAATAATCCTGCCCTCTTAACACATCTAGATGATTCTTCATTACAAGTCGATCCTTTATCATTTGATAAAGAAACTGAATCCACTGTAAAAATATTAGGTTTGCAATGGAATCCTTCTACCGATGTATTCTTCTTTCACGTGGACTCTGCAGTAAAGAAGTGCACCAAACGTTCATTGTTGTCAGATTTTGCAAAGATATTTGATCCCCTAGGTCTTCTGATGCCAGTTACTATTGTTCTTAAGCTTATAATTTAAAGCCTACGGTCTGTTGGTTTGGACTGGGACCAGGTTGCTCCAGAAGAGTTAGCCTCTAAATGATACCCTCAGAAAATATTTAGAAGCCATTTCAGATTTCTCTTTACCTCGTAGAGTTATAGTAAATGATATGTATTCATGTGAAATTCATGGTTTCTGCGATAGCTCAGAAAGTGGTTATGCAGTTGTTATATATTTTCGCGTAACTACCAATGATAAAAAAAATAAAGTATTTTTTATTTGCTCTAAAACTAGAGTAGCTCCTTTAAAAACTATCTCTATCCCTCGATTAGAACTTTGTTCTGCCCTCTTATTAGCTAATCTTATAAATGCAGTACGAGTTAGTTATGAGGGTGTAATAGATTTTTCCTCAATTCGTGCATGGACAGAATCAACGGTGGCTCTGTCGTGGATACCGTCTTCCCCTCATAGGTGGTCCACTTTTGTTAGCAATCGAGTTGTTCAAATTCAAGAGAAGGTATCTTCTACTTGCTGGGCTCATGTACCTTCTGGAGAAAATCCCGTTGATTATTCAACTCGTGGAATTCTAGCTTCCGATCTAATGAAGGAAACAAAATGGTGGGCGGGGCCATCTTGTCTTTTAACTAATGCTAATCCCTTACCTTGTTCTGAAGTCACGAATTATCATTCAAAGCAAATTTTTAGAGAGGAAAAGAAATCTACCTTCTTAAATTTTATAACAATCTGTCATGTTGTGATTTATCTTAGTCGATTTATTCACAATATCAAACACCCCCACAATAAACTTAGTAGCTTCATTAGTTTTTCTGAACTCAACAAGGCAATAAACTTTACTTGTTAAATATGTCTAGTCTATTTCATTCCTCAAAGAAATGTCGGAACTTTCAAAGCCGAAGGAGAATGTTAATTATAACATAATTGCAAAATATATTCGAAAATTAAACCCATTTATTGATACAGATGGTGCTCTTAGGGTGGGCGGACGTTTAGGAAATTCTTCTTTATCCTATGAGCATAAACATCCAGCCTTATTACCTAGTGAACATAAATTGTCCCGTTTAATTATTGAATATACTCACAAAAGGTACCTACACCCTGGTGTACAGACTACCCAATATTTGGTAACTCAGAAATATTGGATATTATCTGCAAAACGCCTTATAAAAAACACAGTAGCCTCTTATATACTATATACTATACTATATATATTGTTTTAAATGTGAGCCTCGTGCATCTCAACCTTATATGGAAGACTTACCATTAATACGGGTTAATCAAGTTAAATGTTTTAGTAAATCCAGTGTAGATTTTGGAGGCCCTTTTACAATTACTCTGGGTAAAACTACAGGTGCAAAAATATTCAAGGCTTATATTTGCCTTTTTGTATGCCTTGCAACAAAGGCTATACATTTAGAACTCGCTACCGAGTTATCAACTGATGCCTTTTTAGCTGCCTTAAGGCGATTTGTTCCCCGATTCCGATTAGTCACTGATCTTAGCGATTGCGGTACAAACTTTCAGTGCGCTGCGAAATGTTTGTCTAATACTATGCTATCTGCCTCTGAAAAAGAAGGAATAACTTGGCATTTTAATCTTCCTTCTGCCCCAAATTTTGGTGGAATTTGGGAAGCCGGAATAAAATCAGTTATAAAACATCTTGTCCTTATTGGCACTCAAATTCTCACTTATGAAGAATTTTATACTGCGCTTGTTTCTATTGAAGCCGTTTTAAATTCACGTCCATTATGCTCATTAAGTTCGGATCCAAATGATTTAAACGCTTTAACGCCAAGTCATTTTTTGACTATTGGCAACTTATACAGCGAATTCATCAGGATTTTCGGAAGCGCTGGCATAAAGAGTACCTTCACACTCTTACACAAAGAAGTAAGTGGTATGATATTGCTACTCCTATAAATTTAAATATTTTAGTTCTGTTAAAAGATGAACTTTCACCTCCCTTACGTTGGCCCTTGGGTCGCATTATATATTTGCATCCAGATGCTGATGGTACTACACGCGTAGTGACGGTCAAAACCATTAAAGGCGATTTTAAACGGCCTGTCTCTAAGCTTTGTCCATTGCCGGACAAATAAGTTTTCTTTTATTGATTGTAGTTAATTGGGAACATAGTGAAGTACCCTACATATTTTATTTTTCGTTTTTATTATCATGTATTTTGATTTTTTTTTGGTAAAATGGAACATTTTAGTTGGGCGGTATGTTTCGTCCTTATATATATTAAAGAGTTATTTTTTCTTTTTCTTAAATAATTATTATGTGTGGTTATTATTTAATTTTATGATAAACATAAATAATGCAAATTGATTTTATTTTAAAATAATAATCGCGCGCAATGTCTCGTGTTTCTATTGGTGACAATTTAATATATTGCATATGGCTAAAAACGAGAAGATGCGCGAGGAGTCGACAAGTGCGAGGGTACGGTCGTCCAATTCTCTTCGCTCTCAAGCATGGAACCTCAAAACTAAAAGTTAAATATTTTTCTGCTTTTCCCGTGTGCCGGCTGGCAAAAGTAAATTTGTATAAGCAAACATAATGAACTAGTGTTGCAACCAAGATGACGAATTGCTATGTAATGGTGTGAACTCCCATCTCAAACCCCAGTTTGACTACCAGGTAAGGCATATTTCTTTGATTTTGTCACCTTCGTCGAATCAATTAATTATCTGCAAATTGTATCCTAACTTAATTAAAGTCCATTGAAAATATATATATATATATATACATATATATATATATATATATATATATATATATATATATATATATATATATATACAGTGAAACAGTTTTCTTTTTTATATATAAAACGAAGATTTAGTTTGTATGTAGCATTTTATTTATTTTCAAACGTTTCGGCAAGTTTTTGCCTTCATCAGTGTTTCTAAAACAATCATTTTTATTTTATAAAGAACGTAAAGATTTTTTAAAAAATATATAATAAATATGATTTAAAGAAAATTACAAATTTAATTTAGTTTTTAGCTCACTTAAGAAGGTAATCTCCGGCATCATAATAAAATATTAACAAGCAAAACATTCATAAATAAACTTTCTGACACAGTATACGACTTTTAGTTTTGAAACATACATTAATACATGCAAAAGTTAAAATTCGACTGACTTGGATTAGATATTTATATCAGATCTTTAATATTATCAGTAGATGTTCTGTTGTTTTTTTCCGATCTGCTAAAAAAACCTAAAACTTTATTGTTTTGTATTTTTGGTATTTTATGGTTTTTCAATTTATCGCAGTTAATATAAGTTTATTTATTCCTGATATAGATAAGATTATGGAAAATTAAAGGTTTATCGATTTCAATTTGAAAGAGTGATCATATAAACTCAAAGAAGGTTAGATTATATAGTTATTTTAGGATGTTGGATATATATATATATATATATATATATATATATATATATATATATATATATATATATATATACAG
This sequence comes from Kuschelorhynchus macadamiae, assembly GCA_030620095.1. Classification (NCBI taxonomy): domain Eukaryota; kingdom Metazoa; phylum Arthropoda; class Insecta; order Coleoptera; family Curculionidae; genus Kuschelorhynchus; species Kuschelorhynchus macadamiae. The sequence continues at coordinate 43,867 of JAUTXW010001741.1, forward strand.
GGTGGCCCATCGAAAACGTACCGCAAGGCATAACGGCCAGGGTAATTTTTTTTTCAAAAAATCCAAAAACACATCAATTTTGTTTGTGAGGGGGACAACTTTTGCCCTTAAAATGATCGCAAAATTTTCAACCCTCTAAGCGGGGGTGTCATCCCCCAAACTTTTTCAAATGGGAAGAGGGGTCAAGTGGTACCGCAATGAAAAGGGCTTTCTATTCTCTATACACTCCCGCTTTGGTTTTGAAAATCGGTCAAGTCATTTAGAAAATATGAAGGATTGAAATTTGAAAAATACATTTTTCAAAAAACGCATAAATTGAATTAAATAAAAAAAAACTTACCATATTAATGAAGCAAATGCTGAAAATGTTGCTCGTCGACCTCCATACAGTAATACAAATTAGCTTCAAATCGTTCTCGAACATTCTGAAGAACTTGAGGGGTCACTTCGCGACAAACGTCAATAATTCGTGTTCGCAGATCTTCTAATGAGGCAAGTGGAGTGCTATACACTTTACTTTTTATTTGTCCCCATAGAAAAAAGTCTAAAGGAGTCAAGTCGGGTGACCGGGGAGGCCACTCAATGGCACCCCTTCGTCCTATCCACCGCCCGGGAAAGTTAGTGTTTAAATAATTACGCACATTTTGAGAGTAATGTGGAGGTGCACCGTCTTGTTGAAATATCAGTTCCGCTTCAAGGTATCCAGGATTATTTTCGATGATGTCAGTTAGGGCTGGGTCGATGGTATTTTCCAGTAAATCTAAGTACATATCACCTGTTAGAGTTCCAGGAAGAAAAAAAGGACCCACAATAGAATTTCCAAAAATACCAGCCCACACGTTCAATTTCTATGTTGTGTGTGCACCTCGTGAAATACCCTGGGGTTGTTCTCAGCCCAGTACCGACAGTTATGCCGATTAACTACACCGTTCAAAAAGAAAGTGCACTCACCCGAAAAACACACATTGAATAGAAAATTATTATTATTGGCCACTCGTTCACTAATAGTTTCACAAAATTGCAAGCGGCGATCAAAATCGTCTTCGTTGAGTTCTTGTACCAACTGAATTTTATACGGGTGGAAATGCTGTTTTTTCAATATTCTTTGGACACTTGTACGATTCACGCCGGTCTCATTGGCTAATTTTCTTGTACTCAGCGTACTATCCATGGCAACTTGGCCCAATACAAAGACCTCCATAGCTTCATTTACTACAGGATTTTCCATCTGCCTCTTTTTATTCATAAGGGATCCAGTTTCGCGAAATTTTGCTATAACTCGCGAACAATTTTGCCGGAAAGGTGTTTTTCAGGATGTCGTTCATTAAATATCTGCGCAACCCGATTGCCACATTCATTATTTTTAAAATAAAGTTCGATTATTTCCACTTTTTCTGCAAGTGAGTACACCATAATTATTGATAAAAAATTTAATGATATGAGAAATTTAAACGCACAAGTTACAGAACAGCTATAGCAATACCGCACCTGATCGTTGTGGCATGTCAAATCACTAAAATCAGCAGTAAACATCTAAAATAACAGGACAAAAATATACTCTGATAATTTGTAAATAAACATTTTAAATTTCAATCCTTCATATTTTCTAAATGACTTGACCGATTCTCAAAACCAAAGCGGGAATGTACAGAGAATAGAAAGCCCTTTTCATATACCCCTCTTCCCATTTGAAAAAGTTTGGGGGATGACACCCCCGCTTATAAATTTTATCATTTTAAGGGCAAAATATCACAAACAAAATTATATTTTTTATATATATATACCCTGTATATATATATATGTTAAGGGTGGTTTTTCACAACTTACTTTTTAAAAAAAATTATTTATTACTTAAAATTGTTACAAAGGGTGGAGATCTATAGATCCCACCAAAATAAAAGAATGAATAATGAGTAAAAAACTGACGCTGCTAGGCCGGGTGTTCAATTTATATGTTCCTTATATATCTATGTATATATATATATATATATATATATATATATATATATATATATATATATATATATATATATATATATATATATATATATATATATATATATATATATATATATATATATATATATATATATATATATATATATATATATATATATTATATATATATAATATATATATATATATATATATATATATATATATATATATATATATATTTTTTTTTTTAATTTTTACAGTGTCTGAATTCAGGTGTGAAAATTGCCCTTAAGAATTCTCTGAAAAAGACAAATATAATAAACTTCGTTGTAGCGGCGAGTGTAATCGATATTTTTTGCATGAACTGCACGGGCCTTGGCAAAGCCACAAGACTCCTGATGTTACAAAAATCAGTTAACCTCCGATTTTCTTGTGCCCTGTGTGATTCCCCCAATTTGAAACATCTCAACGATAAAATCGCATGTAGCCCAATTGTCAAGTAGTGTACCGACAATTTCTGAAATGTATGACATTTTGCTGGGGAGTGAATCCAGGTAAGACCCCTTAGAGGAAAAGATTGACGATATCCATAACTTTCATAAGAGTTTTCTACTTACAGTCTACTCCAGCGGATATTCCCATTATTATTAAAGGCTCCAACACACTAGCCTGTAATAATATGCAACGGTGGCACTAGTAATCGTAAAAAATCTTCCTACAGGATTTACACCTAACAACATAGTTCACTACGTAAAGGATGTCTCCTCACCAGTTACTCAACAGAGCCTTATAATAACTTCAGACAAAGAGGCAAATCAAATGTCTTTTTGAGCGGCAAGTGCTACAGTCTTTCCAAGAAAGCTCATCATGTCCACTTTTGATCCAATGAACCCCCATCAGTGAAGCTTACGTTGGCCCAAAAAAGTTCTGATAACCGTTTCCTCATGTCAAGACTAAGAGAGCCTGCCATTTTAAAGGCCTTCAAGTTACATCTCGCCTTTCTACATGATTTACAAATATCAGCACCAGGCTGTTTTTGGCTTCTGAACGCATTCCTATAGATGATAAAACCCTGAGATTGACTACGATTTCCATTATGCTTATGGATTCAGTACAGCAGAAGTGGGAGCCGATCTCGCTGCGTACAGATCCTATGTAACTTCGGAGAGAACGATCCATCTTCAAAGGACCAGGGAATGCCACAAAAATTACCTTTCCAGCAATTCCCCGAAAAAAAAATTTAGATAACTTGACGTGTCCTGAGGACCTAGATTCCTCAAAACCTCCTGTTGTTACGGATCTTAGTATGGTTCTTATTAATATCGCTTCTCTAAGAAATAAAACTGACGAATTGTACCTATTTCTAGAAGAATTGGAGTTCCCACAACTTGTTGCAATTACTGAGAAGTGGCTCAATCTGAACCAACCCTTTTATGTGGAGAGATATTCCACAATAGCTAGATATGACAGAAATAACTCAGCTCATGGGAGAACACTGATTCTTTCTCTAAATGGGGAGGTCATCTCGGTAACTAAATATGACCATTTGTTAGCGGAAAACTTTTTTGAATTTTCTATAGTATATAATCAAAACTTTGATTTCTATGTAATCTGTATTTATAGATCACCAAATTCTGATGTACAATCTTTCATTAATTACCTGCTAAATTTGCTAGATAGTCTACCAGTAAAAGGCAGAAAAATTCTATGCGGAGACCTTAATATTGACTCTTTGTACCACCCAGAAATATTTAATTTCTATATTCGACTCTTTCGGTCTTGTAATGAATACATGCATTACAGTCTCCAACGACAATTATAAAATACTCTTCTTCTATCATTGATTAGGTGGCGTCTAATTTTTCTCCATCAGAGGTTCAATCTCAAGTTTGTAGCACAGGTCTTACCGATCACGAATCAATATTTTCCAAATTTAGTATTCTTCTTACGCCTTTACGGAGACCTCGTCATAAGGGCAGAATTTTCTCGGCTGCCAATTTTTCAGAATTTCATAATATTTGCTTAAACATCGACTGGAATTTTGAATTTGAACATGTTAACTCAAATTTTAGAACTTTCTTAAATAAAATTTTAAGTGCTTTTAATAAGGCCTTCCCTCTTAAGACTATCAAACCTAAGCGTCATAAATCGTGGACCACGAAAGGACTACGCATTTCTGCTAAAAATATACGTTATCTCTTGTAGATAAAAAAAATCAATGAATCCATTGTTATTCTCGACTATATCTCTAATTATAATCAAGTCAGCAACAAAAATATACTATCAAAAACGTCTAACAAAGTCTAAAAACGTTTCAAAGGAAACCTGGTCCATTATCAATAACCCCAGAAACAAATCAAACCCCGTGACTCAGATCTTGCCAAGGCCAAATGACCTAAATGATTATTTTATTAATGTAAGCAAAAATGTTACCTCTGGTATCTCGCCAAGTTTGGACCCACTTTCGTTTCTCCCTTCATCAAAAAATGTTGCCGACAGCCTTTTCTTAAGCCCGGTTAGCAGCTTGGAACTATTGAAAGAAATGAACATCACAAGCAAATCTTCGTGTAGCACTGATAGCCTATCAATTAAAATATTCCTGAACTTGCCGCACCCAGTCATAGAGGCCCTTACAACACTAATAAATGAATCCCTTATGAAAGGTATATTCCCTGAATGCCTTAAAATGGCTATAATTATTCATTTTCATAAAAGGGGCAAAAAATCTAACCCTTGCAATTATCGCCCAATTGTTCTAGTACCAGTGCTATCAACAATTATTGAAAGGTTACTGAAGAATCATCTTATTCCATTTCTCCTAAACATCAGATAATATCCTCGGATCAGTTTGGATTTTAACCCAACAAGTTCACCAGTGACGCCATGTTCTCGTTGCTTAGCCATGTCTACTTTTCCCTCAATAACAACCACCCCACCGCCTTAGTCTTTTGCGACTATTCAAAAGCCTTTGACTGTGTTAGTCATGAAATTTTGATAAGCAAGCTGAATTTTTATGGATCCGTGGTATTTCTTAAAATTGGTTTAAATCTTATCTCGAGAATAGGCAACAATTTGTAAGGACAAATGGTTCTGATTCTGATTGTAAATTGATTACAAGTGGAGTCTCTCAAGGCTCAGTATCGGGACCTATTCTTTTTTTGTTATACATTAATGGTATCACCAACCTAAAAATTAATGGCAAAATCTCTCTCTTTGCTGACGGCCAAGCAATAACATGGAGTGATTTTGATACAACGTCTAATATTTCCAACGACCTTGTTATGATTAAGGCTTGGTCCAATTCCAATCTACTTTGCTTCAATGTGGATAAAACGGTGGCCTTATCTTATAAGGGGACTTTACAGCCACTTCTGCTACTTAACAATAATATTAAATACGTTGAGTCGGTTAAATTCCCGGGTTTAAATATAAATAACAACCTACAATGGTCTAAGCATATTGAAACCTTAACTAAAAAACTTTCTACCGCCTGCTTTGCCCTTCGATCAGTTTCAAAAGAACTGGCGTGTCTGCTGCGATATTTACTTATTTCTCTCTATTCGAATCCCATCTCCGCTATGGCTTTCCCTTTTGGGGCTACTGTACTACCGAGAAATGTCTTAGTATTTTTAGGCTTCAAAAGAGAGCAATTTGCTATTTGTTTGGTCTAAATAACAGAGCGCACTGCCAATACTATTTGAAAAAACATGAAATATTAACACTTCCTGCATTATTTATTTTGGAAACCGTATGTTTAATGAGAAAACATATAAACGCATTCCCGGAAAGGCCAGAACACATATATCCTACCAGAAACTCTAGACATGACATATACCTTCCTATTCCTTCCACAGAATTAATAAAAAAATGAACTATTTATAACGATATAAAACTTTCCAATCATCTTCCAGAACATTTAAAGATAATCCCTATGTTTGCACTGTTTACAAAAAAACCAAAGCGTACCTCATTGAAAGACCTTTTTACTGCGTTAATAATTTTTATAATAAATAAGTCTCATTAAAGTGTTTTTTATTTGCTCGTTTACTTAAATATTTTTGGGTGTCATGTTGCTGCATAGGTTTTGAAAATATTTTATAAGGGATGAATTGTCTGATAGTCCGTTAACATTAATTATTTTTGTTACTTATTAGATTAAATGTGTACATTTTCTTTTTTTTCTAATACAGTTAAAGTACTATATTAGTTCAGTACACTCTTTGTTTAAATTATTTTACTTGTATAACGATAACAAAATAGAGTTTAAGGTCGCGTAATTTTAATTTAAATTTCATCGAAATCATTCACCTCGCATATCTATTGTTTATTTCCTTTTGGTAAGGTCACTTGGATTCATTAACCGCTTTATGGCAATGTTACGAATATAACGAATATTATATTTACAATTTATGTGTTTGCATTGACCTATCGAAAAATATGATTTTTTTTCGATTAGTATTTTGTTTTTTCATTGTTTTGTTTTAAGGCAAATTTCGCTTTGTCCATAAAATTGTAACAATTTTCCTACGACAATAAAGCGTACTTTTATTTGTTTGTTAAGCAAACTTAGACTGATAAGTTTTTAAATTTTTTGAAAAATATAGAGTTGACTAGCTTTAAGAAGCCCGGCAATCCAAGTTTTAATTAAAAATTAAATGAAATATTGGGATAAACTGGTAGGAATTCAGCATGACAGAACAAAATGGCGGTCTTAAAAAAATCAGTGCTGGAACTACTAGAAAATCACCCTACGAGATTTTTCAGATCTTTACGTTTCAAGGTAGCTAGCGCATGTTTTCTCGATTCCGTCGGTCTGTCCATCTGTCTGTCTGTTCGTAGCATAGCTATAAAACTACTTACCCTATTGATTTAAAATTTGGTCAAAAATTAATCAGCCTGAAAACACTATTTAATAGATTGATTCCAAATTTTGTGCAAGAATTAAAGTTGGTATAGAAATAAACTGGTAAAATTGTGTTACGGATTCAAAATAGCGACAAAATAAAATTTTTGTAATCGTGAAAAAATCACGCTCCCAAGTTTTACAAATCATTTTAGCATCCTTAGAAACCAAAAATATGCTTTCTCAATTCCGTCCGTCTGTCTCTCTGTTGGTTTGTCTGTACGTCAATACGCAACGCGTGTAACTTAAAAATTACGTATCTTCATGCACTGACTTCAAATTTTAGGCAAAAATTATATATGAGGATGATGGAGTAATGGCAGACAGTTTACATGTGATACTAAATGACTATGTAAATTGGGTTTCACTTCACTATTCCTAATAAAAGGAAATATTTATAACGAAAGAAGCTCCAGGTAAAGGAAATTTACCAATTCGTCGGTTTTATTTTTTTTTTTTCAAGAATCAATTTTTTTATTTTTTTAAGTTATAAAACTTAAACAAATGAAAATTAAAAATTATAAAATAAAGAAAAACCTGTAGTGTATATTGATTTACTCAGTAGTAGAATATTTTTAGTACCTTTTAAAAAAATCCAGAGAATCTATTAAAAAATACTGAACTGACAAGTGCCAAAATAAACTGTCTTCAAAGTTTAACGCATATTCAACTTGCTACTAGCTTATCATTCAAAAGAGTTTTGCCGTCCGGTATTTGAAATTATTCATTTTAAATTTGGACATGAAAACTGGCCTCCTTTTTGTAGGATTGTTTTTTGAGAGGTGATCTAATGCTTTTACTTGCAACCAGTAAAAGCATTTATATAAATTAGAAATTTTTCTGTTTTAACTAAAACGTGAATGCAAATTGGAAGCATGCTAGAAAGTTTGTGCAAATATCGCCTTATTTGCAATGGTTCTTAATAGCCAGAGTTTTCGTGAAAAGTATTCTGTTATCAAATTATCAAAAATTAGAATTTTAACATTTTAAATATATATAGTTCTATAGATATTTGACAGAAAAGCATTTTTTCAGTTTCAGTGTGATTGAATTTTAAATATTTTATAAATATAAAAAGAGTACTATTGATTTGAAAAAACGGACTTTGTTGTGTCATTGCATTTACCGTTAAAAAGTAAAAACGTACATACTCTATATTTTTTTTAATAGGACACCCTGCATATTATTATGTCTTTCAATGGGTCTCTTCTTACCGATTATAAATATATTAGGTTTAATACCTTTTTCTTTGACTTTAAGACAAGCTAGAAAATTAACAAAAAGACATGCCATAAGACGCAATGCGTTAAAGAGAGAGAAATATTCTCTTCTAAATGTAGAATCAATAGCAATACAGTGCCTTGGCACGGTTTTTGTCAATTTCATCTATCTTTACAGATAAAGTTATCAAACCTGGTATATTTATAATCCTTAAGATGAGACCCATTTACTAAAATAATAAGTATGATGTATTTTTTTTTTACTTTTTAAAAAGACATTATCCTACTATTCACATCACTTTAGAGTGCGCGCGTATTTCAAATCTGATTTTTGATTATTTTCGGTGTGATTTTATTGCTTTAATGATTAAGTTTATTACAAAAAGTATAATTCAAATAATGGCCACATTACAATAGAGCATGGAAAAAAGAAAAACTTAAAAAAAATTGTAAAAACATAAAAGAAAAAGAGCGAAATTTAAAAATAGTATCAGAAATATATCAGAAAAGAGCGTTTTTCTCAAAAATATGCAGGTAAAGATATATTTTTAATTCAGCCATCGTATAAACTAAAGAATAAGTAATTTTTTCTGTTTAAGGTATTTCGCTCTATCGCATAATATATAGTGGTGAAGAAACTCCGGCGTAAGTTAACGGAATTAAACAAACTAGATGTCGTTTAAAATATCTTTCTTTCCTTAATCATCTGCAGTATAAACATTGACCGAGTCTATTACCGTGGTAGCTGGAGGGCGCTGTTTAACATTCCGAAATTTATTAGGCATTATCATAACAATTTTGAATGACACGCTATATCTTTTTTTTACATGTCTAATTAGAGGATGAAATTCCTAAAAATCCCACCCAAACCGCAACTTTCTATCTTTTTTCTAACTGGAAATATTAATAAAATAGTTAAAATTAGTCCACCAGCGCACCACGACAACGCTATATCTCCGAAACTCGAAGTGACAGAGCTTTTGCGTTATAATACGCTCAAGAGAAAATATCAGAAATTATATTTCTAGTTTGTTTTACAATCACTAGATGGCACAGCAGCCGTCAATAAGAAGAAGATTTTCATTTTCTGGGTATATTTTATTTTAAAACCCTGTTGAGAAAGCTATATTTCAGTTTCGAAACAATTGTTAAATTTCCCAAAAAGTAAAAATAATTATAATAATAAACTAATGCTGGATCACATTAACGCTTAATGGCGTCCTAAATCTTGAAATTGTCGTCCATCATTTTTCATGCACTTACGTATTCTACCTTGAGTAAACCAAACTGAGGTCTCTACTTCTGCCATGGAAAGTGTTCGCATACAGTCTCTTATTCGGACAATCATACCATTCCTTGTAGTGGGTCTAGTTGCAAAGACTATATCTTTTACTCGACCCCACACTAAATATTCAGACATGTTAAATCCAGCGATCATGGAGATCATTCGTCCTCCAAGAATTCCTGCCCAAACATTTACAGAACAATAACCTTGACGTTCGACTTCTGAAATCCAGTACGGAGTAATTCTGGACCAATAATGAATATTATGAAGATTTATACCCTCATTGCTATGGAAAGTTGCTTCATCTGTCCACAATATACGTGAAGGAATACGCCGATCTTCTACCATCATACCCAAAATCCAATTGCAATAATTCAGTTCTCGATCGAAATCGTCAACAGTCAGTGCTTGGTGCAGGACAAAGTAATATGGGTGTAACCTGAAACAAGCCAGATATAATTGATTCAACAGAATAGTTTTTGTGGGAAGGGTATCCGAAATCGACAAGCTAAATTGTTATTCCCAGCATTCTAACCTATATAGGGTAGCCCAATGAAAACGAAGCAGACCCTATTTTGGATATTTACTTATGTTTTCTGGAAAAAAGCTTGGACCGATTTTATATTTATCTTCATCTTAAAAAGTGGCCGAGAAATTCGACAAAAATCGTGTCATATAAGAAACAACATAATATTATGTTCGAGAGAGAATTGAATTTTCTTCCTAACATAATATTGTTTCTTATATGGCACGGTTTTTGTCGATTTTCTTGGTAATTCTTTTGGATGAAGATACAAGCCGAAATATATTTTAATCAGGGCTAAATATTCCATAATAGATATAAATTGTCATTACAAAAAGTTGACATCTTTCTATTATTCAGATGTCACTCCGTGTAACAAAAAAGAATATCAAAATGTTTTCCCCTCAAGAGTAAAATCAACGAGATTGAGCGTTTTTCCAGAAACCCTGAATAATTTCTGTATAATTTATAGGCTTCAAAGTCATAATATTGCTTACCTTTGTTCCTTGAGAATGTTTTGGACAGTAGTTCGAGGTACTCCTAGGTCTCGCGTAACAGCTCTAGTGCTTACGTGAGGAAAAACTCCACATAAGCTAAAATCTTAATGACATTCTATTCGGTGCGACCTTTACGTCGTCGGCGGTACATGGGAAGATGAATGGATGTAGTTATTCGCAAACCATGAATAACAGGGAGAAAACCTTTTTTACTGGGGTGGCGTCTATCAGGATATTGCAAAGCATATATCCTGGCAGCAATTGTAGAATTTCGTTTGGTTTCAAAATAAACTACTACCATGTCAAATAACTCTTCGTTTGAATAGAGCATTTTGTGGAAAAAAAAACGAATACAGTTAGGTACCGAATAATACACGAAAACACAACACAAACAATAACACGAAAAACTCAAACAAAGAAATTACTAACAATAAGAAAAAAAGAAAGTAACACGAATAACACTTACAACACAATTTGGAAATCAGGAACACACCAACATTTGGCAAAATATCGGATAAATGACATTAACATGCCACTAATGCGTTTTAGTTGTAATACTTTCACGTTTTGCATGAAATTTTGAGAATTGAGTTTTGAATGCAGATGAAAAAAACTTTGCTAAAAGATTATTATTACCTAGGATGCATTCCGTTCTTTTTTGCATAAATTGGTGGTTAGAAGATAGTAAGTTGCGGATTTCATCAATAGAGTAGGATTTAAATTCTTTTTATTAGCATCAAATCATATACTAATGTTGGGGTCACATTAACCTTTAATGTTGTTAATTATCGTGTTATTTTACACTGGGTTTGATATAAAAAATGCGACAATGAACGCTAAGTGACCCAGAAATAGTAAATATTATTATTATTATCATGAATTGTCTCGCAGTACTCCTGTGGTTGTATTTTACACTGACGGGATTATACCAAGTCAGTACAAAAAATAAAAATAAAAAAAAATGAAAAAAAAAACAACTATTGTGTATTAAGAAATGATCTAACTATGCTAAATGTTTTCAAAATGACCGATTTTTGGATGTTCCTGTGAATATCTGAATTAATTCCTAATTGAGCCAAATGCGGTGTAAACGTTGTTGGGGTGAGACCTGTTACTGATATGACGAGAGGAACAATGATGACTCTTTCCTGTTTCCACAGCCTTTTTACTTCCATTGCCAAGTCGGTGTATTTGGCGATCTTCTCACTGTATTTCGCTTGGACGTTCTCGTCGTTGGGGACAGCCATGTCAATTAAATAAGTGATTTTCTCTTTTTTGGATTGAAAGGTGATATCGGGTCTGTTTGCGGGGATTGTTTTATCTGTGTGGATGTCAATGTCCCAGTAGAGCTTGTAGTCTTCGTTTTCAAGTATGGATGTTGGTGTATAATGGTAGTAAGGGTCTGTGTTCTCCGTTAGTTTGTATGTTGTGGCTAATGCTTGATGAATGACCTTCGCTGCTGAGTGCGGTGTATTCAGTTCCGGCCATTATTCTACATCCACTCGTTACGTGATCGATCGTTTCTCTCTGCTGGTGACATCTCCTATATCTCTCGTTTTCAATAGTTGTGCCCTTGATGATGTGCTTTCGCTAGTTTCTGGTTGCTATGACTTTGTCCTGGATGGCAAGCAGGAAGCCTTCCGTTTCGGGGAACAGCTGCCCTTCTTGTAACCACGTATATGAAAGCTTTTTATGTATGTAGTCTTGCTTTATGTGGTATCTGTGTCTTCCGTGAAGTGTTTTTTCAGACCAGGTGTTCATCTTTTCCAGTCGTGATTGGATGTGACTGTGTGCGTCTGCTGCGTGGCTCGTTTGAGACAGGTCGAGCGTTGTATAATTCTTGTCTGCCTTCACTACTGCCTTGTGGAGGTTAGTTTGTTTGTTGTGTAACAATTTTCTGAGTTCGTAAATTTGATTTTTATTTAGCGACTGTATATCTATTCTTTTCTCTCGATGGTGAGCCTTTCCTTGCATGCGTTGGGATGTAACTTCCTGTGTTTAGTAAATTCAGAGCGTATGAGAATGTAAATGTTTTCTATGTCTGTGTGTGAGCATTTAATGATACCAAACGAATACGTAAGAATAGGTATTGCGAAGGTGTTAATAGCTTTCCTTAAATTTCTGGAATTCAGTTTTGTTTTTATTAGCTTTGTGAGTCTGGTTTTAAATTCCGTCTTGAGTTCTGATTTGATTCATATCAATCAAATCCCTCTTCCCTGGAATATACCTCGTCTGATGTAGATCTCTTCTGTTTCGATGTGTTCTTTTTGTGTTCTCAGGTTGATCTTAGTTTTCCACGTAGTCATGATTTGCGTAAGAAATTGTCTGATGTTTTTATTGACTTTCTATAATTCTAGCACTCTAGTTAGCCAACTGTGGGGTATCGAATCAAAGGCTTTTATAATCTATGTAACCAGTATGACGGTTTCTATAATTTTTCCTGGTTTGTTCCATGATGACGCTGTCCATAATTAGCTGCTCCTTGCATCCTCGGCTGTTTTTCCTGCAACCTTTTTACTCTTCCGTTAGAATGTTTTTGTGTGCTAGATGTTGTTCTATTCTCCTGGTAATTGTGGCTGTGATGATCTTATATAGGGTTGGAAGGCACGTAGTAGGTCGGTAATTTGACGGGTCCTTATTGTCTGAATTTTTGGGTTTAAGGTATGTTATTCCTTGGGTGAGAAAACTGGGGAGTGTGCTAGGTTTTAAAATAATTTCATTAATTTGGCGAGTGAGAGCTTCATGTGTGGAGGTAAACTGTTTGTACCAGAAGTTCTGAATGTTATCTATTCCAGGACATCTCCAGTTATGCGTGTATTTGATTATTTCTGCAACTTCTTGTGTTGTCATTGCAAAGTCCTCTTGTTCCTCCAAGCACTTGTATCTGTCTTCTTCCGCTTTAATCCATGAAGCGTTAATTGTGTAGTTTCGGTTCTGACCAAATACTTTTCCAGTATTCTGTGATCTCTTGTTTGGTCGTTGGTTCTATTACTCGTACCTCTTCATTGCTCGTGATTTTTTGGTAGAACTGTTTTTCGCTTCTTCGAAACAGGTTGTTACGTCCTTTCTTTCATTTGATTCTTTGTATCTTAGGAGTCTTGCGGCATACACGGATAATTTTTGCTTCAGAGTGTCAAGGATTTCTGTAAGCGTGTGATCAGGAGATGCAGATTTGATTTTCTCTACACTTTGTGTGATACGTTTTGACTTGTTACCGTTCATGGATTGGGTAAGATGTCCCAATTCTTTTCTAATTTTGTTTTCGATCCTTATCTGCCATTTGAATTTTGGTTTTATGTTGTAGGTGTTTCTGTGTCGTGGCGGGAGTTTCTGATTGTTCTGTGTTATTGTGGTTATAGCTGCTGCGTAGATCACTGTATGAATGTCCTCAATTGAGCTCGCATTCGTTTTGTACTGGGGAATTATGTGTTCGTTGATGATCTTTAGGATTTTATGTGTGTCTTGTTTGAAGATTACACGAGGAATAGGATCTCTTGTTATAGGGTCGGAGCCTGACCATTTTTTTAGATGTGACTTCATTTCTACTTTGGTTGCTTGTGTGTGAGACGGTCCGAGGTGTAGCTGTGTGTATGGTGCTTTGGGCGAATGATTCACTTGTTCTGTGCGCTGTATGGTGCTTGTCATCTGTCGTGGGTTGTTGCTGGGAGCTTCGCCCCTACTGAGCATTGAGTGAAGTTGCACATCCTCTTGCGCAAAGTTGGGCTGGCTTGTATGTGGGATCGGTTCGGCATCTGCCCCACTGTCCTCAATATTTGGTTGATGAATGTTTAGTTCAGCAGCTACCATAGCTTTGATATTTTGCAATGCGAGTGGGGTAAGCTTACTGGTCTTAGTGATGACTCTTTTTTGATCTATTACTCTCTGTTCTGTAATAAGTGACTTGTATTCTGGATATTGTGCTATGAAAAGTGTATGCAGTTTATGTCCGTATCCTGATGTTTGTCCGATTGTCTCAAGTTTGGTAGCGGTGTAATAGGAATGCATCACCGTTCGATTCATTTCATCTGTCCATTTTAATTTCTGCCTTGGTTTACTTGCCTTGGTAGTTGCAATGGGCTCAAGTTGTTGTGTTTGGTTAGCATCTGTGTCAGATTTATTTGTGTATCCATTTGGGCAGCGCATGATCGGTTCGCTCGATTCTGTAATGCGGCTCATGCGTTGCCCCGCCTAGGTGGTCTATTTTTCTTTGCCTGGTCGTGATCGTTTCGGTCGAGCTGTCCTTTCCCGCAGCGTCCTCGACCGTTACGCTGCTCGCCCGATGTTTTGTTGTTTGGATTGATGTTTGGTTGCGTTAGAAGCTCAAAGTGTCCCGACATTGGATAGCCTGTTAGTAGAAGAATTTTATTGTGTGTTTGTTTGCTTATTATTGTTGGTCTCTCTTTAATGCACATCTGTTTTGTTCTTGTTGTTCTTGGTTTTGAGAACATATGGAAGATGTGTTTCTGAGTTTCCGAGAGAGCAAATATTTCTAGGCTCGTTCCGTATGTAGTGGTTTTGCTCATGAACTTATAATAGTTGTCGAAGTCCTTTATGTTTTCGTCGTGAAATAACGAAAATATCTGAAGTTCCGACCAGTTTTGTCGTAGGTATTTCAATGCGTCTTCTCGAAGTTTGGCATGATTATTTTGATGGCCGTATATGTGCAAGCTGACTGATTGGAACAGACAACTTCCGTCTCCAACAAAGTCGGCTCTGATGAAATTCTCGGGAATAGGTTCGGCTGTAGCAGTTTTTTCGGCAAAGGCCCGCCTGTTCAGCCTTTTGCCGCCACCGTGCCTCATGCTGTCACCTTCAGCAGTGGCTCCAAAGGTGCCCTGGCGATCCCCAAGCAGCGGCTCTTTTCCGAGGCTCGATGCTTTCTCCATTTTCATGAGTGTGCCACCATTTGACCCCGGTGGTCCAGGTAACTCGGGTCTGTGGAGGCGGCACTCCCCAAGCAACTTAACCGAAGTTAGTTGCTCCATGCGGTTTCAAAGGTTAGGAGGGGTTTAGGATGGCTAGGGTGTGGGAAGGGCAGGGATACTGGGTATTTAGGACAGCGGGCAGCTGGAGGCCGCTGACAGTACGGACTACGAAATTAACGTAGCGTCCTCAATACTGCTGGATGCAGTACCCAGACGGTCAGACTTATTTATTATTATTATTGTGACTTGTTGTCTCACAGTATTCCTGTGCTTGTATTTTGGACTGACGGGTTATACCAAAATAAAAATAAAAAAAAGGAAATGGAAAAAAAAAAGCAACTATTGTGTATTAAGAAATGATCTAGCTATGCTAAATGTTTTCAAAATGACCGATTTCTGGATCTTCCTGTGAATGTCTGTATTAAGTCCTAATTGAGCCTAATGCGGTGTAAACGTTGTTGGGGTGAGACCTGTTACTGATATGACGAGAGGAACAATGATGACTCTTTCCTGTTTCCACAGCCTTTTTACTTCCATTGCCAAGTCGGTGTAGTTGGCGATCTTCTCACTGTATTTCGCTTGGATGTTTTCGTCGCTGTGGACAGCCATGTCAATTAAATAAGTGATTTTCTCTGTTTTTTGGTTTAAAGGTGATATCGGGTCTATTTGCGGGGATTGTTTTATCTGTGTGGATGTCAATGTTCAAGTAGAGCTTGTAGTCTTCGTATTCAAGTATAGATGTTGGTGTATAATGGTAGTAAGGGCCTGCGTTCTCTGTTAGTTTGTATGTTGTTGCTAATGCTTGATGAACGACCTTCGCTGCTGAGTTGTGTCTCGCGGTGTATTCAGTTCCGGCCATTATTCTACATCCACTCGTTACGTGATCGATCGTTTCTCTCGGCTGGTGACATCTCCTACACCTCTCGTCTTCAATGGTTGTGTCCTTGATGATGTGTTTTCGGTAATTTCTGGTTGCTATGACTTTGTCCTGGATGGCAAGCAAGAAGTTTTCTGTGTCAGTGAACAGCTGCTCTTCTTGTAACCACGTATATGAAAGCTGTTTATGTATATGGTCTTGCTTTATGTGGTATCTGTGTCTTCCGTGAAGTGTTTTTTCAGACCAGGTGTTCATCTTTTCTAGTCGTGATTGGATGTGACTATGTTGTAACAGTTTAATTTTGTTATAAGTGCATTTCATTGTATGATTAATTTAATATTATAATCTACTACTTTAGTATTAAGTTTAGTGATTAATATGTACGCCTTGTTGGTTTGATACCTTAGATTTTAGTAGTTTTCTTATTAGAAACGGTTACATTGTTCATATTTAAGCGAAATATAAATTCAACACCTTTTGCAGCAAATTTCGGTACACACAGTGTCACCTCTCGATAAGTAGTTAATTTTGTACCTATATCTGAACTCAAGTTATAAAGGAATAATTTTCAGTAAATGGTATAAGTTTAGCATTCGTTCATAGATGTCGCCAAAAAAAAATCAGTTCAAATATAATTGTTGGATTTATTTAATTTTGCCGAATTTAATAATTATATACTGTATAAGAAAAACTTCAAATAGCACTTTAGACAAACTATTTATTTCCCATATATTTTACAGAGTAGATATAAATTAAATTTTATTAATTTTGAAAACCTGTTTTCGAGTCCTTTATACAAGTCTTGGGATTTTCGTTTTCTTTGGCTAGATATGCTGCATTTTTAGATTCGAACGTGTATTTTGTATAACTCTTCTGTCGCTGTAAAAAAAAAACCAAATCATTAGTACCCCAATAAATTCTTTGATATAAAGTCGATATTATGTATTAATATTGAACTGTAAATACTTGTATAAAAAAAGGTTGCCTTGATAAATATTTCTTTTCAGATATACATAGGATTATTTTTAGACTATAGATACTATATATACACCACTTCATATTTTCTCTTAAATCTACATTTTATTATTCGTGTTCCTTTTTGCTGTGAATATGTAACATATAAAGGTATTTTCATTTAAGTTAGACATAAATAAACCAAAGGTATTTCTCGATTCAATATTAATATTCTTACCTTTTTTTTTCCTGAGACTATATAAACTACAGCCTTCTTATAATTTCTATCAATGTTTGATGTTCCGAAATTCAGATCGACTTTTGCTTTGTCCATAGTTGCATAATTATTTGGAGCCTAATATAAACTGAAATTTCGTTACGTCTGCGTCTGATGCATTTCCTAAAATAGTTAATAATTGTGTGAACAAATTCCTATTTTATGGTTAAATAATGAGTTTATACAGTTGGGAAAATTCTATTAAATTAAACTCAACTTACGTTTCATTTTTATGGCATTTAACTACTCCTGCATCAGCACATCATTTTTTTTTGACTCTTTGGTACTCTACTCCAGACTAATATTTGACTTTTTTGAGTGGTCCTTTTCCATTAGTACTAGAGTAATTAATTAAATATTATTTGTTTATTTACGTTTCCATTTCGCCTAGGCGTTGCTTTTAAATTTCAGGTTAGTTGTTTCTGTCAATGTTATTATTGCGTCGTCTCGGAACTTTTCGGATCTATTCGGCTAAGACTTCCATATTAACTTATTCTCGGAACCCTCCATCCGGTACTTCCTCATATCCAGAGCGCAGGCATCTTTTTCGCTGTTGCCAAGTGTATTCCTGCATTATTTCCTCTTTCTCAACCAATGCAGAGTCGTTTTTCTTGTCTAACATGTTAATCATATCCTTGTTTTATTCCGTCTATGTGCTCTTTTGGCAAGGTTGTTAGCACCTGACATATTCTAGCCAATGGTATTCATTCCGCCACCTTAGTTAACCAAAGTTCTAGACGGAAAGGAAGCTAGGGGAACACATTTTTCACTTTTCTGGTCACCTGCAGATAAACCACAGGTCTTCAGCGCGGGTCTGAGGAAATAATCCAGGAAAATCTTGGAAATCCGTTAGCGGGATTTTTCCTCAACACCGCCATAGTTTTTCGGGCACATTATAGTTTGCACTGTGAGTGTTATTTTTCGTGCTAGAAAATCTCTCTAAGAGAGGATTTGACCTGAAGATTGGACCAGACCGCCATTTTCCATGCCCTTGTACTTGGCAGGTGAAACCACTTTTTGACTAGAACTGAGTGACCCTATTGGATAGGTAATTTGCTTTAATATCATTTATCCTGAAAAGGAGATATTTTTTTTCCTGAAATTTTGCATGATTTTCAATTTCGTAATTTGGAAACTTTTCTCATTTTTTTTTTTGGAATTAACTTTTAATCGGGTGAGACGATTTTTTTTGATGCAACAGGGGCTAGTTTTTATATATATTTTCTTTGAAATCTTAAATATTAACTGCCAGTGTAACGAATTCATAGGAAGACACATTTTTAGTTTGAATTTCGTCGAACATCTTTTACCTCAGTTATTTGATTAATTTCCTCATTATATTAACCATATTTTGTGGATCCTAAATTGGCTCTATTTTATTTTAAAATAAAACCACAATATTTAAGCAGCTTGCATAGTGTGATTTGATTACTGCATTCGTTCTTTTTAATAGATAATAAACAGATTAATAAATGGCTTGCAGAGGTTTTCAGTAACAATTAAGTATGACGTAAATTGCTTTTCTTTTAGTTTATGGTATTTTTTTTGCATTTTGATTTGCCGCTGGAAAATAATTAGTTAAATAAAACCTTTTTTTAAGCTGGTTATATTAAAATTTAAATATATTTGTGCCTTTTGATTTTTCATATTGCTGCCTTATTATATCTATATTTTTTGTAAGTATTCTCACAACGTTTCGCTTAAATATTTGCTATTCTTCAGGTCTATACATACCTTCTTTTTTTAAGATTTTGCTATTTTTTTTTATTTTATTCTCATTTCTATTTAAATTGGCCGAGGTCAGTCTAAATTTTCTATTTATTTTATTGGAAAAATAATCGATTTTGTTACAAATTTATTTATTGTAAATTGAATTTAGTTATTGGAGTCAGTTATAATAAAGTGCTTATATTTTTCTTACCCAACGTTTGGATTATTTTATCATCATCAGGGAAATTGTTATAGCTAATTTAAAATCAGTCGAAACCTTGTATTTATTTTGTATTAACGCCGGTTATTGAGATTATATTTGATAAAGTAAATTTTAGAATTTTCCTTTTCGATCTTAGTTTGTATTTGTGGATTTGTTGGATTTATTGACAACGTTTCGACTGAATTTTCGATACCCATCAGGGTATTTTGTGCTTATTGATGGTATCTTTAGTGACTTCATTTTAAATTATTTTATTGTATTTTTTTTATTTTTGTTGCTTGCGGTTTTAATTTATTTAAAGAAAAATTCTGATTAGTGTCTTGAAATTAATTAAATATTTTTTTATACTTCTCGGTAGGACTAAATTTTTAAAATTAAATTATTGTTCTGACTGTTCAGTTCATTTTGAATCAATAGAAACCTTTTGGGGATTTTTTTGAGTTAATTAAAATTATTTGGGTTTTCGTTATAGACTTTGAATCACTATGAAAAATTCTAGAAAATTTTTGTTTTCATAGGGTTTAAGTCAGGGGCCAACTGTTAGTCACGGTCCTAATTTCAAGTCAGGGGCCAACTGTGTGTCACAGTCCTAATTTCAAGTCAGGGGCCAACTGTAAGTCACAGTCCTAATTTCAGTCAGGGGCTAATTGCAACTGCAAGTCACAGACAATTTCAAGCGACAAACTTAACTTCAAGACTCGGGACTAATCCCAAGTCACGGGCCTAGTTTGAAGTTAGGAGCGCTAGGTGCTGCTGGATTTGGTGACACTTATTGTTTACTTTTTTCTTTATACCGTAACTGATAACATACTTATTGTTTATATTTTTTTTTCTTTTATACAGTAACAGATAAATAGATTTTTTTTTCTTAACTTCATTTGTGTGTTTTATTTAGCTCACTCTTTTTCTTTTAAAGTATCAAGAGGAAGCAAGTGCCGCGAAGTTCAAGGGGCTTTCCAATTTAAGCCGTTATAAATTGGTGGCGCTCAATTCTTTTTTTTTTCGTTTAAGATTTCTTAAGTTTTCCCACGCCCTACTGTCCGGGTTAATTGAGCTAGGGCATCTACATTGCACGCTCTGTTGACCATGAGCTGTAATCTTGATACCATTTTGTGATCGAAATAATTTAAAATTAAACAGTAATAATAATTATTAAATAAGAGCGTAGCAATCTTGCACCTTGGTTTTGAGAAAATCCAGGGTTACAATGTGCGTCTGCTGCGTGGCTCGTTTGAGACAGGTCGAGCGGTGTATAATTCTTGTCTGCCTTCACTATTGCCTTGTGGAGGTTAGTTTGTTTGTTGTGGAAGAATTTTCTGAATTCGTAAATTTGTTTTTTATTTAGCGATTGTATATCTATAATTCCCCTTCCTCCTTCTTTTCTCTCGATAGTGAGTCTTTCCTTGCATGCGTTGGGATGTAACTTCCTGTATTTAGTGAATTCAGAGCGTATAAGAATGTGAATGTTTTCTATGTCTGTGTGTGACCATTTAATGATACCAAACGAATACGTAAGAATAGGTATGGCGAAGGTGTTAATAGCTTTCGTTAGATTTTTGAAATTCAGTTTTATTTTTAGTAGCTTTGTAAGTCTGGTTTTAAATTCCGTCTTGAGCTCTGATTTGATATGAGTGTGGTTAATTTTGGTGCTTTGATGGAAGCCTAGGTATCTGTACATTTCTTCTTTGAGCATATTGTCTATAGTTTCATTGTTGATTGTTTCCTCCGTAGGGTGGTCTTTCCACTGTCCCTTGTTGATACGAAGTAGCTTCCATTTACTTATACCAAATTCCATGTTGATGTCCAAGGTAAATGTTTCTGTGATTTTAAGGAGTTCCTTTAGCTGTGCCTTTGTGCTTGCATATAATTTTATGTCATCCATGTACAAGAAATGGTTTATTTTGTGTAGGTTATTTTTTTGGTGTTTAATTTGGAATCCGAAGTTTGTGTTATTCAGTATGTTTGAGAGTGCATTAAGACAGAGGCAGAACCACTGAGAAGCGCTGAGTGAATCTCCCTGGAACATACTTCGTCTGATGTAGATCTCTTCTGTTTCGATGTGCTCTTTTTGTGTTCCCAGGTTGATTTTAGTTTTCCACGTACTCATGATTTGCGTAAGAAATTGCCTGATGTTTTTATTGACTTTATATAATTCTAGTACTCTGGTTAGCCAACTGTGGGGTATCGAATCAAATGAGCTGCTCCTTGCATCCTCGGCTGTTTTTCCTGCACCCTTTTTGTTCTTCCGTTAGAATGTTTTCGTGTGCTAGATGTTGTTCTATTCTCCTGGTAATTGTGGCTGTGATGATCTTATATAGGGTTGGAAGGCACGTAATAGGTCGGTAATTTGACGGGTCCTTATTGTCTGAATTTTTGGATTTGGTATGTTATTCCTTGGGTGAGAAAACTAGGAAGTGTGCTAGGTTTTAAAATAATTTCATTTATATTATTATTATTATTATTAATATCATTGTATTTTCTTCTTGCGAAACATTAGTTGATCTGTTGATGTTTTACATATCGAATACAATAAGATATCTACCCATAACAATTGTTTCGAAACTGAAATGTAGCTTTGTCTATAGGGTTTAAAAAAAAATATCCAGAAAATGAAAATATTTTTCTTATTGACGGTTGCTGTGCAGTCTAGTAGTTTTAAAGAAGCTCAAAATATAATTTCTGACATTTTCTCTTAAGCATATTATAATATAAGAGCACTTCGAGTTCCGGAGATATAGCGTTGTCGTGGTGCGCCGGTGGCCTAATTTTAACTATTTTATTAATATCTCCAGTTAGAAAAAAGATATAAAGTTTGCGGTTTGCGCTGGAGTTTTCAGAATTTTATCCTCTATTTAGCCATATAAAAAAATACATAGCATGCCGTTAAAAATTTTCATGATAATGCCTAATGTTTAACATTCCAACATTGAATGTTAAACAGCGCCCTCTAGCTACCACGTCAAAATATATTCAGACAATGTCTATACTGCATATATTGAAGAAAGAAAGCTCTTTTAAACGACACCTAGTTTGTTTAATTCCGTTATACCGGAGTTATAAGCATTTAAATAAAATAAAGTTTGACGTTCCCTCACCACTATATATTATGCGATATAGCGAAATACCTCAAACAAAAAATATTACTTATTCTTTAGTCTTTATGATAGCTAAATTAAAAATATCTTCACCTGCATATTTTTGAGAAAAACGCCCTATTCTGATTGGTCGTAGCAGTTGCGCCCCCCAGCGGCCATAATTCAAATTAAAAAATAATTTCCAGCGATTTCCCTTGACCAGTTTAGCAACAAATTTTTTTTCCCCAAGTTATAGGATAGACGGTTAATGAGTTATGGCCGGCGACCATTCTTAGTTGGCCACCCGGTACAATAATAGAGGTCGTCGGCTGTAGCTCGAGAACCGTTAATGACAGAACTTAAGGAAAAAAATATTTATACGTAAATCGACCAAGAGAAAACGCGGTAAGTTGTTTTCAAGTCGGAAAGTTGGCCGCTAGGTGGAGTAACAGCAACACAATAGTGTAAATGTCAATTTGCTCTTAAATTTTGATAATTAAGGTATGTTTAAAATATAAGCATTGTATTATTCAATCAAATATGCACTTTTTGGCTTTAGATCATTTTTGTTTATTTTCTAAAATAAAGTGGTGGGGGAAGGTCAAACATTTTTACTTTCAAATGTAGATATCTCTGTTTTGGATGAACCTATTTTATTCAGCTTGGTTTTGAAAAAAAGTGTCTTGTCTGCTCTACTCCTAGAGTCATAAACTGTACCGTATTGACTTTGTGAGTGGTCACTAGATGGCGTTGTTTCGGAATTCTCCAAATAATGCAGACTTTCCCAAAAAAATGAAATGGTACGTTATGACTCTTGTGGTAGTGATGAAGGGCATTGGATGAAATAAGAAATCCAACTCCGCATTTAAATTAAGAGAGTTAATGATGCTCTCGAATCCTAAACGTCGGATTGGAAAATTAATGTTGCCGTTTTGTAGAGGAGAAAAAGTGACAATGACAAATACAAAATTACTTTTATCTCTCATTTAAATTAATCCTAAAATTTTAGGAAAATCAAAAAAATGGAAAAAACAAAGTTTCAATAGAAACTTTAGTAATCTTGTATAACTATTAGGAACAAAACTTAACAAAGAAAAAAAAATTGAAACTCTTAAGGTGAAAAGATTAAGATACGACTCGACGTACTACAAGAAACCATATGGTGGACTGTATTAGGAATGCCATCCAAAATATCTCTCTATCGCAGCAGTGGATGGAGGCTGCAGTCCAGCCGACACAGGAAAGTTTACAACTTTGTGTTGACAATGACAGGCCGGCATTTTGAGTGAGCATTTACGAAATTAGTTTTCAGTAATTTTAAATATATTTGTGGTTAGTCTATTGTTAGTTCATTTCGTCGTTTTTCTTTTGTTGCTTCACTGAAGCGAGTTTTGCTCTGTCTCGCCCTAGCTTTAGCTATTTTAATATGAGACTGAGTTTTAGTATTTTTTGTTTTGTTCCTTTGTAAAATTTTGTTCTTTACAGTTAAGCAAAATTACTGAAGTTTCTATTGGAGCCTTGTTTTATCCGCTTTTGTGATTTTCCTAAAATTTTAGGATTAATTAAAATGAGAGTTTAAAATGATTTCCACTTGTCATTGGCATTTTCTCTCCTCTACAAAATGGCAAGGTTAATTTTCCAATCCGACGTTTCGGATTTAAGAGACCACCATAAACTTTCTTAATTTAAATGCTGACCTGGATTTTTTATATCACCATTCAATGCCCTTCATAACTACCAAATATATTGTGATATAAAAGTCTTATTTGATTTTTTTGAGAAAATCAGCATTATTTGCAGAATTCCGAAACAACGCCATCTAGTGACCACTAATAAAGTCCTAACCTAACCCTGGAACCTGTGGTGGAAGATAGATGAAAATACAAGAGTCCTAATCACACTATAACACAACTTGTAACCTCCTAAGCGTTTCGTTAACCAAATTAGCATCATCAGCAGATGATCTAAACTCGGCACTTTATATCATCTGCTGATGATGCTGACTTGGTTAGCGAAACGTGCGTCCAGAACGTAATAAGTTGTGCTGTAGAGTGGTTAGAACTCTTGTATTTTGAACTAATAAAGAAATTACGGTACAGGTAATGGCTCCACGAGTTGAGCAAAAAAAGCACTATTTTTCGACACCAAGTTGAATCAAATCGGTACATCCAAAACAGAGATATCTACATTTGAAAGTAAAAATGTTGGAGCTTCCCCCACCACTTTATTTTAGAAAATAGACAAAAATGGTCTGAAGCAGAATGCATGTTGCTGTTACGCCCCCTAGCGGCCAACTTTCGAACTTGAAAATAATTTACAGCAATTTCTCTTGGCCGATTTACCTACAAATATTTATATCCTTAAGTTCTGTTATTAACGGTTCCCGAGCTACAGCCGAGATCCTCTATTATTGGACCACCCTGTAGAGGTCGAAAATGAAACCTTTTTTTTATCCAATAAAAAACAGTAATTTTTGTCGGGCCTGCTACAGGTGAAAGTATATACTGCGAGTCCTAAGATGCTTCTTACGAATCCAGTGTTTATACTGCTTTACTGAGGCGCCGCTACACGGAATTCTTGAAAACTATGTTTGTATGTTCGTATGCCCGGAAATTTGTTTTTCTCGTCATATCAATTAATTTGTGTATCTCAAACATAATTTAAAAAATATTTGCGGATTCTCAGCCTTAAGAGAATTTTAATAAAAAATCATAGTTGTATTGCAAAACTATTCTTTATTACAATATCACTTAACGCTTAATTTTTCGTTACAATATTATTAGATTTATTTCATAAATTAAGTAGTAGGCTAAATATTCCAAAAGCGGAAACTAGAAACATAATTTCAGTTGTCAAAATAATCTTCCTGACTAAAAATAAAGTTGCGAATTTTGCCCTAGTTATAGGTTTGTTAAGTTTTAGGTGAATTTATTTGTATTATTTGTTACTTTAATGAAGTAGACTTGCCTTAATTGTTATCCATATAAAACCTATGATAGTGTCAAAAGTCCTTCTTGAATGTTCTGTTAGGATTCATTCTTTTCACTCTGTATTTAGATTATTTTAGAATTTTTTAGATCATTTCATCCTTTTCTAAAAGCTATATAAGCGGGTCGTAATGCGAAATTCGTCTATATAAGGAGGCAAATTTCCGTTATCGATCAGTGGCACTCTAACCTTCGTCACAAGAAGCCCGCTTACGAACGATTAAACTTTAATTTTACATTTTCCCGTGAATTTTGTGTGGTTTCACTTTATTAAATTAGTTTGTATACCTATAATTCATATAATCTTTTTTATTCAGACTTGTGGGGAAATCTACTACTTTTTTGTTTGTTAGTAATAATTTAAACATAAGTCAAATTGGGCTGAATAATCGATTCTTAGGTAAACTAGTGTTCAGTTTATCTACGCAAAATTAGCTTTTACTTGATCTCTTCTGTTTCTTTTATATTTTCATGTAAACTGCTGTTTGGTTGAAACAATATAACGTTTTCTTAAATTCTATGTATAATTGGTTGGAGGGTCATCTTTCGGTATTATGTCGGCCGCCTTTGATGCGGGCCGACACTTGGCCGAAAGTAAGACCAGGCCACTGAGTAAAAATACAAAGCCTAAGTATCCTGCCTATTCTAAACTAAAAACTCTTAAGAGACGTCAGCTACGACGCCAACAGGCTATCGAAAAACTAAAAAAGAGTATACCTCTGGTACAGACCCAAGCAGGGTGTTTAAATAGCGCAAACAATAATGACCATGATAAGTGTTGGAAGAGAATTATGTCAAACCACCGATTAAGATCAAATTTGCTGATTATGACTTGACTAAAGGTGACCAGGAGCTCCTAAGAGAAAACCTAGGCCCTAGTTCGAATGATCACGATGGCAGAGAAGCCCTATTCAGTACATGCTGTAGGAGATATTCCTTTAAATTTGTCTCCCGTGCCATACACATGAAAAAACCGATTAACAAGCGTTTCTACCCCCTTGCCACCCCTCAAGGGGTTGCATATGGGGTAGAACATGTGTACCCATTACCTCCCTATACTTTGAAAGAGTTTTATTAGGTGGCCTCTGAAACCCTTGGAAATCAATGAAAATAACCCTTAAACAGGGCGAGCCATGCGCACAAACGACAAATCTGATTTTTTTGAACCAGGAAATCAGGTGGCAAAGGTTCTTCCACCTGGTCATGGACCAGGGAAGGCTTGCAAGAAATGTGAGTCACAAGCTACTGGGTTACCATGTGCATGTGCAAACGAGTAACGTTTCGCCCATGTAAAAGGGCCAACATGAATCCGGAAAGATGGTAGAGGAAGTGACTACACAGTCAAGTAACAATGTGGACGTTAATTTCGATAGATTAACAGGCATTTCAACCTGGCTTACAAAAATAACGGCAAAAGGAACAGAGGCCCTGGCCTAGGTCAACTATACGACGGCCATGCTTATAATACTGGAAATTACAGCAGCACAAATAAAGGACCAAGTAATGAATATCCTGAAAGTTCAGCAGAGAACACAAGAAAAAAACGTGGTTTTGGTAGAATATTATGTATTCTTTGTAAAAAGACAAATTACAAAATGTATGGGTCAGACAACTAAGAAGTTTGGTGTTGTGGCGAACGTTTAGACAGTACATCAAACGATATTCTAAAGAATGTAACGGGTGTTATGATCAACTAGGGTTGAGGATAGTTTTGCCAAATGTAGTACCGATTCGGCCATTCCAGATTGTGGACCTGAGAGCACTAGAGGAGCTAGGGCGAACGAGGAGGCAGCAGTGGTCTGCAGTAGTAGCGGCACGGGGATTGTTCAGTGGATGGGTTGAAGCCACGGGAACAAAAAAATTGTACGAAAGTAATCTGGGAAACTTCGTGGATGAAGAAATCCTGAATCGATATGGAGAACCCGCGAGTCTAGTGCTAAGCCTAACGTTGGATAAATTCGCCCAGGAGCTGCCGGAGAGGTTCATGGACACCACAATGACATGCAAAGAGGGTATGGTCAGCACAGGAGTAAAAGAAGCGGACCAACTAGAGAGAATCTTACGAGCTGCAGAAGGGAGTGGCCTGAACTTTTGAGACCATGGTTGAAGAAGTGTAGAACTACGGAATGCCTGAAATTTAAAATAACTCCTCATGAATTCGTGTTCGGATACCCACGGCAGAATTTAAACTAGGTGAAAGAACCATTGCCGCCCTGGCTAACCTAAGATTACCATCCGCCGGAATCGATTTGCCAGAAGACAGTATGCTCGAGGAGCCACAAAATTGTAAAAATCTTGAGGCTTGTGAATAAGTAATGGAAGACCCAAATGTGCCATAGGAAAATGAAGAGACCTCTGAAAGGAATGATAATTCCTTCCCTCTAACACTAACTAGTAGATTATAAGTTACCAAGTCATTGTTATTATTAGTGAGAGTAATTTTAAGTTTCTATTTGTTTGTTAATTTCTTTATTTTTCTTGTTGTTTATAAATTCTTTATTGTAGAGATAAGTTCTAACATAATAAGTCCAAACATAAAAGACTGTATGATAAAATGTATATTTGCGTATTTTGAAAAATATATATAAAAAAAATATAATAAAATACAGAAAAACCAAAAAAAAAAACGAATTAAAAGAAATTTCTTGTACGAGAAACGTCAAAACGTTCGTTGTTGATAACTCCTCCGACGATGGTTGTAGACCCTGAGCTAGACGGTAAGATGATGCGAAATTCGCCTACATAAGGAGGCAAATTTCCCGTTATCGCTCAGTGCTACTCCAACCATCGTTAAAACAAGTCTTCTCACGAACGATTGAACTTTAATTTTACGTTTTCCCGGGAATTTTGTGTGGTTTCATTTTATTAACTGTAATTCATTTAATCCTTTTTATTCACACTTTTGTCAAAATCTGCTACTTTTTTGTTTGTTTTTCTTTTTTGATGTTAGTAATAATTTAAACATAAGCTGGGTTAATAATTTATTCTTAGGTAAACTAGTGTTGAGTTGATCTACGCTAAATTAGCTTTTATAGTAACTTCTCATGTAAACTATTTGTTGAAACAATACACTTTATAAAGTTTTCTTAAATTATGTGTTTGATTCTCGAATCTACCAGTGAGAGAGAAGTTGGTCATCTTTCGGAATTGTCAGCCGCCTTTGATGCGGGCCGACACTTGGCCGAAAATAGGACCAAGCCCTGAATAAAAATACAAAGCCTAAGTACACTTCATGGGCTAAACCGAAAACTCTTACGTCAGCAACCACGCTAACAAGCTATCAAAAAATTTTAAAAAATTATAACTTTGATAGAGGCCCAAGCAGGTTGCTACCGATAATGGCCAAATAAACTAATCATGACTTGACTAAAGGCGACTAGGAGCTCCTAGGGAGAACCTAGGCTCTGGTTTGAATAATCACCATGGCAGAAGCCCTATTCTGCACAAGCCGATATTTCCACATGGAAAAATCGACTGACAAGGGTTTCTACCCCCTTGCCACCCCTCAAGGGGTTGCAAATGAGAGAGCATATATATATATATATCCGCTAACTTGCTCTCCTCTAAGAGAGGGTTATCTGGTGGCAAGCTCTCTAAAACCGTTGGAAATCAATGAAAATGCAGAGGCTGAGGTGGAGACTTCTCAGGGTAATTTAGCCCCCATGCCACCCCCTAAACAGGGCGCGCCTTGAACGCAATGACAAGTCTGGTCTCCTTGTTCCCTCAGGAACCAGGTATCAAAGGTTCTCCCATCTTGGCATGAACCAGGTAATGCTTGCAAGGAATGTGAGTCACAAGCTACTAGGTAACCATGTGCATGTGAACCTGATAAAGACTCTTATGGGGCATTACAGGAAAGATGTAGGAGGAAATATTCCAGTACGATAGTTTCTACTGGACGCACCAGACCCAACGTTTCGGTCCTACAGCCATCTTTCTATAAAACTGACCCTGAGATGAAAGTCACAAAAGATAAAAGGACCAACCTCGGAGCGAACAGCCGCAACGCCACATTTTGATCCCGTTTGGTTTGAGATTTCGAAGTGACAGTGATAGGTTTTAGGTTACTTTAGTAAAGTATTATTAGCTATAACTAGCCTTGAAATAAATAATAAACTTAAAGAAAACATGAAAAAACCCAAGAAATGAAGAATGAACTTAAGGAAGACATGAAAAAAAAAACGCAAGAAGATGTGAAGATAAACCAAGATGTAAAACAAAAAATACAAGGCATGAAGAAAAACCAAGAAAACATGAACAGAAGTCAAGAAGACATGAAGAGGAGCCAATAAGACATGAAGCAAGAAATAAAAGGTAACATGAAGAGGAATCAAGAAGATGTACGACAAGAATTACAAGACAAAAAAGAACCAAGAAGAAATAACTAGAAAAATGTTTTTTGAATTAACAGTAATCCAGGAAGATGTAAAAGATGAAATAGGACAAATGGAAAAGCTACAAAAGCAAGTTAAGGAGGTTCAGGTCCAAATACAGCAAAGTCTACGATCCCAGATGCAGAACTTTGGAAAACAAAGGTGAATTAAGATCTGACGTTGTCTCTTCATCACATGTGATAAAACCACCTACGTTTGATGATAAAGTGCCGTGGGTTACTTACCTAAGACAATTTGAAGCTGCCGTAACTGGAAATAATTGTGATTCTACCGAAAAGGCACAAGCACTAGTTTGTTCCCTGCGTGGTGAGGATATGTAGGTGTTAAGGAACATGGTAGAAGAAAATAAGAATGGTTTTGGAGCATTAGTATTTCATTCAGAAATTCGGTTTGGCGAAGCACATTTACAGGAAGTGTATTAAGCTCAACTTCAGTGTTGTAGGCAAAAATATAACGAAAGCCTTTAAGAGTATGAAACTGATATTGTGCTATTAATCAACCGAACTTATACATCCTATCCTGAAGAAATTAAGCATGGGTTAGCAGTTAGCAGTTTTCTTGAAGGCCTTTGTGACACTAATACCAACCAAGCATTGAGAATGGCTAGATTAAAGAATATATCCGAAGCTCTTGCATATGTTTCTCAGTATGAATCTGCTAAACAAACATCCAGAAATCAAAGAAAATTACGAAGAATAAATTTCGCTTCAAAACAACACTCCACAATTGAAGATATTTAAAAAACTCTGAATGAGTTGCAAGAGAATCTTACCAGGTAACCGAAGGATGAAAGCAAGTATCTGTCTTTCCGACAAAGAAAAGGCATCCGTTGTTGGAAATGCCGTATAGAGGGACATATGCAAAGCCGCTGTACCAGCATTATGAATTTAAAACATAACCAGAAAGTGCCTCAGACTTCACCAGCGTCAAAAATTAAAATATTTCATATTTGCAAAATAAAGGGGCTACCATGAAAAAATTGAAATGGTACTGGTTCGACACACACCATCGTGAAGCCGAACGTCATAGCTCCTTGTAGAACAGAAAACCCTTACAAGAATTATGTCTTGACAGCCAATGGCGAAGTATACGTGTAAAGGGAATACAGGAAACTAAAATAAACTTGGGGAGCACAAACTTTGTACACACTGTGTTTGTCGCAGACATAATGGATGACATCATACAAGACTTGGACGTTTAATGGAATTGACATTACTCGACCTTGATATTATGGATCAACAAGGATTTGTACTTATAAAAGCGGGTCCTGCGTACAAGAAATGGAGAAACAATAATGAAACTGCCACAAAAAATGAGTCCAGTATGCGAGAAGTTATTTAGCTAGAAGATGCTACTTCACCTTCGGAATGTGTAGCCACGGCCAATCTCGGCCACGTAATTACTGAACATGGAGTAAAAACCGAGCCAGAGAAGACTGAAGCCATTCAAAATTGGACAATTTCGAAGGACAGACATGAACTAAGGAGTTTTCTGTGATTTTATACATACTAAAGAAGGTTCATAAAAGGTTTTGCTAATATGCTGCGTTACATCGACTTACTGAAAGCAATCACAGCTATGAAAGGACCCAAGAATGTGGAGAAGCATTTAACAACTTGAAAAAAGCTTTGTGTAATCCTCTAGTTAGTGTCATATTCTGAGCCATCCTATGTTTAACGAGGACACCAAAGCCATTTCGACACAAATACAAAACGGCGAAGGAAAATTATTAGCCTACTTTAGCAAGGTTCTTCTTAGATCTGAACGAAATTATTGTGTGACAAGGAAAGAACTGGATATTGTTAAAACATTGAAACACTTTCACAAGTATTTGTACGGGCAAAAAGAAGAATGGATCGTGCGTCACTTAAATGGTTGCTGCAATTTAGGAATCCCGAGGGAGAAATAGCCAGGTGATGACTTTAAAGTTGAATATTAGAAAGCAATAAGCATAAAAATTTCTGATGCTTTATCAAGAAGACCAGCCCAATTGCCAATGCCCAGAAAGTTGCAACCACTTCAGCAGACACGAGGAAAGAAAAGATCCTGACGATTTTCGTTGTCGAAGAACAGCACTTCAAAACTGTTAAGAATGAGACCCAGATGTTGGCCCTATAGCCAAGCTGAAATTAGAAAATTCACCAAGACCTTGTGACCAAGAAATTGTAGTCAAATCTCAGGAATTTTGAAAAATACTGGTCTTTATGGGACTCTCTGGTGATAAAACACGGTCTGTTAAACAGAATCTGGGAAAGTCTTGACTACAAAAACAACAAATATCAAACTATTTTGCCCTCAAAAAAAATTCCTAAAGTTTTGCAATGGTCTCACAGGAGGACATTTTGGTGTTATGAATACTCTCGAAAAATTTCGAGAAAAGTTTTATTTATTGGGAAGACGTACAGATGTGAAAGATTGGTGTTGAATCATTGGGGATCATTTCCAATTAGTAAGTCCGGGAATCGGTTTGTGCTAGTAGCTATGGATTATTTCTATGCAATACCCAATCAACAAGCCATCACTGTTGCCGACGTATTATTTCAAGAATGAATTTGCCCATATGGAATTTCTAGGGAAATACACTCGGACCAAGGCAGTAACTTTGAATCCGATGTATTCAAAAGCGTCTGCAGTCTATTAGGAATCCATACCACAAGAACAAGATCTCTTCATCCACAGTCAGATGGAATGGTTGAAAGATTTAATAGAACTTTGGTGAACTGCCTGAAAGTTAATGAACAACCAAGTGACTGGGATAAATGCATTCATCCACTTTTACTGGCCTCTGCAGTTCATGAATCTACTGGAAAAACACCTGCCCGTGTACTATTTGTAAGTAAGGTTAGTAAGCGCCTTAGAGAAATCCATGAAGAGGTCTGCCAGAAATTACAAATAGAAAGCGATAGAATGAAATTAATTACCTTAATTTTTATTCTAGTAACGATTATGATAGTGTAAAAAATCCTTCTCGAATCTTCTGTTAGGTTTCATTCTTTTCATCCTGTAGTACTCAGATTATTCTAGATTTCCTAGATAATTCCATCCTTTTCCAAAGGGTATAGAAATGCGCCGCAAGGTTACATTTTGATTAACTTTAGGTTGAAATTTCGAAGTGTTAACAAGTTGAAGTTGTTGAGTGGCATACTTTAGGTTACTTTAGTTACCATTGTTAGCTATAACTAGTCTTGACCTTTATTACCTGTAAGCTGTGTTCTGAATAAAAGGAGTGCATTTAGAAACTACGTGTTTGGCGGCCAAACCGGAATAATATTTCCTTTTTCAGTTTTGGTTAAATGATAACATTTTATATAGTCTCTATAATATGGGATACATTTAAAATATTACAGGCTATTCGATAAGTTTATTTATAATGGTGATATACTTACTCCACAACTTCGATTTCATTGATTTCGTAGGTTTTACAAACGGAGAGTATTTCATCGTACATCTGCAAGTAAGACTCTCTAGTGATGGGGTGTCCACAAGCAGTGTTTAAATGGGATTGCAAACATGGCCGCAAGCCTTCCAGGAGCCTAAGAAAAAATATATACACTAAAATTGATCAGAAGGCCGATTTTCCGCCATATATTATATTTGGGGAGCAGCCGGCGCGGCGTATTACGCGCTAAAATCGATGAGATGGTTTGATTATACGGAGAGGTGAAACAGTGATTAGTGTGTAATATTCTAAGTAGCGACAGCTTGAATATTGATTTTCGCTACACGGAAGTGGTTAATTATTATATTGAAAGGGATTTAAATGTAAGATATATTTAATTACTTAGGAGAGAAGTCAGTGCAATTACCACATAACCGACATAAAATCAGTTATTTAGTTATGATTTTTTACAATGTAATAACACGCAAGCAATACCGAAACCAACATTTTAAAGGGGTGAGTTGATTTTTTTTACTTGGCTTACTTTTAGGGTAAAAGGAAATCAGTAAACCCTCCCGTATCACATTGAGAACCCGTAATCAATTTGTTGTTTATATAATAATAGAATTCTCTTTGTGCACTATGTGCTTTTAACAGACACGTCGCTATAACTCGCGACCAAGTCATTTTTTGTGGCTTTGCCTTGAACAAGATATTAAAAATATGCGTTAGATATACTATCTCTTGAGCGTTTGAGGATTTTACACGAAGATTGTTAATTATTAATTAAATGCTAGATAGTAATTTAAATGTAAGCTATAGTTATTTACCTAGGAGATAAGCCAGGGCAGTTACCATAAAACCTTGATTTTAGTATTTTTTAGTTATAGATTGCTCCTAGGG
Source organism: Kuschelorhynchus macadamiae (assembly GCA_030620095.1). NCBI lineage: Eukaryota > Metazoa > Arthropoda > Insecta > Coleoptera > Curculionidae > Kuschelorhynchus > Kuschelorhynchus macadamiae. The sequence goes on from JAUTXW010001741.1 coordinate 77,936, forward strand.
TGAGTTGAATCTTTTACTTGGTTTCCTTTTTTCCCCGCGTATACGTTAGCATTATACATTGTACCCGTATTGAGAAATTTCCAATTTATTAAATATTCGGGAAACACATGACGTAACCATATTTTTTAATAGAAATTATTAAAACTGATAAAACAACAATGTCTACAGATTTTACCAAACCCCTCAAGTTTTTCTTGCTTACTGTGGATTTTCCTCACTGAACCACTAATCATTTTTTACCCCTAGCACTACTTTTAGTTATTGATTGCATAGACAAATATTTTCTCTTGTTAAATATATTGCTTTATATAGTTACTGATATTATAAACAAATCTTCTCGATACGAGATTAGACGCTCTAATATTAATGATTTCATCTAGAAATAAAATGAAATGGGAAAAAATGTTATTTATTTCAACAAGCTATTTTTCAGTGTTTTCATGCTAACTAATGTACTTTCTTCACAATAAAATACCAAAATTTTGTAGTAATTTTATATTTAGGGTGTTTCGGTATTTTATTTTAAACAAAGCATAGAAAATTAATAATGTAGTAGGCTCCAATCAATTAATATGTAGGCAGTACACAGTAAAACTTCTGTATATATTTTAGAAATCCACAGAGCATAATGTATTATAAAACTTTTATTTTCATAAGTAAATTTTTAGTAACTTTTTATAATTAATTAATACCTCGCATATAACAAAATTCCAAACGATTACACATTATACTATCTTTTACAGTAATTTTATATTTTAAGGTGTTTATTAACGTTTATTAATATTATGTATCTTCGGTATTTTATTATCAACAAAGTATAGGAAATTTAATAAGGAACAAGTTAGAATCAAATAATATGTATACAATACATATCTAATGAATTATGTGTGGCTTATTATAAACTTAAAGCCAAGTTCTGTACACATCTAGGAATCAAGCACCATAAAACTGATTTTTATACTAAAGAACTAACATGATACATGTGAATTTATATAAAAATCTGGAACAATGATCATGATCATGAACATCAGTTATTTCTTTAAACGTGTCCTATTTGTGAGAACGAAACTTTGATATTTCTCTAAATACTTGTGTACAATCAATTTTGACTGCTCGCTTATAATGATCTTTCATTTTACCCATAACTTACTGGTTCACTTATATATTATGACGATTTTCTGGAGAATAAGTGAAGGAGTGTCAAACTATGTATGTGTTTTCATGTCATTAAAAAAATAGTTTGTTAAAGCTGATAAAAGCCAGTATCCATAAATAGCAACTTTGTATTATCACCAAATTTTTCCTTAATGAAGTCATGATAAAAACTACATATTATGGTTTTTGAAAGTTTCAATATAGAAAATCTAACATATATTGGCTTATCATACCTCAGTTGTACTTTATACATCTAAATCCCGACAAAATCTTTCGTAAATATCGATACATTTTTAAAATATAGTTTGCTAATTAATGCTACAGCGCCAAGATTTTCCCAATGGGTAACTAACCTAACATTAGTTCTTTTTCAACATTTTACTGTTGTCAGTGCCGTCCAAGGACGTAAAAACGCGAAATAATATATAAAATTAAAAAACCATTCAAATATACTTTATTTTTTTATTCCAGATTTTGGATGGGATTACACCTACATCTTTTTAGAAATAACTGAGCAGGTACTAAAAAGTATTTCTATCAAATATTACTGCTGTCAGTGCCATCCAAGAAGGTAAAAACGCAACAAAATTTCATATTCCAGATTTTGGAAGGGATTACAGTTCCATATCCTTAGGAAATAACTGAGGAGGTGCTATACAGTACTTCTATCAAATAATATTGCTGTCAATGCCGTAAGAAACAACAAAGAGGATTCCAGAGAATGCTCCAGTCAAATATTTTCCAATTTTTAAATACATTTTAGTTTACCACCTAAAAATTATGTGTTCGCCTACTTTAGGGGTTGCCGACAAATAGTTAGGAAGTAGTTTATCTAATTTTGTTCAACTATCTTTATAAATATTTTAAATATCGTAAAACGTTTAATTAGCAAATAAAAACTACATTTCATAAACTTTGCCCCAATAAAAAAACACAGATTGTGGCAATCATGTGTGAAAGCAGAAAGAAATGTATCTCGCTTAGTATCAAATCAAATAAATAGTCGCGGGCATTTAAAATTCTTATGCAATGGTGGTTTAGTTAACTTCAAGTACAGAGAAAACTTTCAAAGCATGAACTGTATGACTGTAAACATATTACTGTCAAACTGCCTAGTTTAGAATCATCAAAAGATAAAAATGGGGATGCGGTTCTTCGAAATAAGATGCAATTTGAAAATTTCGAGGAAAAACTTAAAGCCGACTTTGTAATGTATGCAAATTTTGAAAACATCTTAAAAACATTGGACCATGATATAGATGAAATGGATTTGGAAAGTGCGTATTCTCGTATAACCTATAAATAAGAGCCATATTCTGTTGCTTACTACATAAAATGTAATTATGACGACTCACTTTCCAAATTTTAAACAAATTGAGGTCAGAATGGTGCCAAACAATTTTCTGAATGTTTCGCAAAAGAATGTAAAGATATTTATATAATAAAGTAAACTAATATTAAAATAACTATAAACATAGAAAGTTTATTGTACCAATGATTCCTGTAACTTTACAAAAATTGAATGACTTTAAAAATAGTAAAATTTGCCATATTTCTGAGAGGTCATTTTAGAAAAAATAGCAAAAAGGTTAAATATGTTTATTAAACAGGTAGATATCGAAGTGCCACACATTTTTTTTGTAATATGAACTTCAAAATCCCAAATTTTATCCCAGTTTTTTTTTACAATCTGTCTTTTGATTCTCATCTATTCATATGGGAAATGTCTTCTGATAAGGCAAAAATTGACGCCTTTGTCCAAAATAAGGAAACATATTTTAAAATGAGGTTCTTGGATAATTATAGATTTTAACCAAGTAATTTCGAAAAATTAAGTGAACATTTAACAAACAAGTAACGTCGGGAAGTATCTAAATATTTTTCTAATAAGCATATATTTCAGCTTATTAGACAGAAAAGGATATTTCCATATGGCCAGGTAGACCCGTTTCTAAATTGGATAAATGTGAGTCGCCTAGTCGCAAATCATTTTATAATTCGTTTAAAAAAGAGAGTGTGTCTGAAAAGCATTATTTACGAGCTTTTGAGGTATGGCCTTGTTTGAATGTAGGATATTAGGTAAATATTTGGAGATATATTTCAAAATAAGATTTGCTCTGGCTGAATTTTTTGAAAATATTCCTTGATGTATGCATGAAATCGTATGGTATTGATGCTACGCAGGTATTTGACAGTCCGGACAGGATACTTTTTACAAAAGGGGATTCAGGGTGGTGTGAGTCAATGCAGTACAAGTGCTGCAATTGCAAACAAACTCCCTTTCCGACACATCATGTATCATGTATCTTGATGCCACCTACAAATCTATATGGAGGGTCGATGTCGCCGATTAATCGGGTTTCAGAGGATGACATCAAAAATTTTAATTTCGTGGATATACCAATAAATTCTAACAAAGGGTATATCATGAGGCAAATTTTGAATATCCACAACATTTACACGACAAAAAAAAAGATCTATCCTTCTTTCCGGAATCAATTGTGCCACCAAGCTCCAAATCTAAAATTGTAAAACTCATACAAAATTTGGGTTCAAAAACTAGCTATAAAATTAATTACCAAAATCTACAATATCTGCCAAATAAAACATGGTATAAAATTTCATAATATTCATCGTATATTAGCTTTTGATCAGAATTCTTGGTTAAAAAAATATATTGACTTAAATACATCCCTGCGTAATAATACTAGTTTGATTGTCGCGATTCAAATGGATAAAGCACTAGTAACTTATAATATTCTGTATATTGGACCATAATGTATAGTTTTTAATATGATTTCATTAAGTAAAAATACGGCGATAATGCTAAGATGCTATACATGAATAGCAATAGTTTTATTTTATTGGTTTTAACCTAGAGTAAGAATTAAAGTAGAGATCACAACTCATTCATAAATCACGTTAGGGGTATGCGCCAACATGGTTCTCCTATTTTTCACATTCTATCGACCAATGTTTACGATAAAACAAGAAATGGGTATGGCCCATGCCCAAGCCGTGGCCATTTGTGACGAATGCCAGTGACTGCGTGAGTTTTCATTTTCCGCATAAGAAAATATCATTAATCGAGAAAAAATTATCGTTCCGGGTTTTTACAGATCCTCATGTTTTTCCATTTCTGTCGGTTAGTCGGTTCCGGTATAGTTAAAAAATCCGCTTACTCGAATAACTTTCTACAAAAATTACGTCTGATAAATAAAAAAAACTGGTAAAATATTGGTATAAATTCAATATGGCAAAACAAAATGACGACCTGTTAAAATATTTGATGTACGAAAATGAAGAAATGGACCATGCTTCATTATCGTTGACAAAAAGGATTCTTACCTATTTCTTAATGAGGCAAATAGGTATTTTTACAAACTTTAAAGAAATAACCGTTCTCTACTTCACTATCTAAAATCAAACCATTAAGTTAGGTAAGTTTAAAAGGAAATTAGTTATTTATATATTATTAAACTATTATTTTGTTTGTTGAAAATGTCATCTTAAACCTGTAACTGTCATGTTAGACCTTATCTAGTTAAACCTCTTTAGTGAATATGGGTGTTAGAGTTTTATACTAAAATCAATGCTTTTAACGCGCTTTTATTGGCTTCCTATTCGTCTGATTGTATGTTTGTATATCTGGATCAAATCTTGTAAAGGATTTTTCAGCACTTCCATTACCGATTATTTTCAAATTTGACATGCATACACTTTCGGATATAAAAAATACGAATTTTTTTAGTCAACGTTTAGAAATCCAAAATGGCTGCGCGAATACCGCCGACGAATTTTGTTACTTGTGTAGATAAAACTGAAAATCAGTGCCTAGGAAAATTTAAACGTGTCAGCATTTAAAAATTCAAAATAGCGGAGTCAAAATGACAATTTTAACAGGTCGGACGGATGATTTTAACATTTGTGGGGATTATTTAAGTTTGCACAACAAAAATCAAAATGGTGGCGCCAATATAGCGAACGAATTTTGTCATTTGTACAGATTCGGCTGAAATATCAGTATCTAGAAGTATTTTAGAATAAAAGTTATGAAATTTTAGTCAATATTTGAGAATTAAAAATGGCGGCACCACCATAGCAGACTAATTTTAAAATTTTTGCAGATTTAATTAAAATTCGGCATTTAGGGGTATCTAAGACTGCACATCATGAATTTTTGTCAACATTTTAAAAATTCAAGATTGTAATGCCAACATGTCATGTCAGTTCATCACTATATAATATTTGATTTTTTAGCAAAATGTGAACATAATTGATGCAGTAGTTTTCTGCATTGACACACAATATTTTGTTAGGCCGCCATTTTGGATTTGTAGTAAAACTCAGTCGATGGTCATGTCAAACTTAATTTTTCTGCAAAATTTGGATAAAATGGATAAGCAGTTTCTTCGTAATATTTTTTTAACATTTCCATAAACCGCCTTTTTGTTCAACCTCATTGGATTTTTACCAAAATGTTACCACGTCATCACCATATGACCTTTAATTTTTAACCAAAACTTGAAGTAAATAGGACAAGCAGTTCTTGAGCTTTGTCGCGGACAGACATACAGACTAACCGACGGAACTGAGAAAACATGTTTTTTTGTCACTAGAATACTTTTCTCTTGCGAGGAAAGTAAAAAAAGCGGGCGCTATTAGATACGAATAGAATAGCCAATTGTCATATTGTTTTTCCATGTTAATAGCTAAAATTTAAAAAATAAAAGATTTTTTTTTAAATTTCAATATCCTAAATCTTAAATTCTAACCAGTTTAGAATATGTTTACGAACACATTTTTACTTTTAATACCCAAAGAATCACCATTTAAATTCTTTTACCTCACAACTCTTATATAAAAAATTGGCCCAACTCAAGTGAAAATTTAAAAAAGGCGCGAAATCATCCGAAACTTTATTATTTTCTCAGATTTCATACAAAATCTAGTGATTTCCGAAATAGCAGTACGTATTTTTGAGCGTGAGACGCCCTTCGACTATTTTAATATGGTATAGTTATATTCTATAATTATTTTAATTCTCTGATAGGAAAAACTATTGTAATCGGCAAACAAATCACCTCATAGTCTTTTTTGTATCGTTTTGCTTCTGAAGATTCTCACATGACCCCCGACGAAATAAACGTTCTATTATACTAAACCGGATTGGTCAATACGTCATGTGACTCAAAATAAGTGAATAAGGTATCTTCCATTAGACATGTCTCCTGGAAAAGGAAATCTTGCTGTTTACTTAGTGATTAAAAGAGGAGACACCTCTTTATATTAGGCATTGAGGCAAATTCCATCTCCACGGAGTGTCAGGAAGAGGAGGAAACTCCGTTTAACTTTCTGTGCAGATGTGAAGCGCGAGCGAGACTGCGACGAGATATTTTTGGCACCACGGTCTTGCATAGGGACGAAGTTAAGGATCTTGCATGGAAGGATATACAGACTTACATAGTAAGGACAGGCAGATTCAAGGATGTACACCTGGTGGCGGGTGGTGGTTGAGGGAGGAGCTGGGGTAGACTGAAAGGGCCTTATAGGCCTACCAGTCAGGTCTCTAGACCTCCCCCTAACTACTACTACTACTAGTGATTAAAAGAAAATTCCAAACTTAAACGGCCATTTTTTTACAAACTCACATTGCCGCACCATAGTTACTATATACCACAGTCAACTAAAGCTCCTAGTTTCGTAATGTTCAAGATAAAGTAAATAAAACTTATTTGCTTCTTGAAGTAAGGCAGCATATAATTAGAAGATTTGAGCCATATCAACAAAAACACAATAATACATTAAAACACATGCACTAGTGACGCTAAGAAAAGCTTGGTATTTAATAAAATATTTTTTAGCAAATTAATATCTTTAATGCTAAAATTTATTGTAGTTCCACGACTCGCTATTGGTTTTTGCCAAGTCACGCCAGTCACGTGACCCTGTAAAAATGTTTACTGTAGACTATTATACTTTTTTACTATAATGATCCGTTATCAGTGAAAGTGGGATGGTCTAATACGTGGAGTTGTCGATCGGATTTGCCATAGCTAACTAAAACTCTTGTTACTGGTGAAATCTGATCTGAGACTTTGGGTATTTTAGTTTGTATTTTACTATTTTGCAATAAAAGTAATTTCTTTATACTGCTTTGAAACTAATAATGGAAATACATTACTATTCTTTGTATGAAAATTGTATTGCATCATGTTTAAAAATATTCACCGTAATATAAATTGGTATAATATTGGTGTTCCTGGCTAGGCTTGGCATCGTCGTACGATCGACCTTATACATTTATATGGATTTGTTTTGAATAGAAGTATTTTATCAAGTTATTTTTAAATTGTGAAATATAATTTTAGAAATATTTTTAATCAACAGCAAAAGTTATCGCACGAGCGGGGATCGAACCCGCACCTCTATATATATATATATATATATATATATATATATATATATATATATATATATATATATAATATGTACACGTTCTAACGAATTGCTTATCAGTGGTATGATAGCGCAATTGATCAGAGCGATGGACTAGTGATCCAGACGTGCGGGTGTAATCCCCGCTCGTAATATAACTTTTGCTGTAAATTACAAATATTTCTAAAAATATATTTCACAGTTTAAAAATAAAATACTTCTATTCACAATTTGGCTTATACGGACATAACGTAAAATTATAAATTTATTAATATGGTCGGTACCTAATAACGATGTCAGATTTGATGTCCAGTCAGGAACGCCGCGTTATAGGGTTAGAATATTTGGCAGGATCAAAAATCGTTATGATACTGGTGGGTTTGAATATGTACAAGTTCTAATGAATTCCTTATTAGTGGTACGATAGCGCAATTGGTTAGAGCGATGGACTAGTGATCCAGAGGTGCGGGTTCGATCCCCGCTTGTACCACAACTTTTGCTGTTAATTATAAATATTTCTAAAAATGGATTTGTTTAGCACTTCAAATTATTTGCCAGAAAATCAGCATAATATACCAGTCAGCCAAGAAAATAAATTCCCCAACAATTCACTAATAAGTTTATTTGGAAGTGGCTCTAAAGCGGATTGTGTGAATGTTAGTAGTCACGTTAAAAATCAAGCGAAACGTATACCAAAATGTGTGATTAATAAAGATTTATCTCTAGATAATTATAGGCGAGCAGTTGAAATCGATGATACAGAAGTATTTAGACAAATATTAACAATTCGTTCTCACGAACAAGACAATACTTAAACAAACTAGAAACAAGGTACCCCTATCATATTCTGATGATAATCGGTATCTTATTCCTGATTCTCATAATACTTAAGCATTGCTGCATTATCGAATTTTTAATAATACACAATGATAGCACACCATTTTCCGTATAATATTAATTACTTAATATCGGTTATATATGCTTGTTATCTAAATGTGTACAGAAATTTCTTTGAGTTTACAATAAGCCACGCATAATTCACTAGATATGTATTGTCTAGTTATTAGCTGATCTATACTTGCTAATAAAATACCGAAGATAGATAATTTTCATAAACGCCGTAAAATAAAAAAATACTATAAAGGGTAATATAATGGGTATATCTTTTGGAATTTGGTTACTAAAAGTTTACCTGTAAAATAAGTTTTATAACACGCTTTGTAGATTTATAAAATGTATACAGAAGTTCGCTTTAATTTTATAGTAAGCCGCCTATAAACCCCTAAAGATGTGTTGTCTATATATTTGTTGATTGGAGCCATAAAAGATTATCTATAAATCAAAATAAAATACCGAAGGTGTATAATATTAATAGACGTCAATAAACGCCTTAAATATAGAAATAATGCAAAGGAATAAAATTTTAGATTTTTTCTACAAACAAGGTATAGACACATTACTTGCATAAAAACACTGTAAAAGGAAATTCATCGATATTTTGACTTTCCTTCTTTTATCCTTAGGCAAGTACAAAAAATCGACTCACTCTAGTAGAAAATAATAATTAAAAATACTCAAATCAAAGCTTTTGTCTCTTTTATGGTACTAAAATAAAGGCGCTTATACCGGTTTTGCACTGATTTCTCTCCTAAGTAATTAACTATATCTTACGTTTAAACCGCTTTCGGTCATTAAACTAATAAATGAGAAACTTCGTGTGAACGAAAATATGCAAACGCTCAAGCATTAGTATACCTAACGCATAATTTAACTATTCATTTTTAACAGCTTGTTCAAGGCAAAACCGCAAAAAAATATAGCGACCCATTTGTTAAAGGCACACGTAAAAATCAGATGTTTGCGTCTGATGTAGGGAATTTCCCATTGTATAAGGTTGACATATACGCCAGGGTTTATCGTTATTTTGGCTTTACTTCCTTATATCCTAAAAGTAAGAGAAGCAAAAAAAAATCAACTCAACCCCTTAAAATGTTGGTTTCTGAATTGCTTGCGTTTGTAGAAAATTAAAACTCAAAAATACGAAATCACCGCTTTTATAGCCGTTTTATGATAAATGCACTGACTTTTCTCCTAAGTAATAATTATATCGATGATTTAAACCTCTTTCAATATAATAATTAATCGGTAAGCATCCTTAGACATTTAGTTAAAAATTAACAAATTTCCTTATATACGAATATCGATACGCAAACTATCGCTAGTCAAAGTCACAATCACACTGTGTTTCACATCTACGTATGGCCAAACCATCTCACCGATTTAAACGCATAATACCTTGTGGATTATTACACACACAAAAGTGTATACTTCAGCTACCTCCGATAATAGTGGCCCTAATTGGCGCAAAATCGGTCTGCTGATCTATTCCTGACTGAAATTATGCCTTATATCTAAAATGGAGAACGAACCAAATTAGGCATAAACATTGTTCTAAATGGATATAATTTACATGAATAAGCTCGTGTAGTCCAGTTTATAATTTAATGATTTATTTTACTGAAAACATAATATAACTCAAAAACAAAATTAAAATATGAATGAATTTGATGTAACAGAACTCAATAAAAATTTTTAATAATTAGTCACTTTAGAAACATATAACCAAATGATTATAAGCAAAATGTTCTACATATATTGAACGGCGCAATAACGAAAATAGAATCCAAAAATAAATCAGGATTGCTACAAGTATTTAACTAACGACAAGGAAGATAGATTGTAAACGGAATAAAAAAAAAAAAAAAAAAAAAAAAAAAAAAAAAAAAAAAAAATAAAAAACTGACAGTTGAAGTTGAAACAAATTTGGAAAAAGCTGCTTAGCGTGTTTTGTTGAATAATAAATTTAAAAAAAACATTTGCAGATGAAGGAAAAAAACTTATTCGGCTCCGATGGAAAGATTTCAATTTAAAAAAAATCAAAACCACAGTAAGACATGGTGGAAAAAATATTATTTAAAATTATTTTTTGCGTATTTCGCCTTCACCAAAACTTAAAAACAAAAAATTTCTTTTGATTTCAAATTTTGTTTAAGGCGAAATACCAAAAAAATAGTTTTAAATCATGAATCCGCCGCTACAATTTCGTAATTATTTACTATAAAAGTATTATGTTAGGTATTGTATCTTGTCTGCTGGAAGTAAGTAATATCGGGTTTATTAAAGAAAACAGGAGATGCTAACATCCGCTTTTATCTTGATAAAGTTTTAATTAATGATTAATTGATAAGGAAAAACTGGTATGTGGAATAAGCGTTTTTATACGTTTTTATATGTTGTTAAATTATATCGCTGATTTACAAACAAATTTCTGCTGGATGGTTTAAGAAAATTTCTGCAAGATATGTAGAAAATGAACCAGCAGGGTAAATAGTACAAGATAACATTAAGTCTGCAGCTTGCGTCTGAATAGGCTGATATGGCTCTAAATGAATCGCAGGAAAAAGAGAGATTTTGCTTTGCTATAATTTATGAGTTTTTGTTATAAACATTGAAATAATAGATTCATAGCAAAGAAATTCGGTGATAAAAAATAATCTTTGAAGGAAAAAGCCCAAGATCTGGCTGTAGGATTTGTCTGCGGTAAAGCGGAAGACATAACAAATAAATTTGGACGGCAAAAATAAGATAAACGAATTTTTATTTAATATATAGGAGCATAGTTACCGAAAAACATGTTTTCTCAATTCCGTCGGTCTGTCTTTTCGCGACAAAGCTAAAAAACTACTTATCCCATTTCAAATTGTGGTCAAAAATTAATATAGGAACACGAAATGTTACAAAAATTATTACTTAAAAACTACTTATTCAATGTATGTCATATTTTGTAAAAAAATGAAGTATTATGTAGGAATCAATTGATAACATTTAGGTACGAATCCAAAAGTGCGGAACATATAATATTTCAAAATTCCGCCTGAAAAAACTACATAATGGACAGATCCCAAATTGTGTGTCATAATTAATTGTATATATATATATATATATATATATATATATATATATATATATATATATATATATATATATATATATATATATATATATATATGGATGAACTAGTAAAACTGTGATACTAATTTAAGATGGTGAAACAAAATGGAGGCCAAAAAAATGTTTGTAATCGTAAAAAAACACCCTCTTAGGTTTTACATATCTTCACGTTTTAACGTCCCTAGATGCCAAAAAATATGTTTTATTAATCTCACATCTACTATCAAGCCCGTTGAGTTTTTTTTGTGTATTTGTAATTGTATTGTAAATTTTGTGTATATCTTCAAAAATATGTGCAACTCTAATAGTTGTTACTTTGTAATATGGACCAGATGAAAATTCAACCTTTTCCCCATACAATGTATTTTTTACAGAGCTGTATCTAACGGTTGTCGAGAAATTAATGTTTGAAAAAAAAATGTCCGGGCTCCTTAATGGCGTTTTGTATATATTATATACACTTGTAGTTCACTACATTTAGCAAAAGGGGGCGTATGAGGATATACAGATCTGTATAAAATGGATATAAGTTACGATTTTTACGCAGCCTGAAAAAGTAACGATCTCGCGGCTAGGATATTCCGATTCTTCATTGAAAGAGTTAGGCGGTGATTATTATGTTCTGGTTGAGCGATGAATTTTTTAATAACTGTTCGCTGTTTTTTTGAGGCCCGCATATTTTTCGTAGTTTCAATTAGGTCTTTAAAGAATAAAAAAAATTTGTTATATAAAAATGGAATTATGGTTTTACTAGTTCAATTTAAAATATATTTATATATCTCAAAAATTAAAAATCCGAGGAGCATTAAAACTGAACATTGATCAGTTTGTCAAAAAGTATCAAAATTGACAAGAATGTGATTGGAAAATGTATTGACTTAATTTCCCAGTAGATACAATTTATCACCGAGATCATTTTTTACCTTCCTAGCCCGCTAGAGAAGGTATTGTTTCTACCGGAAAAATTGGGTTTTTTACGTAAAGTAGCGACTTCGTAGTAGGCGCCACTACGAAGTAGCTAATTTACGTAAAAAAATTGTGTCTGTAAAGACCACAATAACTCGTGACCCGCTAGACTGATTTTCATAAAATTTTCATGGAAAATAGTGTTCAACCCTACAAATATTTGATAGGAGTTTAGTGTAAAAACACTAACCATAAAACCACTGTTTTAAGGGTTAGACATTTTTAATTTTTAAACAAGGCGTGCGTCGTATGTGTGTTTGATTTTCAAAATGTGGTATCTTATCATTTTGTTAATAATTTATGTCATAATCAAACTTTCGCAAAAGGTGGGTTTGAAAATTCTTAAATTTTTATTACGTAATGTACATAAAACATTCACGTGGTGAATGCCTTCCTTCTTTGACATTCTTAAATTTTATATTTTTTAAACACTGTGTCATACTTAACAATTGTTCATAGATTGATTCAAATTTAGCTAGGAAGATATACAATCCTGTACGGACCTATTTAAGTCCCAAATAAGATAAAGAACACTATAGCACTCGCTTATGCATGAAAGTATAAATAGCACATTATATTACTCATAACTGGTTAACTTTGTCTAACTAAACATTTAAAAGTTTATTTCTGTTTTTTTATTCCGCAGGCAACAAATATTTTGAAAACTAAATAAACTAAGAAAAAGCGTTCTACTTTGGCCTAAACGTGTTATAAACCAGGATTTTCACTTTACGCCAGTCTTTATCTACCAAGGTTTCTCCGTGCTTCTGTAAAAATTCATCACATTCAAATTTTTTGGGTGTTATTTTATTTATGACGTGTTGTCTAAAGTAATGTAACACAAGACTTTTCTCTTTATCTGTCCAGCGAACGCGACCAGAAATTTCTTTACGAATGTTTTTTTTGTACGGTGTGATTTTTGCGTCTTTTAAACTATTTATTTCATTTATCAGTGCTTTTTTTTCATCAACTTCTGTATGTGAAGACCTGGAGCTCTCACTACAATATTTTGCTACAAAAACAAATCTGATTTGTTCTTGTTGGGTTCTTAAAACTGCTCCTTCTTCATGTAAACCTTGCTCAATTTCTTGGGTTAATTGTGATTTTCTTTCTTTTTGTGATTCTTTAGTTTTATATATTGTTTCTTTTTGTCTTATATTTTCTTTTTTCATTTTGTCGGAATGTATTTGTAGTTTTGAGTGTTTATTTGAATCTTCTTCTTTTTGTTCTTCATCTTCTTCGTTTGACTCTGAGCTGTAGTAAACTTCTTTTTCTAGTTCTATTTCACTTAACTTTAAATTCCTTTCCCTTTCCTTTCTCAAGCAAAAGTAATATTTTTGCTACTTTTGCAGTCTGGTAGATATCCTGGGGCAATCTGTAACAAAAAATAATCTTTTATTATTTTTATATTGCTTCAGTAGCTAAAATTTAAGTTTGCCTTCGCGCCATCTAACAACACCAGGTATGCTGGTGGCATGATTGCTGCGTAAAAGCAATCTGAAAAGAAATTGTTTCCTTTTTTGTTCAAGAAAAAAAATCTATTATCTGTCTGCTCTCATCAAAATAATAATTTTTAATTACCTATAAAACTCATCATGGGTTTTTTTAGTATGGCCCATGAATGTTGCCAGTTGCTCCATTTCGTTAGACTGCATACTCATTAACTGTAATGTAGTAGCGATGTGTTTTCTAAAACGGATAGAGGTTAGTAAGCTTGGTTCTTTTGCTCCATAGCTGTTAGCAAGGCGTCTTATTATATTAGATCCAGCCATGCATTTATCGGTAGAGCCTGGATTCGCAAATAGGTAAGGGTTTGTTTGGGGAACAATACCAAGTGTTTCTCTGACATTTAGTAAACAGGATATATATGCTTGAATTCGTTTAGAAAACAGAATTGGAACAGGTTTCGAACCCTTTCCGCCAGTCACAACTCCCTTAAATTGCTGACTTAATATTTTTTCAACGGTGGTAAGTGATTCAGTAAAAGCATCTTGATGTATAATGAAATTTTCTTTTTTGTATGTTTCAATTTTCAAGTACTGGACATCCCCAACTCTTTTCCTGTTAAACATTACTAACTGCGCCAGTATGCATTCCGTTAAAATTTTGTAATTCTTTTTTAAATTAACATTTTCGTTTAATTCATTATACGCATTTTCTGCTACATTATTTAGGTATGTTTTGAAAGCCAATATGTCACTGATTAGAGGTAGTTGCAGTGGCTTTTCCCACTGTTTTTCTTTTAAATCTTTGAGCGCCAAACTCGCAAGCTCTTATTGCTTAATTTGACGTTTTTTCTCATCTCGATCTGTAAGCTCTAAAGCTGTAAAACTAATGAAGGAGCGCCAAAAATGTTTTGTACACTCGTCGTAACCACTTACAACTTTGGCAGCCATCAGGAAGCTTCTAAACATACTAGGCTTCAATAACTCAAATAAACCTGCAACTTCGCTGTGTTCAACTTTTAACGCCATTGGCAAGTTTGCCATTTCTCTCATTCTACTTGACACAACTTTAGCCATTTGCTGCCTTTTATGTTTAGAAAGAAGGTGTTCACCATACAAACATATTAATGGATCAGTTTTCGCCACATGGCTAATATTGTTTGGTCGCATTGTCTCGAAAACTTCATTGTGAATTCGTAGCTTTTTGAAGAATTCGCCATTGCTTAAAATGGAAGACGCCAAAAATGTTTGGGATTTAGCTAAGCAGTTTTTGCCAGGGTTCATAATGTTCTCGGGCCTATGTTTGCATATCTTTACATGCTTATGCAGAAATTGTTTTTTGTAATACCCCAAACAATAAGAGCATACAAAGTATTCAGACTCAGGGTCTTTAGAGGTTCTAATTGGCGTAGTGATGTTTTTTTCTAGATTTAAGTGAAAATACCCTCGCCTACGTAATGAAGCAATCATTTTAAGATGTTCTTTGGTCCCCGATTTTAGGCTCTTAATCAGTTTTACATCTTTATTATTACTATTATTACTTTATTATTACTATAAGTGCCTGGGAAAATGGGTGACTACATCACTGTAGCATATTGGGCAAATTATAGGTCTTTCCTTAGCAGAAATCTTTTTTTTATATTCGATGACACCAAGCTCTGTATCGGAATTAGAATGTTTTCCTTTTTTAACATTGAAGCTGTTTAGCTTCCTATCATCCTTGATGTTCTGAAATAAAAAGTTAAAAAAATTAATTGAAGTAAAAACCAAACATTATATATTCTTTTTTAAAAGAAAATATTATTTCGGTTTTTCGCCACAATAAAAATTAAACACAAGGATACTCTAATTCTTAAAAAATATAAAAAAAATAAACTTTACCTTTTTATCCCAAATTATATTCTTGAGTTCTGAGTTCTCTGTGACGGTACACGAGGAACTAAACTGAAAAACTCTTTCGTGCATGTTTCATCATCATATCAGAAATTTAGTTTGAATGACAAATTTCTGATAACAAAATAAGATTCGCCGTTTTCGTTTTTTTTTTATTTTTAGTTGTTGCTGACTACGGGGGTAGACTTTCCCCCGACACGTCCACGAAAGAGTTTTTCAGTTTCCTCGGGTACCGTCACAGAGAACCCAGAACTGAGGAACATAATTTTGGATAAAAAGGTTTTTTTTTTCTTTATGCTATTTAAGAATATCCTTGTTCTTAATTTTTATTGTCGCGAAAAACCTAATTAATATTCTCTTTTAAAAACATGAATCCGCCACCACAAATTCGTAATTATAAATTATATTCTTACCTTACTAGACAATTGACATACTTCATCACTCATACTATGAGAACTGCTTCCATTTGAGTCATAAGCTATAATATCTATCTGTATCCATTCTACTATGTAAACCAATTGTGTCACCCACTGTAATATCTTTATTTATATCCATATGACTGTATAAACTGCTTGCGTTTGCGTCACCAACTGTAACTTTCTTATCCTTTGTGCGATTTATTTTTCCTCCAAGACGATTTTTGTCACTGTAAGGACATAATTCAGAACTTAAAGATGACGACGACGTATCAGAGTGCAAAAATTCAGACTCTGAATTTTCAAAATCTACGAAATCATCTTTAGAGTTTTTCTGAGAATTAGCGAGAATCCAAGATTGATAATCATCATTATTTACGGGGGAACCTGGAGAACATGCATAATTATTTTCTTGTGGTTTTTGATAAATTTTCTCATCTATATTAGTTGCATTTTCTATTTTGCAAGTATAAGTAATTGGAGGTGCAAGTGGTATAATTACTGAATCTTCTTGATAACCCGGACTGGACCAACCATCGAAACTGTTATATTTATCCAGGCTCTGAATGCTGTCAGAAATTATGGTCGTTGAATGGATGGATATAGAAGACCGACGTGATAATGGCGTTGGCGATATACATAACATGGCATTTGTATGAAATGAATCATCAAGAATCTTATAGTCGGTCAAGCTCTCTACAATATCGGACAACATGGTCGTTGGTTCGCTGTATGGGAAATCGACATGATGAACGGGATACCAAATCTTTTTGAGGTGAAACCGTTTTGGAAACATTTTTAGCCTGAAAAAACACGAATATTGTAGGGTGGCCGTAGGTCGAGTAAGGTCCCTGAAGATGAGACGGTCTAATCCCAACAACCATGATTTCTGAGTTAAATGATGGTAGCCTGTTTATTACATATCTTCTGTGTCATTGGTAATAAAAACAATATCTGTATTGTTAAAGGTAATAAAACTAAAGAAAAATGGAAAGATCTGTTTGTAGAAAATGTGTTCAATACTCCTTAAAACCTAAATAAAAACGTTTCAATTTAAATTAATTTTTATGTTACCGGGTGTTTAAATATACACACAAGATCTTTATATTCCCTAGCTTTTTAACTAACCTTAACATTTTTGCAGAAAATGTATATTTTATACATAATGCTAATCCTAACAATAGCAAAAAAGGCTATCTATCAAGAAAGTTTTACATCAAATAACTAATAAAAATCGGAGCATTAAGTAAGGAAAATCTGTTTTTTTTTAATAAACTATATTACAAAAATACTTTTCAACCTAAAATTCCACCAAGGATTAAGTTAATCTCGCAATTGAAAGTTTGAACTTTGCCGAGAATAATAAATTGTTAGAATTAGCACGTATTGTTTAACTCCCTGTATAAATCAGAATTTAGCTTAAGTAAGTTTCATGCTTCAAATCGCTAATACTCAATGAATTCGTAAGACATAGCTGAAAACCGCATCTCAATATCTCCTTGTTTTAAAAATGTTACCTAAAAATTCGCTTGTCCCGTTTGTTCTGTCCAGCAGTATACGGAAGAGGTAAATACCGTTTCAATTGTTTCGCGAAAAACAAATAAACTTTATATTTGATTCTATATTACTTACTTGATCAGCCATGACTTCATCACAATCATTTAAATATTCGAAACTTGGTGATGTCGATTGTGATGTATCTACATCATCTAAATTACACACACTTAAATCCTCACCACTGAAAGCAAACTTTTTCCACAAAGCTAATTTTAATAAAAAGCTTTTCCGACTCATTTTGTCGAACTATCTATCTCCTTGCACTGTACATTAATTCACACAAAATATCCTGCACGTCTACAGACACGATACTATAAATATGTAAATCGTACATTTTTTGCAAAATTTACCGCCAAATAAATTATAGTAGGGATGTTTAAAAATTACCGATATGTCAAATGAATGATATTGTTATTCCTATATATGGATTTCTTAGACTGTATAAAATGTACACTACCTAATATTTTTGATTGCTCTAAATTGGTAACTCCTGGTCTCGAACAAGGAGTTTGCCTTCAAGGGTCAGTAGACGCAAGAATGTATTTTGGTTAAAAAAGTAGCAGGAATCTGGAAACTTCTCGGAAACACTTCGAAATCGGGGAGAGGGTTTTGTATTCAGGGACGCAATTTATTTTTATGTTGTCTCTCGATTTTGTTTTCAGGGAAGTTTTTATTTTTTACTAGATTAAAAATTAATAAGTTTGCACAATTTTTATTAACAATTTTTACAGTACTTGCACGTAAATGTAAATATATATATATATATTGGCTGGAGATTTTTTCAAAAATCAATTTTGGAAGTACTTGGAATTTGTACGAAAATACCCATAAAAGAAACGGTAACATTAACTATATTGAAAATGTGGACACTTATAGCAATATTTTTGCGATATATAGAATACCCTATAAAATTTATAACTATTATTAGGTAATCGATATTTTTCAGATACCAACATCCCTAAATATAAGTTGCGGCATCGTCGCTAACTGGCCAGCTACTTTCCTTCTGTCTCTCGACCTGATGATAGGGATGTTGATATCACAAAAAAGTATCGATATATATCGTTTCGATATTTTTCAAATGTATCAATATCGGTTTTCGATATATCGACAAAAAATATCGATACTTCGATATATCGACATGTCGATATATTTATTTATTCATATGTAATTAAAATAGTGCACCATTTATTTATATATTTAATATGTCAAAGGGCAAAGCCAATTTGTGCATGAAATTAATAATTTAAAAAATATATAGGGTTAATTCGAAAACAGGTGAGGTAACAAAAACACTATAGATTAAAACTAAAAAAAAAAATTTATTAGTAACATATGTTACAAATTCCAATATTTAACTGGAATTGTGGATAAAAACACTCTTTCATTCACATGTTCCCCAGTTAACCGGCTTCTGTTATTGGGTACGACCAGATTCACTGCGGATGCTACCCTTTCGGATGACACAGAGGAAGCAGGAGGTGTTAGCGATTTTAAAGCGATCTCTGACAGAACTGGAATAAACATCTTACAATCATTCCAAAATTTGATTGGATCTGAGCTTCTTGCCAAGTTAGGTTGATCCAAATATTGTTTAAGTTCATTTGGCACCGTGCCCACACTTGGCACTTCTTGATTTGAAGAGGCCGCTTGAACAAGTTTTTCATGCCTTGTCCATAAAGAGGTTGAGGTTGTATTTTTGTTTACTTCGACTGGCATTTCACGTGGAAGTTCAGGAGAGATTTGACCCCTTCTTCTGTGTTCACAACGAATATCTCCAGCTATCTCTCCTATTGCAGCAGAGACAGCAATTGGTGATGAAAAATGAATTTTCTTAAATCTTGGATCTAAGATGGCTGCTTTTGCAAGAAAAGTGTTTTTTTCAAGGGAAACCAACCTGTCCCTTGTTCCATCAACCAAGCTTTGCTTCATGGATAAGCCAATTTCTGTTGAAGGAGAAATAACCTCCAATTCTTGGCTTATTAAATTAGCCAGGGGTATTACTAAACTACAAGTAACATATCGTTCTCCACTTATGTCTTCAGTAGCTTGCTTGAAAGGTCGTAATAAAATGACCAAGTCTCGCAAAACATTTAATTGAGATGTAGCCACCATGTCTGGTACTTTTTTTTTAGCCGTACTTCTCGATGCTAATATTTTGGCAACAGTTCCAGATAATTGAATGAATCGGTCTAGCATGTCCAAACAGGAGTTCCATCTAGTACTCACCGATTGAATTAAGGTGAGCACTTCCCCTTCCTTTTTCCCACTTTGTTGTTGCTCTTTTCTCAAGTCATCCATTGCGCTTACTGATTGTTTGAAATACTGTACAATACTTTTGACATGATCGGCCAGCTTGGAAAATGCTTGATTTTCTTTAAGTGCCCCATCAACCACCAAATTGATTAGATGGGCCATGCAAGGGATTCTTTTGCCTTTGCCCAAAAATAATTTGACAGCTGCGACCATGTTTGACCCACCATCTGTGGTTATAGAAATAATTTTCTGTTTTTCAATAGAAAAATCTGATGTAATTTCTTCAAAGTTTTCTTTAATATATTCAGCTGTATGTGCCTGAAAGAAAAAAATATTTTTAATTTTTATAAAAAAAAACAACATAACCTTAAAAAATATATAATTTTATTATTTTTGTTAATAGGGCTCGGGCATAACTTGATATTTGACAGTATTTTGACGCGCAGGAGGAAAAAATTTTGGTTTTAGGTTAGAATCACATTATTTCTGTCACAACCTGTAATCTGTGAAACACTTTGATTTTAAAAGATTTTTCAAAAATAATCAAGTTTAGAGCTTATACATGTTATTAATTGTAGCGGCCATAAAGTAAGCAACATAATTTCCATTTTATTATTAGTTATTTATTTGATTGTTTGACACAGTTGTCAAAGTGACAGCCAGGAGGGAAAACTCAGGTAATTGTGATGCTTATTGCCTGTGCCCTATATCATTTATATGTTTATACCTGAAACATCCTTTTTGCAGAAACAGATAAGCTTTCAAGGATTCCACCTGCAATGAAATGACAGGTCATAACAATGAAACTTCTTGTAGAATTTGTCAAAGTTAAAATATCGCTAGTCAGAGCAACATGGCTAGCTTCCTCCATTGCTTGTTGAATTACTGTCTTCATAGTAACATATTTTTGTTCTACAAGTTGGGTCACCTAAAATATAAATATTTGATAAAAATTGTTTGTTTGATTTGTCAATCTCTGGAAATACTTAACTCTGAATAAAATTAAACTTGAAAGGATGCCTACCTTAAATCTTGACGGAAGTTTGTAAAGAGGGCACGCCACACGACAAAATTTTTTCAGGCCATCCTTTTCTACACATGAAAATGGCAAATTGTCCTTACAAATCATAAATATAAGGGCCTGCGTGACTGCGCTATGTTTACGTCCACCTTCTAAAAAAAAGTGCATGTACTGTATGTATTGTAAATACAATATGCCTACCTACTTAAAGATGTATTAATAATAATAATAAAAAAAAAAATATTACCTTCAAAACTTGAACTTCTCTCTAAAAATTCAGCCAGTGTCTGAGTTCGTGGGGTTGCTGGAGGGCTTTGAAAGTATACGTCATCTACAGATGAAATGCTGATTCTACTTTCTCTGCCTTCTTCAATATCAGTTATGTCCATTTGTTCCTAAAAAGATAGTATTTAATAATCTATGTTTATTGTTATATATTTATAATTATTAAATAATAACAATGTAGAATATTGTTTATCGTACCCTAACTTCTTGTTCCACATTTTGATTCGAAGTCGAGGGCCCAGGCTCAGTTTCTAAAGATGAAGATAGATCACCAGAAGTTTCTACAGGAGGGTTTTTAGGTTTTTTCTCTCCTGTTCCAGATTTATCTGCCTTGCCCTTACTTTTATTACTCATATACTTCATGTAAGCAAAGTGATGTTTATTTTTGAGATGAGTGGCTAAGTTCGTTGTATTTCCAGAACTCTTATAAGTGCTCCCACACAAATTACACGAAACTGTTTTAGAGTCTATTTTCTTGAAAAAATTCCAAACACTGGATGTAGCTGAAGACATGTCTAAAGGCTCACTTAACACTACAGTCACAGTGTTAAAGTCTTAACACTAACACTAGACTATAAAAATAAAGGGATATACTCTACACAAAACGTCTTTATAAACTAGCAGGTAAGCAGGTTAATTAATAAAAGAATTAAACCAGACAGACTGAACATTAATATTATTAACGATATAACAAATCGAAATCTTATCGAAACGAAACAAAATCAATATATGAACATGAACAAAAAAAAATAGCGGGATCAAATCACGAATTTCTTCTTCTTCTTCTTCTTGGGTTATTGGCTTCTATTCTTATACTAGAGTAATTTGCCAGTTCATTCGTTTATGCCCGGTTGTTTGTATGCTCTCGGCCATTAACCACTTAACCAGGCACTGATTTATTTTCTTTTTTTCTTTCTTCTTTTCTTAAATAGCTTTGTTCTCACAGAAATCTCAAACCAGTCAGAGCAATTTTGATTGGTTAAAAACAATCAGAAAATTATTTTGCACCAATAGAAATGGCTCTGACTGGTTTGTGATTGCTGTGAGAACAAAGCTAATTAAATCACGAATTTACGAATCGCACAATGACCAATGACATAAATGACAATGTTGACCGCTAACAGCTGACATTATTGACATAACGAGTAATGAGTAATTGGACGTTGGACGGTTGGCTCGACCAACGATTTGTCCGCTACGACTTGATCTCTTTCATTCCGTAATTTATTGTGGAAATTTGCCTGCACCAGCAAGGGCACACCCGGGTTTTAAAATAAATGGCTTGAAATAATATCGGCTTCGATAGTACAATTTTAGTATCAATATTTCGATATATCGCAACAAAACATATCGACGATATATATCGATATTTTTTTAAAAATATATCGATTGATCGGTTTCTCAGAGTGTACACAGTGGCTTTTACTTGCGCGGGACATTATTGTCGACGAATGGTATTGAATGAATGGTTTATAAAGTTAACTAGTTTGAGTTGAAATGTCTCTTGCATATTGTTCAGTGGATAGTTCCATAACAAAAATTGAAGTGGCCTGCAATTTGTTCAATTAATGAATTTAGGTAAGTATTTTTTATTTTATAAAATGTTTTAATAGAAAAATGAGTCTTTTCTGAAACACCTCGATGTATAAACGGAATTAATTTATATATTGGAAAACCAGTTCTTATAAGAAATTACGGCTTTTTATGGATTAATTATTTAAACTTTAGGGACATACAGGGTACTTTATTTACATGAATCAAACATAAATAAATGTTTACCCATTATAACATACCGAATAGATAATTATTTATGTATTTTTACGTGGCACACATAACTTAACTCGAATATAAATCAAATATTATTTCTTTGTTTAATATTACTTGTATTTTGTTGCTACTATTATAATACCCACAGACGCGATACAACTACTTGATCAAAACTGAAATATGGTTTTCATCCTATGGTTAAACATTTTAACAATAATTTGTAATACAAATGGAGTTGATTTGTGCTTATTAAAAAATGCAATTCTTGTTTGCAGATGCCAAATTTAGAGGGGTCATTTAGGGGTTACCAGAAAATATAGATATGCTAATATTAGTACAGAGCAATGCTATGGGAGCATTAAAACTTGTAGCCTGTGTTTTACAGGCAAACATTTTATGACCTCCTTTAAAATGTCTTAATTACAATGCAATTCCTTTATTGAACTTGTCCAACGAGTGTATTAAAAATTGTTTCGATTTCTTAATACATATACCGTAATAACTAAATTGCTTAAATACTGTCTAAAATATGAAATTCATGGTTTTTTAAATTAATAATGAATTGTTTATTAAAAAAAATTTACATCCAAAAAATACAAGATATTTTACTTTTTGCGTGACAGCAATTTTCTATATTTTCTTGGTAATACTATTAAAAATCATCAGGAAATTTGTGTTCAGTATTTTATTTATTATTTAAAAAAACTAGTTACTGTTTTTTTAAAGTCAATTTTTAATATTTTAGAAGCTAACAACTATATAGTTGTATCCAGACGAACGCCTTTGTCCAAACATGAGTCTATTAAAAAAAGGTAAGTGGAATTTTTTTTATTTTATTGTATGTTACAAGAAACAAAAACATCTATGTGAATTTGGTAGTTCGTTATATTAAATTAAAAAATGCTATATTAATGATATAACTTTTTATTACTTTTAAGTCTGTACATTATTAGTTAAGATAATTTGTTTCAAATTTAAGTCGGACTAGTAATATCTATTAACATAATATAGTTTATTATTTTTCAGACCAGTACCAGTGCTGCTCAAAGTCACAAAAGATTTCGTAGGAAACCACAACAAAGCTTGAATTGAGGCCGAAAATTATAACTTTCCAACTAATTTTTTTTCTAAATAAGAAAAGAATTGAAGTAACTCTAAAAAATATTAAAATATTCTTTGATAACTTTTTATGAGGTTTTATTGATTTTTCTTCTCTCAAACGGCTAACGTACCTATCATTCAAGAGGGGGGAAAATTGCAGCCTAACATAGGAAAAGTCGATTAAAAGAAAGCCTTTTTGTTCTTATACGTTTTGTTATAACTTTAAACGGTGCGTCATAACGAAATGCATTTATCCATTCTATGGACAGGGGTCCACTTTTTCCATGTTTTAAACACATATTTTAATAGTATTATAAATGTAACATTTAAAAAATTAAAATCTGGATTTAATTTGCCATTTTGCTAAATAATTCAGTAAAATTGCATTCCATCACTCCATGATAGTAAATATTTTACTCGCAGATACCCGTTTTTGTAAAGATTTGTAAACATTTTGGTAAGGATATTTTACAGCCATGGGATGAAGGCGTAATATTATATTTACCTTTTTTCTTCGTTTTTTTTACACGATAGATAAAGTGACATTACAATTTATTTCGCAATTATAACTAGTAATCACAAATGTCTATAAAAAGCAACGAAGAGCTTTACTTTGTTTAATATATTAGCACTCAACACGTACTTTAAATGTTAAGGGTTTTTTTACCTTTTTTTTACTTGAGTTTTAAGAATCAGGACCATATAGATTATCAAAAATATGCTAGTTATTGCTAGTCAAAACAATTGCTCCCGGCATTTTATTGGGAAATGTCATCTATTGTAAATACGGCAACGTAGCGGGCTACGTAACAAATTTAGTTGATCTACATAATATACAATCGGGCTTCTCATCAAATACGGTGTCACATGGGCTGCACTCGAGATGTAAATGATATCCAATTATATACACCTCCCGCCCTTCCCCTAAACCCGGGCTACCTTTTGCTAATAGTGCGTACCGGGCTTGGTAATAAATGCTGGGTATATATATATATATATATATATATATATATATATATATATATATATATATATATATATATATATATATATATATATATATATATATATATATATATATATATATATATATATATATATATATATATATATATATATATATATATATATATATATATATATATATATATATATATATATATATATATATATATATATATATATATATATATATATATATATATATATATATATATATATATATATATATATATACCAAATAGTATCAGGTGATCCTAGTGTTGTAATGAAAAATTCTTTCACCTTCAACCTGTTAAGATCTGTGTAAATGATACTGCTTCGTCAGTAGCCTAGGTAATTTATATAGATGGTACTACATTATTCTTACGAAAGGAAAGCGATTTAGGAAAATTTCAGAGACATGATGCCGAAGAAATATCCCATAATACTGACTCTGACTTACGTGAACCTAATATCGATGGATTTGTTACAAATATTGTGGAACTTCAACCAGTTGAAAATGTAATGATCAACTATACAAATGTCACGGAAGTTGCAGAGGAGGGGAATACACATGGTTCTACAGTAATGGTAGCAGGTAGCAATAATGGGATTTTTGAAACCGACGTAGTCCAGGAAGTCACAAAAAGATTAAATTCTGATGCAGAAATCACTGAAGAGACTAAGGGTTCAGAACAGGATAATTCTGATGAAAATGGAAATAAGAAAAAGAAGTTTACAAACAAAGAAAACCACGTGAAGATAAAGAAAACTCTAGAAAGCAGAGTTTTTTTAGGTAACATAGAATATACAAAAGTAGACAACAGAATTATACGAGCTGTATTTAAAGAGAACAAAATTAAAACGAAGATGTGGTCATACCGAGAATAAGAAAAAAACTGAAAGAACATTCCTTTGCAGTTTAATTTCTGAAAAAAAGAGAGAATATTTGTTCAACTATTTTTTGGAAAATTCCTACATGACCAGAAAAGAAAATGAAGTAAGTACAAAAAATATTAGAAAAAGGAGATCGCGAAAGATAGGTTCAAAGGATATGAATGGAAGTGTGTTCGCCGAAGAAACTAAGAAGAAGAACAAGCGCAGCAAAGGCATACCAGAAAAACGGAAAGTTTATATTTTTTTGCAAAAAGAAAATGGTACGAAGGTTCTATCTATCGTAGCTTTTTTCTAAATACATTTTGCATTGGAGAGGACACCTTTAAGAGACTGCTAAACAAAGAAAAGGATAAAAAATGCTGTTAAAGAAGTTTGTAAGCCCTTGAGAAAGAAGAAAAAAATTGAAGATGAGAAATATGTTAAAAGTTGGCTCGACTTGCTTCCAAAAGTACCCAGTTTCTATCGTAGAAAGAAAGTCACCATAAAAGATTTATGTATGAATTCGTAAAATGCTGATCCGGGGTAATAGAGTATCAAGTCCGGCGAAGATTTCGGATGTTTTCTTGGTAACCACAAATATCGGTCTTGCTCCTGTTGGTGACTCTGGTGTAATTTTGTTGTACTAAGTTTTGGCGCTAGTCGTTTTCGTCTCTCAACTAGTTGACTGTACTGATGAAGACACGTGTCTATATCCAAATTTCAATGTGCTTTAGCGATCGTCCCAAAAAAATCCTTTTTCTACTATATAGTAGTTCTTGGCGCGTTAATCTTTTTCTACTTTGTATATATTCATATATATATATATATATATATATATATATATATAAATATTTATATATATATATAAATATTTATATATATATATATATATATATATAAATATATATAACAAAATTAATTATTTTGTTTATTATTTAATATTCCTCTCATCTCGCCGAAAATGCACTTTTCGTTGCTCTCGTGATATAAAAATTAGAAAAACTGCCCATAATTTGTTAATAGACGATATGATTATTCAATTAAAAACTTAATGTTAAATTTTGTAATAGGAGAGTAATTTTTAATTATCTAAAATGTAAAAACTAGAGGAAAAAACAATCTATGAAAGTAATTTGTCATTTCTGAAACGTTTTTAAAATCTAAGAATGCAGATTAAAATGTTCGTTGTAAACATTTTGTATATAAAGTGTAATATGTTTACGACCTCTTTACTACTATAATAACCTGCGAACTAAATAAGTTGTCATTTCTTTCTTTCTTATTTAAAATATAAGCCACATTAAAAAATCGCCATGCGTATTTATTACTAAAAATGGCGCAAACCATGTCTCACGTCCCTCATAAAACAAAAAATTATTAAAATTTGCAATTTAGGCGTTTTAGAAAACTATAAAAATTATAGAATATACAAACTATGAACTTTTGACACGTACGGCAGTATTTTCAAGGAGTATAAAAAACATATTTTGAGAACCCACAAGCAGATAACAGTCAAGTTGAAAACAGAACTATTTAAAGTAAATGTTCAAAATATTGAATAATTGTGAAAGTAGATGTGGGGAAAAATTGTGTCGGTTCTATAAAAAAAAATTTAAAATTTAAATATTAAAAAAACATTTCGAAAAACTGTGAAACACCTAAAATTTCTGAGTTTTGAGAAAAGTTCGGTTTTCTGATGATTGACGATGTCAAGTTGAGAAAAGTCACGTGACTAATTTTTTGTCATTTGAGCAAACACTTTTTGCAAACTTACATTTTACTTAAGTGAGTTATTAAAATTTGCATTTTTTTCCAACTCCATGATTAAGGCTATCAAACTAAATAGCTCTCTAAGTGCATATAAACTAAACCTGCAGGATGCCTAAAATAAACTAATCTCAAAAACTTAAGCATATCTATAACGAACCCAAAACCTCATGGACTTGTAGCTTTCTAAAAATAAAACTTATTTTAATTTGCAATACGAGAACAAAAATGGCGATCCTTTGTCTTTTATGGCAACCATTTACACAGGCTTTAGATTGGCCAGATGTACTTATACAGGTTGTGTGAAAATATCTCTGCACATATAACAAAATTAATTATTTGGTTTATTATTTAATGTTAAAAATATAAAAATACAGATTTTTTTATGCTCGAGAGACGAGGGAAGATCACAATCTCGTCTCGTCTCGTGCGGCGAGAGATATTAATAATTGTTCTCTCGTTTCGGAGGCATAATTATTAATAACTTTATACAAATCATATAAAATGTAATTTATTTCAATTTTTTTATGTTTTTAACATATTTATTATTATTAATTATTGTTTAATTTTTTTTATAAATAAATTGTGTCCTTTATTATTTTCCTTTTTAAAAAAAGATTTTATTCCAGGAACTGGAATTTTACCAAATATTTAAATATTTTATTAGGCCGCCATTTTGTGTGCAAATCATATATGCAAATATGATTTGCACTAAAAATTTACCAGTTTATCCCTGTTTACCATATGATTTTTGCGCAAAATATACAAGTCAATTTGATAAGTAGTGTACTGGTACTAAATTTTTAAATATTTCGTCAGACCGCCATTTTGTTCCGCCACTACGGATTTATACGAAAATTTTACCCTATATCACATTTTATTTTTGCCAAAATTTGGAAGTCGCTTTGATAAATAGTTTCTTCGTAATGATTTTTACCAAAATGTAACTATCTTATCCCCATAGGATCTTTGATTTTTGAACAAAATTTGAAGGCAATCGCATAAGGAGTTTTGAGGCAAAAATGGGAGAACATGTTTTTCAGGGACTCTAAAACGCACATCTCTTCTCTCTTATGAGGGAACTAAAACTTAGTAAATTTAATTTACCCAGAACTTCCCTCCTTATGAATCTTTCATTTTATTAGAAGTAGCAATGTGTAGCCCAACTTAGTTGCGCATATAATCATTTATTAACACTTAGATACTGTGTTTTCAAACAATTTTATTGGAAACCATTGTACTGGATTCGTCCTAAACAGTTTCTAAGTATGCGACGCTTGACTTTTGGGTATAATTTAAAATAAATTGAATATTTAGTTTTTAAACTGATATTTTCAGTGTATCCCTATATCACATTATATTATATTATATATTATCATAACTTTTGTGTACAATTTCAAGTCTACTGCATAAGAAGACATTTTCTCTGTTGATTTTTTTAACATTTTATTCCACCATATTCAATTATTAGTACCGCAATATTTTAAATATTTTATTAGGTCGCAATTTTGGTTTGTTACCAAATTTTGTTACCAGTTGTATGTTCCTATGTCATACTTAATTTTGTGCAAAATGTAATGTAAACTCTTAATTTTTGACCAAAATTTGAAGTTAATCGGGTAAGTAGTTTTTTAGCTATGCCATGAACTGACAGACGAGACAAACATACCGACAGACAGACCTACGGAATAGACAAACCATGTTTTCTGACATCTAGACACGCTAAAACGCGAAGATTTGTAAAATCCTTGGTAGGTGATTTTTTCTGGGTTACAACCACTTATTTTGCCGCCATTTTGTTTTACTATCTCGAAAAGATTGGGAAGAAGACAGAAAGTATCGAAAAAATAAAAAGAAAACGATGAGAATGAATTTCTAAAGAAATAGTTTGTTTCTTTATTTATGGGTGCACTGAGCGGGTTAAAACTACCTACTAATAATTTTTGAAATTGAAGATAATGTGAAACTAAATTTATCTTAGTCCAAAACTTTTAATAAAGCAGATAGAGAACATTAAAATTCATTACTCATTTTAAGAATTTAACTCAATTTTGTTTTTTAAATATATTTTACCAAATTTTATACCTATAAATCGTTTCATTAAGGGGAGAGAGCAGTAGCAACTTTCGGTTGGACCTTGAGAGCTAAAAGTTCTCACAAAAATTAAAAGACAAGGAACAGAAGTCATGAAATATTAATAAATTTTATGTAAAAAAAAATAAAAAATAGGTAAAAAATGGCTTTTTAACAATAAAATCATTCTAACAATGAAACTCTCTAGAAATTCTAAGAAGTTTTTAACGAAAATTATCCGTGACAACAAAATTTGGGATGTCATAATTACAAACAAAGAATTATGTTTTTTGCACATAAGTGAGTTTTATTGTTAAGGAAGATTTATTAGAAATATATTATAAAGTTATGATATTTCTTTGTTCGACAGGAGCCTGTAAGCAACGGAGCTAACTAAGAAACTTCTTCAAGGTACCATAAGATTTGCAACAATATTTAAATTAGTATTTTCAGTTACATTTTGGTTTTCTGATGCAATATGATTTTAAAAAGAAATAGCACTTTTTTGTGCCGTAATTTAAGTAAATCCGACTTTGTTTAGTTTGTCTTAAATTTTCAGTTTTAAGTTTGTAATATTATATTTATGTGACATTGATCTTTTTTCACCTGATTATTTTGTAGTTCTCTCTTTTCTTTCTTTTTTGCGTTAATGACAAAAAACATTAGGACGGCCGTTATGTACATGTACAAATATATGTAAAAAAAATAAATATGTAAATGCTTAACTTATAAAATATGAGAAACAAGTATATATTTATACCAAAACTGTAGAAGTCTAGAAAACTCATTTTTGCCGGAAACTAATTTTTGTGACTTTTCCCTGTAGTATTTACTTGTTCCTAGATACTATAAGTCGGTTACCTAAAGCCGTGTATAGATTATGTCGGCAGCAAGCATTTTTTGTGTACACATTGTTTTTTTTGTGGTTATTGGAAAATAATGTTGTCTTTATACTTTAGACATTTTATGAATTATGAAGTTTATAGTTAAACCATTTATTATACTATTAATATAGGGGAAGTATTATAATCGCAAGAATATTTGTACAATATCAGTTACATTTTTTCAACCCTTTAGAGTCCTTGTAACAAGAACAACATAATTTTAGAAAAAAAGTCCTTTAATTTTTTTGTTTATAAAATAAATTATTATACTACACCACTACATAAAAACTATTAAGTAATCAATAAAAAATCTGCAAAAAGAAATACTTACTCGCAAACATCTGACGCTGATGGGTAAAGCTTACGACGTTCATAGTCTTGAAGTTTTGCAACCAGTCTACGAACACATCTTTGAGTTTTCAGGTTTGTGTTCCTAATGCATGGATTGCCTAGTTCTAAAAAGACCCCATCTTTAGTTAAGTACATATAAATTAAAACTACTTATAATGCAGATAATATCAAAAAAACATTTAACACAAAGTGGAAATAACAATTTCAATAAAACAAAATAAAGTCTTTTAAGACGAGACATTCTAAATAAACTTAGCGTCAATTCCCATGGAACCACTCATTATTTTGCTTAAATTTGAGAGGCAGACTTTCAAATAAATAGTATAGATTTATAAAACCTTGGAAAATATAACTACGTTACTTTGTTGGCTTTAAAGTAAACTTACATTCCTCTTTGTTTTACAATGTTGTTACTACAAGGTGATACAGTAACAAAGGTAGAGATCACAATTCATTCATAAATCATGTTTGGAGCGTACACCAACATAGTTCCCCTACTTTCTACATTTACAATGCCCAAGCACGTGACGATGTGTTGACGAGTGCCAGTGCCAGCGCGACTTTAATTCGTTAATCGTGAAAAAATCACCGTTCCAGATATTTATAGATCTTCTAAATGCCGAAAAACATGCTTTTTTTTATAAAAACTACTAACCCGATTAACTTCAAATTTTGGTTAAAAATTGGGGGCCATATGAGGATGGAACTGTATTATTTTGGTAAAAATCCAACATGTCGGAACAACATGGAGGTTTAACAAAAATTATTTAATTGACCTCAAATTTTGCACAAGAATCAAGTGTGATATGGTAATACACAGACAATGGTACGAATTCAAGATAGAGGAACCAAATTGCTACCTAATGAATCAGTCTAAAAACTACAGGACATTGAAGAAAGATAGTATCAACATCCCACGTAGGATACGCAGCCTTATCTCTATGGTTTGCCAAAGATCCACATAACTCTAAGTGCCTAAGCCAAATTCAGATATCATTCACCCAAAAGTCGAACCATTTTGTTAATATTCTTAATTCATATTAGGGCCAGAAGACAGACTTGTTAGTTTTGATGTAGAAAGTTACATACACAAATGTTCAGATATATGAATCAAGACATAGTTAGGCAAAAGTTGAGGGAAGATGAAAAACTCTTTGAAGAAACAACGTTGCCTCTGGATAGTGTGATTGAACTATTGGAATGCCCCGTAACTCCTACTTTCAAGTTATAGATAGGTTTACTCACAAGATGATGGCCTTTCGATTCCTCTTTATGGACGTAGCTAATATTTGTACGGAGTGGTTCGAAGCTCACGCAATAAATACTGCCCAAATCAAACCTAAACTTTTGCTTAGGTACGTGGACGATACTTTTATTATTTGGACTGCAAATGACTATCATTTGACAGAATTTTTCAATCACTTAAATAGCATAAGAACATATTAAAGTTTATAACCGAGAAAGAGGAAAATTCCTCTTTGCCTTTTTTTGACGTTCTCATTAAGCGGTCTGCAGGGGGCACCCGAATTACAGTCTGCCGAAAACCCACGCACACTGGACAATATCTCAACAAGGTTCTAACTATTCTGCAGCAATAAAAGAGGTCATTATAAGAACGCTTTATAACAGAGCTGTGACAACTTGTAATATTACGATAGACCTTGAGGCAGAAATTGAAAATATAAAAAAAATCTGTTGCAAAATGGTTACATTTTAATCATACTCGAAAGGGAGAGTCAAAAATCTCGTCAAAATCGCGCATAACGGAACACATTTAGTCCATCACTGGATGCAGTAGTTGAAGGCTAAAATTTAGCATAGGGAGCAGCACTGATGAAAACGTTTATAGAAGCAGCTTTCATAGAAAGGAATCAAGGCATTTTCAGTAAGCCTAGCGTCGATATTCTAAACATATGGAAGCCACTTCTAGCTGAAATTGACCTCCTAAACTTCATGGTACTGGTAACCAGGCTTCGTTATGATACCAAAATAATAAAGATAATATATGTCCGACTGAATGAATTTAGTGACCATTTTAAGTGTTTTCACAAATGAGTGAAATCACAAAATTATATCGGAAATCATTTCTCACCTCATGAGATAATTTTATTGCCAACATATTTTAAAGATAGAATCGTTTGGCAACATTGTACGTAATATACAGCAGACGATTCCCACTTTCACTGTCTAAACCCAAAGCGTTAGTTAGGTAAGTTTAAAAGCAAATTTTTAATTTTGATACATCAGTTGTCGGGCTTAGTTTCTAATAGGAAACTGTTCGGAATGATACTCTATTATATCCTAATTTTTTAAATTGGGAATTTTGTTTTTTTTTTTAGTGTTTTCATTTCATTTTACAGTGAATTATTTTGTTATTTACAAAGGTGTTATTGCCTGCAATAAATATTGTATATTCTTATGTATTTCATTTCTCTTTTGCATATTTGATTTTAATTTTTGTAAGTTATTGAACTATTTTATTTTTTTTGCAAAAGCTGCAACCACTGCAAATATATATTTAAGCCAGATTTTTGAGCAAGTTGGTGGGAGAGTTGTGTTAGGGGAATTTTCATGAATTTTTTTGAAATGATCATCTGGTTGCCGAGACCTTTTACCACTATTTTTTTTATTGTTTTAATGCGTATTTCTTCTATAAACCAATATCTATAACATTTCTGAAGGATGTGGTGAATGCGCCATATTCTGAAAATTCTACTGGAAACTCACCGCACCATCTAACGCAAAATACAGAACAAGGTCTGCCGGGCCAGCTAGTGATTATTTCAATCGTTCATTTAATTATACAACTTACTGATATTAAGGATCCATGTTATGAATTTACGCTTATAACGTTAAAACAAATAAAGCCTATTTCTATTCATTTTGTTCATTGATAGTTGATGTTTTCATTGAATCGTACGGTAACTACAAACAACTTTACTTTGCAATCTTTACATTTTGGGGCGGTGGGCAAATAATTCAGCTTCTGAGTTTTAAATAGGACTAAGGATATTTTGCATAAAATAGTATAATGTATGAAATAAATAATGAAAATGTTCAGATATAACATAATTTCAGTTTAATATTGTAAAATAGGATTTCTACAATGTCATTGCTAAAAATGAACTGATGAAAATATTTTTGTTACCCTTGTAAAGGGAAGTATTGTAATGGTGAAAAAATTACCCTTCGAAATTTTTTCAGATCTTTACGTTTAGAGCCTAGATGCCGAAAAAGATGTTTTCAAATTTTGATCAAAAATTAAGGTTCAATGGGGAAGACCTGGTTACATTTTGGTAAAAATCCAATATGGCGAGAAACAAATTGGCGGCTTAGTGAATTGTTAAAAAATTATTTCTAAAAACTACTTATCGAATTTATCTCAAATGCACAAAAGTTAAGTATTATGTAGAAATCAACTGCTAAAATTTTGGTACGAATCCCGAACGGGGACACAAAATGGCAGGCTTAATAAAATGCTTAAAATTTTAGCCTAAAAAAATACTCAATAGATTATTATTACTTAAAAATGAACTGGTAGAATATTGATGCAAGATGGCGAAACAAAATGGCGGCTTAATTAAATATTTAAAAAAACTACTTAATAGATTGATTTCAAATTTTGTACAATCATTAGTTGTAGTAGTTTATTAGTGTTATATAGAGATAAACTGATAAAGTTGTGAAATTCAAGATGGCAAAACAAAAGGGCGGCCAAATAAAATGTTTAAAAAATCATTGTAAAAAATCTTCTTTGTTAATTGACTAAATTTTAACACACTTTTCTCAAATTGCCTTAAATTAAAATAGCGTAAACATACTACCGACCCTGAAAAATTGTTTTTCAGCTAAATCGAAAGAGAAAGAAAAACAATAATAATAAAATAACCCAAAATTTCATTTTATTATATTAAATCAAACACTTTCTAGGATTTTTAATTTTATTGTCACCCAATGCAAGTAAACACGTAAGTGTATTTAATCTTAACTTTAAATAAAATCAAACATGTTTTTTTTATTTATCCAAAATAAAATAAAAATAATAATTCTAGTCGAAAGAAGTATTCTTATAACTATTGTTACTACTGAGTCGGTAAAGGACAGATCCTTATAACCGGTCGTGTATAAAGACCCTTATTTGTCTTTAAAGTTACATGTCTCACAACTCCATCTTACCTTGGATTATTGCCAAAGGCCAATGCAAGGGCGAGGCATTATCTGTTTTCAAAAGAACTACCGTACCGGGTAGAATATTTGCCTGGTTTTCGTTTCATTTTTGACGGATTTGTAATGTGGTGAGATATTCTAATCTCCACCGTTTCCAAAAATCTTGTACCATTTTATCAACGAGTTGAAATCTATTCAATCTATTCAATAGGATATTATCCAAATTTTCCAGCGAAAACCCATTTAAAAAGGTTAATTTCAAAAAATGAGTGGGTATTAAAGCCTCTGGTGCCGTCAGACCCAATGACAAGCGACACAAAGGGCGTGAATTTAATAGGGCGGCGATTTGGGTAAGTAGTGTGTTGAACTCTTCATACGTCAGTATCTGTTCGCCCACTACCCTGTAAATATGATTTTCCATCGATTTAACATTACTCCCCATTCTTGAGGATTTAAAGGACGTGCCTCCATTGAACTCCGAACTCGGTTTCTAAGGCATTTATGTACTCCGGAGAATTAATAAGTTGATTTAATTCACAAAGCATCCGCTTTGCTCCCAAAAAAGTGGCACCATTGAAAAACATAGTTTGTACCGGTCCTCTACGTGAAAGAAAACGTTTGAAAGCTTGCATGAAGTGAGGGTTAGAAAGGGAACTAACTAACTCTAAATGTATTGCTTTAACACTCATACAACAAAATAAGCTTACATTACAAAATAATCAACTCACGTATTTAAAAATGCCCTGGCTTCATGTACCCTAACCGTAGGCAAATCCCCCATTAATGGCTCCAAATTTTTCGGCCTTAAACGAAACACCGATTACAGTTATAAATTCTACTACGAATCAAATTTCTCCTACCTAATATCCAATATTTGTCACGCAAAATTGCTTCTAGCAATTGAGTACTTGTGTGCAAATTAATTTGATGATAATAATCAACAAGTTTTTCCGTAAAAGAAAATTTTCCCGGCAATATTAAGAGATGTTTCTTATAAAAATTTAAATCCGAATTACCAAGGCGACCCCCGACTCTAAGCAACCCCTCTTGCATAAAGAGGTGAAAGCGTTTTAATTTAAATGAACATTGTTGATTGTTATTTAAACTATTAATATCCGAATCAAAATATTCTAGTTAAATCAATTTTATTAAACAAAACTCAGCCTTTTAACATTAAAACATTCGAATTTCCTCCAGAAAAATTAAAATTATTTTGGGAAAAACATGGTCAATTATATTCAGGTAATTTTATCCAAGAGAGCCCAGTTAACCACATAGGATGATTAATAACTTGACTAGGCTTTAGAAAAACAATCTGCAGGATTTTGAATTCCTTCAATCCATTCCTTTTCTTTAATTTGCGTAATTCGATTTGCTACCAAGACTTCTTATAAATAAGAACTCATTAACCAACTTATGACAGTTGAAGAATCCGAAAAAGCTAAAATTTGGGAAATAAAAATCCGATCATTATAAGTTTCAATTACATGTGTGGCGACTGAATGTCTACCATATTTGTCTGCCAAAGTTAAAATTTGCGCATATCACACTATATATATTTGTTTTTCTCTTCATTGTTACTGCATAACATACTGTACATATTTATTTTATTTTACATTTACTTTTTTAATCTAGGCTAATTATCTATTGCTATTGAGAAATGTAACAATTTGTAGGTACTTAGTTTTCCGTACATAATTGTGTGAATTTCCATCGGCATTTAGAGTCTAATTTAGTTTTAAGGTTCTTGTATGCTATCCGTTAATTTTTATTTTTACAACACTTCTTTGTACGATTTTAAAATATGTTGTTGCACGTTCGATAGTAGGAACCATCACCGATAGTAAACTGTTTATTGCATTTAGGGTTTATGATAGGAAAATACCGAAACGACCCTTCTTAATAAAGCTTTCTCCAAATTCCCATTTTACTATCTGTAATGAATGTTTTTATTTTGACCATGGGAAAGTTTACGAAGATAGAAAAAAAACCCTTTTGCCAACGAATAGTACCAATCAAAGCGAGGAATTTTTTGGACTTGCAAGAAGTCGGATATGAATTTTGTTGTTCTAGTTCAATAGACTTATTTTATTTCGTTTTAACAGTGTTTCAATAAACTCTCACAGTTCATATAAAAAAGGAATGTATTGGATATATAGCTAATCAAGCACACGCATACGTTCCTAAAGTGGTGACCCCGACGTGATTTGTTGTGAGAGCAAGTAGTGTAATTAGTGCTTCAGTGTTTTAGTGATAAATTGAACAATCAACGTAAGTACCTAGTATTACAGTGAACTTTTTATCATTCCTTTTGTGGTAGGTTGTGTTTTAGTCAATACAACAGTCCCTAAGCTATCGTGAGTTTATTTGTAACAAATATTTCGCGGTATACCATGCCTAACTCTGCGGCAGAAACCAACAGTGCCATCCCTACCGCGCCGCGACTTCCAGACTTTGACCCGTCGGATCCAGAACTTTGGTTGGTAATCGTAGAGGCTTGCTTTAATAGATCAAAAATCACAAACACCGAGCAAAAATATTTGGACATTCTCGCGAAACTTCCGCCGCGATATATGAGCGAAGTGCGCGACATTGTGACGAAACCATTAGATTCTAATTCCTATTCCGAGCTGAAAGAACAACTCATAAAGCGGTTAAGTGCGAGACAAGAACAGAAGACCAGTCAACTGCTAGAAAATGAAGCTATGGGTGACGAAAAGCCTTCCCAATTCCTTCGAAGACTGCAGGCACTAGCAGGATCAGTAGTCCCGGAGACATTAGTGAGGAGTATTTGGG
The DNA here is from genome assembly GCA_030620095.1 of Kuschelorhynchus macadamiae. NCBI lineage: Eukaryota > Metazoa > Arthropoda > Insecta > Coleoptera > Curculionidae > Kuschelorhynchus > Kuschelorhynchus macadamiae. The sequence continues at coordinate 116,142 of JAUTXW010001741.1, forward strand.
TAAGACGCTTAGCAGCCAATCTACAACCTATACTAGCTAAGCAATCACGTCAAACACTAAGTGAAACTGCGGACTTGGCTGACAATATATTTACTGCTCTGCCTGTGAGCCCTTCCGTAGCGGCAATCACCCCTAAGCATTCGCAAGAATACCAGATTCTCCATTCCCTCATGCAACAACTAACACAGCAACTTTCAGAGGTCAAGGGAAAGCTAGCTAGAGTCAAGCAGGACGTGCATGCTTCAAGAGGAATGCAAAATTCCCGCACGCCTTTTCGATCCCGATCCCAGTCGCGGCATCGCTCGCCATCTACACCTAGGGAAGCGCGCCCAGCCGTATTATCCTGGTACCACTGGCGCTACAAGCAGGAAGCCCAGAAATGCACTATGCCCTGTTCATGGAACCAGGGAAACCAACCGGGCAGTCACTGATGGCGGCAAATGACACCTGCCTTAATAAATCACCCCGCCTATTTATCTACGATCGTGAAACCGGACTTCGATTTCTCATCGACACCGGTGCCGATCTAAGCGTAATCCCGAGACTCCGAGTGGATGGTGCTCATACCAAATCAACCTACGCACTTTCAGCTGCCAATGGTTCGCCTGTAACCACATACGGAATAGTAGCGCGTACCCTCAACCTAGGACTCCGCCGAGATTTTCCATGGAGATTCATCATAGCTGACGTATCTCAACCTATCCTAGGAGCAGACTTCCTCGCACACTATGGACTGCTCCCGGATCTGCAGCAAGGCAAACTCTTGGACTCCACAACACAACTGGCATCACGTGGGGAGGTTTTGGAATGGACCGCTCCGACCGTCAAAGTAATTAATGGTGCTTCCCCTTTCCATGTGCTTCTGGAAAGGTTCCCGGGAATCACCAAACCAAACGGTGCTCCCAAACATATTAAACACAAAACTCAGCATCATATTATTACCACGCCTGGTCCGCCTGTCGCTCAGAAACCATGTCGCCTAGCTCCTGACAAACTAAAAACAGCAAGGAAGGAATTCGACACCATGGTGAAACTCGGACTTGCCAGGCCATCTAAAACTCCTTGGTCCTCGCCGTTGCACCTAGTACCAAAAAACAACGGCGTATGGAGACCCTGCGGGGATTATAGAACTCTGAATAGCAGAACCTGTCCTGACCAATATGGCGTCCGCCATATCCAGGATTTCGCACAAGAGCTCCAAGGAAAATCGATTTTTTCAACCATCGACTTAATCCGTGCGATCAACCAAATCCCAGTAGCTGAGGAGGACATCGCGAAAACAGCCATCACCACACCATTCGGATTGTTCGAATTTCCATTTATGACGTTTGGACTTCGAAACGCAGCACAAACTTTTCAGCGTTTCATAGATGAAGTTACTCGAGGGTTGGACTATTGTTATGTGTACCTTATACCAATATTTTTAAAGTTCGGCAATGCATTCAAATCAACCACTACTTTTGGCAACTGATCTGAAATTTTATTCTCTAAAAGTGCCTCAATTGTTTAAACCAAGTTTAAGTCGTAACGTGAAGCTAAAGAAAGCGACGTCATACCCCGTACCGCCTGATTATTGCACTCCAAGCCTTGAACTGAAGAGTAATGTTTATGAATTTTTAAACCCAAATTTTTACAAGATTTAAGTGAAACAAATTGACTTCACTTCCCGAGTCTAAAATAAACCGTGTCGTGCTATTAGGATAAGCGCCCTTTACTACCGAAACTACCACCATTGATAGTAATGAGATATAATTTAAGTTAACACCTTATTAATACAATTATTAGTTAAAGTGCTACACAAAACATTATTATTATATTTTTCTTGTTCATTATCTGCGACTGGATTGGAACCTATGACTAAATTTCCGCTTTCCCTTGCCGATTTATTTTGAATTTCCCAGGATATTTCTGTCCTTCCCGTATGAAGTAAAATGTGGTGTTTTTTTGAACATACAGAACACGTTCTATTGGATGAACATGACCTAACTCCGTGGCTAGATGATAAACAATTAAACTCCAATTTTTATCCCGTACCGATTCATATCTTTTAGAGGGTAAGAACGCCTTAAACTTTTCACATCGACCTACATAATGCCCAGATTTTTGGCAAAAAGCACATACCAATTTTGTATGCTTATTTTGACTAATTACAAATGATTTTGCCGTTTTAATATTTGTAAAAGAGCAGCCGTTTTATTCAGATGTAATATTTTTGATTGCCCTTTTACAAATTCAATCAAATTACTATAAGTAAGAATATCTGAGTAGCCTAGTTTCAAAACCAGCTAAATCCAGAACAGTCGTATCCGAGAAAAATGCATTAAACTGCTATAAGCGAAGTTGTTGCGCAAAACTAAGCTACATATTTTAATTTTGTGAAAATAATAACGTGAATCATAATTTTACTATCAAAATTACTGTATTATTATACAAAACAAGAAAATTCGCTTTTGGATATGTCTGGTTTTGAAACTAACAACTTTGGATTTGGAACGTTTTGTGACTTGCTTTATAAAATGATTTTGATTTTTAAAGATAAACAGGAGTTAAAAAATAAGCTACTGCTTTAGTAGGGCAAAAATATATTAATTGAAAATACATGTAATAGAAAATTAAACCACTAATCCAGAGACTTCCTTTTGTGGAGTACATTCTTCTTCTTGTTTTTCTTCTTCGAGAATCTGATTTTCTGGAATCTCCGTTTCATTAAAGTAGGACTGTAGCACCCTTTTGTAATAGGAAAGGGTATCTATAGTTTTTCATAAAATCCCATAATGTTTACTCAAAAGAGCACGTCTTTTAATTTTAACGGCTTTGGAGGATTACCAGAATCTATTGGTGTAGGATTCAGAGAAGAAATTACCTTTCCTTTCCTACAAATAGGTTCCAAAATCTGATACGTAAAACTGTTCTCGTACAGAAATAAATCCTTTTCCTCTTTTTAGTATAAACCTTTTCGCTAATTTGAACTGAAAATGCCATTGTCCTGGAAGCTTTAGCACTTCTTGAGTGGATACTTTCCAGTTAAAAGGTAATACATCTTTACCCAAGTGATGTATACAGTAGCAAACTCTTTTGTGATGTCAACATATTCTTGAGGATCAACTATAACCTCCCTTTTCTTTATTTACCTCTCAATTAGAGCAAAAACCCTGTCAGCAGGAAGAAAGGAATGACCGGGTACAGGAAAGATAATTTCTATCGTCTGGATGTTTGTGGGGCTGTCTACACAGAGCCATTTGTTGAGCATTCCCAATAAAATAGAACTTTTATTTTGCCCCCCGCAACCAAACGAACTGTGTGTAAATACTTCATTTGATCCCTTCATATATATGTCTTCAGTCCAAACGAAACTGTGTACATTGTCTTTCCGTAAAGGTGATTTTGACCCTTCAATAACAACAGTAAAATTGTAGAAGTATAGTTGACGCGAATAGTATTTGGTTTGGGCATCGGCTTATTTTTTTTGACAATCAAAAGACAATATTTTTACTCCTTCTGGTTCATACTTAAAAAAAAGAAAAAAAAGCTTGGGCTTTTTAATTATGAACTTATTCGTTAATTCGTGTTAAATTGGTATCTAAAGTAGAAAAGTTTTACTTGAAGTTCAGGAGAATTTCCAGTATTTGTTTTATACATTCTCCATATTTTCGAAATGTTAAGTTCCGAATCCAAGTACTGGCAGTTTGTTTTTCCTCTGCAATAATGTGATTCCCGAAGGACGAAACTGCTTTATAAAATTTAGTACATGCTGCTTCTTGTTTTCAAAACGAATAGAACATCGGTCCCCTCCCCTAGTTTCAGATGCCGACTGACCCGAAGCCTGGTTTTTCGTTAAAATACCTTAAACTCGGCTTTTTCCTACATTAAGGATTTTCAAAAAACCTACCGTGCATACAGGAATTACGTCTCTATTTGAGAAGCGGCGCAGGGTGTATTTAAACGACAGTGTCTTTGACACTCTAGTTCCGGTAACAGGACGTGTTCTTTGGACTTTTTTTGCATTGCAATATTTTAAAATGAAATTGTCTTGCTGCATTTTAATGGGCTTTGCATAAAATGATTTATTAAATGCATAAACATGGTCAATTTTTTACATTGACTAGCGGAGGTTTACTAATTAAAACATAGCGGTCAAGGTTATGATAATAGTAAAATAGGGTCGAAGGTAAGTGTGTCGGGCATCTAAGGTCACGCACATGACTTGTGCACGCACTCAGAGTCAACATTAACAACCTGACATATAATGTTAAAAGCTCTCGATCCTCGAGAGTTTATTCTGCGGGTAAAGTACTTTTGATACATTTTTACATTTCTGTATCTATATCTCCAAAACGGTTTTAAATAACGTTTAATTTTTGGTATGTTTTAAGAGCACACTTGAGCTTATAATGAAAAAAAAAAGGTTTTTTTTTAATTTCCTATAAAACATGATAACTGCTGAAAATTAAGATCACTTTTTGCAGTATTCAAAGTTTATAAATTTCTTGTCTTTAAAATTGTAAAGATAGATAATTTTTAAACTTCATTACGGTTCTCATACATACGGGGTGTAATATTTAATACTGATTTCATTTATACTAAACGGTTAAGCCGGTAAGTAATAAAGAATATATTATGTTATTGAGAGTAGTATAAACAGGATTGGAATCGCAAACATTTTCAAAAAATATAAGTTGGATCTTCGTATTTATGCAAAAATTTGCGCGAACGACAACTTGAGAACTGTCAGTCTGAGTTGTTTCAAATTTACACCAAAAACAGACTAGGCCTCTGTCTCAGGTGATTAGATTTTAGGTGTCATGGGCGTAGATCTTCGATATTTTTAAGCAGTATAAAAATGTAAAAAAGTCATATTTTGAGAGCACACAAAACATTTATGGTAAATGTTCTAATATTAAAAAATTGCTTGCGTGTAATTGGACATAGGGATACATTTTTCAGTATATAGGCCGACATTTTTTGCTGCTTTGGAAATTTTCAATATACAAGCCGAAATGTTTTAAATTTTACGTGCTTTTTTCGAACTGGATGTTTTACTTACGAAGTGTAAGTAGTATTTAATACGATTTTCAACGGCATTTATTATGTTATACAAGTGCAGTAGATGTATAAAGAACATTTCACTCTTTAAAAATTCAGATTTACAGCAGCAAATTTTTTCCTAGTGAAACATTTATTGGTTTAAGTCATCAATTTAAAAGCTTTGGATAATAAATAGGTGAAATTTTGTTTTCGCCGCTGTGAATTATTCATTTTTTCTTCTACTGAAATTTGTTAAAAATATTGATTTAGTGTTTCGGTAATAGATAGAATATCATAATTAAAAAAATTTAATCTTCCAGAATTGGTGGTAGTGTAATTTTTTTAACGAGTTTCACTATTTGAAGACATTTTTTGACATTTTGTAAACAGGTAAAGTATATATTTTCTTCTACAGGCTATACAGGTAAAACATATATTATGTTATACAGGGGCTGCTGACAGTTCTGGTTTAAAAGCTGTAATTTTTGTCCTTGTTAAACATTTCGATATAAGACATCGATTTATGAGATTTGGGTAATAAATTGGCTAAATTTTGTTTTCGCAACCATTATTTTTTTATTTTTTTTTTTTACTGAAACTTTTGAAGGATCTAAATTATCGATATGGAGTTTACGCTAATAGAGTATTTTATGTAACTTAAGTAATTTATAAAAAAAAATTGACACCTGCCAAACAAATTTTTTTTCCATGTTACTTTTGAACTGTTAAAAAAAGTTTTTGACGACAGTTTTCACAGACCCGTCTAATTGTTAGAGGTGTAATTTTTAATATTTTGACTGCTGTCAAAAAAGTATTTTTCCTCATGACTTTTAACTTGATTAACATTTTTAAATACGGTTTTTACAATTCTATCCAACCATTTATGATATAATTAAAAAAAAAATATTTTGACATCTGTCAAAAAAACTTTGTTTTCGTTATTTAAAATTTTTAAATACGGTTTTTATGTAATTTTTAGTGGAGTAAATTATTCCGTTGATCTGTCCCGATTTATCCGATTAACAGCAAATGTTCAAAAATTGAGGTCTGCATGTGGAAGACATGGTAACATTTTGGTAAAAATTCATTATAGCCGAACGAAATGGCGGGTTAATAGAATGTTAAAAAAACTATGACTAAAGACTACTTATCCAATTTTTATTTAAAAAAAATGTTTTTCCTCGTGACTTTTATCCTGAAAATTTTTAAATACGGTTTTCATAGTTCTATTTAACTGTTTATGACGTAATTTATTAAAAAAATATCTTACCTTGAGTTGATTTTTTGGTCAAAATTAAGTACCGAACAATAAAAAAATTTGGCTTGTTTGGCAGTTAAAGGCCAAAAACTAAGTAAATTGAAAACGTCAGATGAGATTAAATTTTTTTCTCCAGAGGCAATACTCGAGATCTGTAAAAAAATTAGTACATTTTACATAAAATCTAAAGGAAGCGAGGTAAATGTCATAAAATACTTTTCGAACCGACGCTTTTCGGTCGTTACTGACATAATTTTTTACACCGAATATAAGTCAATGGGACATGATGATATTTGCCAATTGCAAGAATTTAGGAGCAACAGATTTTAAGATATCGACCATTATCAGGTAATTTTCACCTATGCAGCGCACAGTGCGGACGCAGTTAAATTAGCGTATATACTTTCAGAGGTTCCCGCGAACACAAGCAAAAATTTTCCACCACGAAATTAGAGAAAAAAAAGTTGATTTTTTGTTAAAATAAATCGAAAATGAATTCCTACCGAGAAACGAAAAAAAAATCAAATTTAGATAACTCGAAAGTCGTGCGAGTTACGAGAAAAACTCATTTCTATAAAAATGAGGGGTGCGACGTATAATTGAAAATATAGTGGTTAATCTCGAAATTGTTTTAGACCTATACCAGCCAAAAGAAAAACGTTAAATCGAATTTTTATATTTTCTCGGGAAGCACAAAAAAGTTTTCGCAAAACAATAGGGAGCCAGAAAAACATCAACAAATATTTTTCTTTTCGAACCGATCGGTGTTTTGGCCGTTTTGGTCCTAATTTATAATTGACCCAAACCTAAATCTAAAGAAGTTTTTCGAGACCATTAAGTAATTTTTTATAGTTTGGGAATTTTTATAGTAGGATTAACAGGACACCGCTACGTGTAAAGATTTAGAGACATTTACCCTTGATCATAACAGAAAAGAAGAAATAATTGCTTAATGCATACATAACCTGAAAAACAACACGTCAAATTTATTTAATTTTGTGGATACGAATAATGTTGGTACATTATACAGGGTATCCCCCAGAAAAAGGAAAAAATAATAAAAAAGGGTTTCATTATGATATTTTTTGACACCTTCGCAGGTTTTCAGTATACAGTTAAGCACATGTTTTCAGTATACAGTTAAGCACATATTATGTCATACAGGAAAAGTAGGATTTTTTCTTAACAGCTGTTTTTTTTTTCTTAGTGAGAAAAAGTAGACAGCATTCTTTCCCTGTATAATACTGTTCTTATAGATTTACGTAACTTCTAGTGGCGTTTTCAATATTTTGACAGCTGTCCAACATTGTTTTCCCCTTGTCACTTTTAAACTGCTTAAAATTTTTAAATACAGTTTTCACAGTTCAATGTAACTTATTGGCGCAATTTATTTAAAACATATTTTGACATTTTCGCCCCGTAGCTTAAACTGCTTAAAATTTTCATATAAAAGATATTCACAGTTCCGTGTAAAATTTAGTGACGTAATTTATTAAAAAAATGTTTTCACAGCTGTCAAAAAAACTGTTGAACTGATTAAAATTTTTAAATCGGATTTTCATAGTTCCATGTAACTCTCAGTGGCATATTCTAAAGGTATTAGGCATGTCTCAAAAAACAATCTTTTCCTCGTAGCTTTTAAACTACTAAAATCGTTTAATATTTTTTTAATTTAATTAAAATTAAAAAGGATGCATTTTTTTGAAACTCCATTTTACCCAATTTCTTGATCTTAGACAATAGAATTGTAAACTTATGTCTTGCAGCAAAAAGATGGAGCTTTTGACCTGTCAACTTGTTTTTGTCCCAAGTGGTATCGATATCGTACGTGGACTAAAACCAAGCATAATAATTTCGTGCATGCAGCATTTCAAATAATTCCCAAAAATTACAATTTGGGGATCAATATTTTCCTCAATTTCTGAGATCTCTTTAATAAAATTGTCATTTCCTGTTTATGGTAAATTTGGATATTCGATTACGATATTTGGAGTAGTTGAAACAACAAATATCCATATGTGAAATCGGTATATGACACATGCATTTTACAGTAAACAGGTCGGGCAAGTGTGAATCTTCTTCGGGCTTTTAGTTTACCAGCCGAAATTGTTTAAAGCCTGCGTACTTTCCTTCTAGTACAGATAAATAGGTAATATTCACGTGGAAGACATCGATTTAAGAGTTTTGGGAATAAATAGGCGTTGGTGTTCACAGATTTAATGCTTCAAATTTTAATCGCTACTAGAGGTTTTGAAGGATTTAAAGTACCGATTTGAGGTTTTTCGCAGTAGATAGGATATTATGGTTTTTAAAGGAAAATTTAGCCTGACTGCTGTCAGAAGTGGCTGTAGTGTAATTTTTTAAGCGGTTTTAGTGGCTACTAATCAATAAAAATGGTTGGGATTTTTGGGGATATGAAATCTCAGGAAGAAAAATATCGTTATCTTTATTGGAAAAAGTTTGAAACTGTTAGTTATTTTAGGTTAGAATAGTGCCTCTTTTCAGATGTTCCCTTGGTAACCGCAGTAAAAGAGTTGTTCTTTTTACTTCCCTCGTAGAAAAAAAGTATTGTAAAAGAATCACCCTCTGAGATTTTTCAGATTTTTACGTTTCGAGGTCCCTAGATGCCGAAAAACATGTTTTCTCAATTCCGTCGGTCTGTCAGTCTTTCGGTCTGTCTGTTCGCAGCATAGCTAAAAAATAATTACCCAATTGACTTTAAATTTTGGTCAATAATTAAACATGACCTGGTAACATTTTGGTAAAACCAAAATGGAGGCCTAGTGAAATGTTAGAAGAATTATTACTAAAAAACTACCTATTCAATTTATATTCAATTTATGTAGGACTCAACTGTAAAATTTTGGTACGACTCCAAGATGGCGGAACAAATTTGCGGGTTAGTAAACTATTTAAAAATTCAGCCTGAAAAACTACTTAAGGAACCGATTTTAAATTGCGTACCATAAATAGTTGTGGGATAGAGATGAACTAGTAAAACTATGGTACTAACTTGAAATGGCGGAACAAAATGGCGGCTAAACAAAATATTTGTAATCGTGAAAATCGCCCTCTTAGATTTACCATATCATCACGTTTTATGATGAGTCTCTAGATGACAAAAGATACGTTTTATCAATTCCGTCGGTCCGTCTGTTTGTCTGCCATTTAATGGCATAGGTTAAAAACTACTTACGCGATTGACTTCAAATCTCATATTCATGTTGGTCAACCATGGCCATCGAGATCTCCTGACACCTGGAGCACAGATTAACAACCAATCAGATACCGCACTCCTGGAATTTTCATTCATGAACCTATTTACTCGAACCCCATTAGCTGGGCGGAGAACTCGGAGATGTACTCGAAATATTTTTATTTATTCTGAGCAGGACCTTATTAAAATATTTTGTGAGTAATGTTTAACCAAGTATATATTATAATAATATATACTAATAATAATAATTTTTTTATATATATTATATTAAAAAATTAGTGTATACATAGTATTTAAACATATACAGAGTGGTTTGAATTTTTATAGATTTATGAAGAATTAAGGGCAAGGTTAAAAGTTAATATTATTGTTAGATCAATTATATCGCTGAACTTGAAAACATTATATTGTAGTATCATGTAGAAAGGGTTTTAGCGCATGTTATATTCATATTATATACTAATATACTCTCTCACATCACAAAAATGAAGTTTTCACAGTTTTTGTGGTCAGCAAATTCAATTTTTCTATTCATTTATATTTTTTGTATAATCCATATAGTCATACATAAATCTTGTCATATATAAATCTTGTAAGTGGATGATTCAAGTGTAAGCTACATAACCTCTGACTTTTATGCAGATCGTTTATTTTATCAAAAAGACCTCCTCTGTTGCAAGCCATGGTCTAGTTTCGTGCTTTAAGATTAGATAAAAAATAATAGTTTTAAAAGTAACATCACAAACATGCTTTATGCCATCAATACGAGCAACACTGAACCCCAATAAATAAAACCATATGTGATCCTCGGTTCAATAAAAAATTTTACTTTAAAATATCTAGAAAGCGTACAAAAGTACAAAATAATGTAATTTTTTAAAAAATATATTTTGTTCAATGACTATGCAAAAAAGCGTAATTCGCTTTTTCGTTTCTTTGAGAAGCATGTAGTGCATGTCTGACAAAAACTTGTTTGCTAGTTTTTTTAAGCTATAAATTATTTCACAACAGTAGAAGTAGGTTAAAATCGATCGGTACCATTTCTTACCATCAATCAGCCCGATGGCACCAAATTATTATATCATCCGAATTATGTAGGCTTGAAAATTTTCAAATCTTTACAATATTTAGAAGTAGGTTAAAATCAATCGGTACCACGTGGAATCATCGATTAGTCCGATGGTAGCTAAGTATTATATTATCATCCGAATTATGTACGCTTACAAAATTCAAATCGATACAACAATAAAATCAGAAGTAGGTTAAAATCGACTTCCTATATTTATTTGTGTACATAGTTACATACAAATGAATCATATAAAAGTTTGTTAAAAACAAAATTTAAACCAATGAATGAATATTTTACAATAGGTATGTATATGACATGTAAATAATAATTAAAAAATCGATACATTTCCTTTATTCGGAATTTCCCTCGATATGAATCTTTAATTTTATTAGGAATAGTAAAGTGTGATTCAATTTAGTTCAATGCATAGTCATTTAGCAACACATATATACTGTCTTCTCAAACACTTTTTGTTTCATAATATTGGATTCCTATCAATATTTTATCAGTTTCTACTTATGCTACACTTGAATTTTGATCATAATTTAAAATCAATTCAATAAGTAGTTTTTACATTGACACACACCCTCATTTTGAACTCGTACCAGTTTATCCTATATTACATCTAACTTTTCTGCAAAATTTAAAGCCAATTGAATAAGATTTTTTTACCTTGATTTTTAAGAAATTTATTTGGCCGCCATTTTGTTCCGCCTTCTGAATGCGTACTACAACCTTTCCAATTTGTCTCTATATTACACTTAATGTTTGCACAAAATTTGAAATTAATCTAATTAGTAGTTTTTTCAGGCTGATTTTTTAAATATTTTATTAGCCTGCCATTTTGTGGTGCTATCTTAAATTCATACCAAATGTTACTAGAAACGCTAAACCGTAAAGATATGTAAAACCTGAGAGGGTAATTTTTTCACGATTATAAACATTTAATATATCCGATATTTTATTCCGCCATCTTGAATTAGTTCCGTTTTACTAGTTCATTTCTATAGCACAGTTAGTTTTTGCACACAATTTGAAATCAGTCTATAAAATAGTTTTTTCAAGCTGAATTTCTAAATAATTTCTTAAGGCGCCATTTTGTTCCGCCATCTTGGATTCGTACCAAAATTTTAAAAGCCACATAACAAATGTTAATATTTTTAGACAAATCAGTTAAAAGATATTGAATGAAAAAAAACGTTCTCACTTACTTCAAGTATCGATCGTTCGATTACTACTTTGTCTGTAATTTCCACACCTTCACTTTAATTGTCGAGGGCTCCCAAAACACGTACACAATTAGTAACGAAATTTATTTAGTTGTTTTTTAGTATAGAGTAGGCTATAGCGTATTTAGAGCTGTTTTAGCATCTGTCTTAAAGTTTAATATAAATAAATATAAAATATATAACATTTAAAAAAAACTTATCTTCTTATATCGTTGGGAAATCTAAAAAAGCTATGAGATGATTTGTAGCTTGTAATTGTGCGGTGTTTGGCAGCACACACCATACCACTGACTTTCCTAAAAGTGTTCATATTTTGATATTATTTTTTGTAATAATTTCTAATAGAGTCTTTAAATATTTAAACTTAATTTATACTTTACTCCAGCGACCGGCGCTTCGAAGAACAAAAAACGCCGCCACTGCAGATGACTACGTCTGAAACAATGATACCAGTCTCCGGCCGACCCAACGCTGCTGAGTTGATAGATTCTCCGCCCAAATTGAGGTTATGTGATGATTTGCGCGTCGAACGAAAGTGCGGTATCTGTATTAATCTGTGCCTGGAGTCAATTATGGGAACCTTAGTTTATGAATGAACCGAGAAATTAGGTGGGGGCAAGCGGGAGCAACGCGATTGAAGTAGGTTTACATTGGTTTGAATAATTGATAACCAGTTACTATGTTTATGTTTTTCTTTTTAATGTCAGTTTTAAATTATGAGCACCGAATTTCGATTTCATTCATTGACACACACAGATAAAATCTTTAATTCTTAATTAATCTTTAAAAACAAATATTAATAAGATGAAGAATATAAATTTTTCTGAAAAATGTAGATGGATAAAAATAAAAATATAACATGTTCTCTTATAACTTCTTCTATTATAACGATGCAAGTAAAATTTGGTTAAGTTTTTAGTCGAGAAAAGAATAAAGTGAATAACTCTAGTTCAAAAAAAAAATTAGAAAAGTATATAAAGGGTAAACAAAGAAGACATGTAACAAAGACCTATTTTAGAAATTTCGCACACATATATTATTGGATATGAAACACATTTATGAAAAAAAAAAAATTTTTTTCTGGTTTTATCGAAAATGGCCTCAAGTTTTTTATTTTAAATAAGATTTTATATATTTTTACAGGACATCGTGTTCAAAATGAAAATAGCTTTACCCCGATACATCATAAGTTAACTTTGGTATACAAAATGACGGGTGAACACTCATTTTTATGAAAATTAGACTTTACCGGTTAATTAAGATAAATCAGTTATATATAAAATAATTGTTTTAAATAGCTTAAAATAAACTTATTTGTTCATTTTTTCGAACCCTCATCTAAAAGTCGTTTTGTGTAATAATATCTAATTCATGTTTACTTCCCTGGTAAAAGAGAAATATTGTAATCGTGAAAAAATTACCCTCCGAGATTTTTATATTGTATATATATATATATATATATATATATATATATATATATATATATATATATATATATATATATATATATATATATATATATATATATATATATATATATATATATATATGTATATATATATATATAAATTCTATATCCTGCGTAAAACCTTCTCCGCTGGATCGCAGATATGAATTAAGTTTCTAAATGGTTTTCGTTAACGATCCTCTTGTTGTTATGTTAGAGTGGTGTATTATTTTTCATGCAGGTTATATAATCTATATAAATGTCCAAAGACAGAAACTGATAGAAAATGTGGCATAGACAGAAACTGATGGAATATTGGTAAGAATCCAATATGATCTAACAAAATGGCAATGAATCAAAATGTATATATGTGTTACTACATGACTATGTACTGAAATAAATTAGGTCGCACTTCAGTGTTCCTAATAAAAGAAAAGATTCATAATGGGGGAAGTTTCGTGCAAAGGAAATTTACCGATTTTTTTATTTTAGCTCATTATCCACATCTTGCAGGTCATTCATGTTAGCGTCTTGAAAAAAAAAAGTATATATATATATATATATATATATATATATATATATATATATATATATATATATATATATATATATATATATATATATATATATATATATATATATATATATATATATATATATTTATATATATATAATGTGTTTTCATTCCGGGTGTATATCCGTTCACTACTGTCGTTCTGAAAAGAACAGTTTTGCTGACGTTTCGCCAAAATCGCATTTGGCATTTTCAAAGCTTTCTTTCTCGCGTCCGAATAGAGAACGTCAGCAAAACTGTTCTTTTCAGAACGACAGTAGTGAACGGATGTACACCCGGAATGAAAACACATTGTATTTTTCCATCCGAGAAGGAGTAAACATATATAGTATATATATATATATATATATATATATATATATATATATATATATATATATATATATATATATATATATATATATATATATATATATATTTATATAAATAATATATGTATATACATATATATAGATATATATATATATATATATATATATATATATATATACGTACCCAATAATACAAATGATGCGAAGCCCGGTTAATTTACATGATATGCAAAAACTAATTGAATATATAGGTTGGAATTTAATTGATGAATCCAAGCGCTTTTAGACGGGTAATTTTTTTTTCTAAAAAAATGTATACATTTTACCAAATAAACAAGCTTTAAGAATCCCGATACACTTTATAATTAATAAAAGGCCCATGTGCATATAATGTATATGAGCTATCGATTATACCATCCCCAGCAATATTGCCGGATTGTGCACTAATTCTCGATGGACTTATTATTATTATATTTTAACAAACATGCATATAATTCCCACTCTTATAGGAAGCCTTAAGGAGGGTAATTGTGTGAGGTTTTCTTGTCGTTTTAAAAATTATTTAGGTGACATCTTTAATGTTTGTAAAATAGTAAGAGTTATTATTGCCTTTAATCCTTTGATTTGACGTGAATATTACTGAAGAGACGAAATATTTATTAGTTAGACTTCATATTTTAAGAAATTGGATTATACGAATGCACACTACAGGGATCTCGTAAACCAGAAGAGATACAATGATGAATAAATTAGAGGAAAGTTGCGTCTTGCTGAACCCTACAACGTTATATTTTGAAATCAAAAATAATCCGATTATTCCCGACGATACTTGGGAAAAACCGAATTTTCCCGATTTTATTTTTATTTTCTGACTCTAAAAAGATATGACAATACAATTTACACATTCCCATTGCTACTTTTCTTGCTCTAAAAATTGATGTTATTAGATTTTCAATCTGATATTTCGTTTCTTAGCAACCATCATCAACTCTGTTTTTTTAAATAGTCGAAAACAATTGTTTTAAACCTGAAAAACTCTAATTTCAATTCTAAATCCAACGACATATGGCTCTTTATATTTATCCGAGGTTTCGTAAGAAAAAAAATTATCAATGTTATTTGATAATCATTACGAAACGTCGGATCAAAAATCTAATTACCTCATCATGTAGAGGAGAAAAAGTTTCATAGGAGTGTACATTTTATTTTGATTTATCTTTATTAAAATCAGAATAAAAATAATTGCGAAAATGTATGTTTAAAACTTCAAGAATTCCTAGTTTGCAAGATGGCGTCATTAAACTTTTTATTCTACGTTTTGGCTTTTCTTGACCATAATCGACTTTTTTTAAATAATTTTTTTATCACATTTAAATTGCTTTTGATATTCTGAATTCAACGACGTAAAAACAAAATATTTTATTTTACTACACACTACACTAAGAAAAAATTCATTGAAACAACTTTTTTAATCTGATGTTCAAAACATACTCCCTCATTCTCTAAACGAACATAGCAACGGTAAACAATTTCAATCATTACGAATAGTAGGCTTTGAAACCCAATTTTTTAAATAAATCATGACGATCTCAGGCATGCCTCATAAATCGAAATTTTACGTGAGGAAGTATATTTAGTTCCAAAATTACAGATTAAGTTTTAACTTGTTCTTTTCTTGTGATAGTGTAGATGTTTTTTAATGATGGCACATTTTTCAAATGAAGAAAAATTGGGCATGGTATGTTGGTATATTGAAAGCCATAAAAATTGTTTCGAGGCTGAAAGGCAATATTTACTCAAATATCCGGAGCGACGTCTACCTAATGGATTTTCGAAAGACTTCTCACAAATCGAAAGGAACATGGCGCATTTCAAAAACCAGTGTTGCATAGCATAAAGACGAACAATCTAGAACAAACATTAAAAGTTTTGTTTATAGGAAAAGGATACTGTAGGATTAAGGTCAATCGAGAAAGTTCCTAAATACAATGCTCAAAGGATACTTCACAAGGAATGTTATCGTCCATTTAGATTCCGGATTTGTCATACTTTAGTCCCTGGTGATCAACAGCGCAGAATAATTTTTTGTGAGAGACTAAATTTTCGCAATTATTTTTTTTCTGATTTTAATAAAGAAGATAGATCAAAATAAAATTAGCACTGCTATGCAATTTTTTATTCCCTACCTGATGACGTAATTAGACTTTTGATCAGACGTTTTCCTCCTTCGTAATCATCATCAAATAACATTGATGATGTTTTTTTTTCTTCCGAAACGTCGGATAAATGTAAGGAGCGATTTCTCTGGATTTAGAATTGAAATTATTGTTTTTAGGATAAACCATTTTTTTCGACTATTAAAAAAAAGAAAGTTGATGATGGTTGCTAAGAAACGAAAATCCGTTTTTTTCAAAATATCTTCGGAAGTAATTGGATTTTTTAGATTTCAAAACATGATATTGTAAAGTTCAGCAAGGCGCAACTTTTCTCTAATCTGTATCTCTTTTGGTTTACGAGATCAGTGTAGTGTGAATTCTTATATGGAACACCGTGTATATACTAGGATCGATACCTTTATTTTAGAAGCTCAGGAAATTGGCACTATATAGCCGTTCTATAGATTCATTAGGAGTTACCTCCCAGACGCATTTGTCAGTTGCTAAATGTTAAAGAAAATATCTGTGAAGATATCGAAAAAACTTTTTACACATTTTAAGATATCCATTTAATTTAAGTTTAATAATACAGGTTGGAAAAATTTAATTGTTTTTCGACGCGCTTTTTCAAAACACTTTATATACATAAAAATAATACTTTAGGGATGCATGACACACCCAGCAACATCTAAATTCATGATTTTTGTGGGTTAAATTCAAAGTTAATGTATCGTAAACAAAAACTATAAAGCAGTTGAATTTCAGTTTATTATCTACATAGTCAAAGTACATATAAATTTACTTATTTTGAAACACACGTCTTTTTCGACAACTAGTGGTAGAGCCAAAGCAAAACCGTTTACATTGTGTAGCCCCCTGGTTATTAACTGGCAGAACCTGTACACACAGTCAATAAAAAAATTGTATGGACATTTACACTCTAAAGATAATCGATAATCGGTATAAGTAGATTCAAAAAATAAAATAAAGAACACATACACACCAGATCACTATATACTAATATCTTTGGACGTAATATCTCTTTATACTAATATACCTATAAATTTAGCAAAAAAAAATATTATTATGAAATGGAACCAGATAAAAAATTATACTGATATTCCACTTCATGAATTCTTAAATGCAGTTGAGCTTACAGTGAATTCCACGTATTTTTTATACAATGATAAATTCTTCAAACAGGGGAATATCAATTTCCAGCGTGATCAGACCAAATATACATTTAAATTTCCCATCGGGCAATTAAGTCGTTGTTGTTTTTTGATATATGTTTATTGTTTTTATAGTTTGTTATAATATTACAGCATGTTGATCGTAATTCGTCTTTGGTTTCTGAAGTTAAGTCTGTAATGGATGTTTCAATGTTGCTGATTAGGTCTGGAATTGGTACTTCTCCAGAAGTTTCCAGAGGAATTGCAAAGTTTGGTACTAAACTAAGAATTTCGGCTACGTCGTCTGGAATATTAATGTTGGTCATATTGTGGGTCCATTCCTTTGATTTTTTCTTATAGTCACTATTATTCCCCTTTTTAATTAGTCTATTAATCTTGGCAATGTTATTTTTTTAAATTTTTTGAAAAATGTTCCCTTTTCTGTGATAGTCTTGTTTAACAAAAGTATCAAGTTCTACTTTTGGCACGAGAAGTTCTAAGGTTCTTAATATTTCAACCTTTTCGTTCTGCAATTTTATACTTTGTATAGCGACCTATTTTAAATTGAACACCTTGTATATTATTTTTTATGGTCCCCTTTTTTTGAAATAATAAATGATTTATGGAACTTTTAATTAATATTATGATATGAGAATGATCAAAAGTAGAAAAAAAATGTTATATTTTTAAAAGAATATGTTCCTAAACAAGTTATTGAAAAAGAAATCATTATTCTACTAAAATACACGCTATATTTCAGAAACTAACATAGGAATCAATTTCGCGCAAATAAAAAAGGCAGCTTTTAACATTTTTACAAAGGCGTCGACTTTGTTTTAGTTCTTAATAATTAAAATTTACTCAATTAAAAAGACAATTTTTACTATATTTTGATATCCCACTTAATTTGCAAGAAATAGATGTTTGGGATTTAAGTGAAACACTCTGTATATCTCAGTAACCAGTATAGTAATCAAGTCAATGCATATAACAAAAACGCTTAGAAATAGACTTTTTTGAAATCCGATATTTTTATTCTTGTTTTGTTCTTTTCTTGGTGTTGAGACGCCTATAGCGTAGTCGCACATAACCGCATTTTATGCCAAAAAATATAGGCGTTTTACATTTTAATGCTTTACCTAAGAACTTAAAAAAATTATTCAAATAGTTATTTATTAACTCCCAAAAATAAGAAGTTTGTAACACTTTATTTTATTATTAAGCACAATTCTGTTATTTCATTAAGGCGTAACTTTGTATTTGATTAAGTTGTGATTTTATAATACAAAATATAAAATATACCGTTTCTGTTAATTCTTACAATGTATTTTTAAGCTTCTTCAGTATGCTCAGCGCTATCAACCCGGGATTTATTGAACTGTGTGCTATGTAAGACGTTGAAGTATTCTTAATTGAAGAGGGTTAAGATAACAATTGTAGTATTAATTTCATTTAGGGCCACAGCTTTGAAGTAACCCTAATAGAGGGTAGCTTATGCCTTATTATAAAATATTAAATTATTTGTCCTAGTTTCTTTGAGATTTAATACATTATTTAAATCATCAACATCGAACGTTGATGTATTTACTTTATGTTTCACAATGTAAATAAATATAAATTGCAATGATGTAACCTTCCCTCTTCTTATGCAAATTTTCTATCATCACGTCATTTTAATTATTTTAATTAAGTATCGCCTATTGTCTATATAATGCTTCTTATTGTTGCTAAATGTACAAAAGTATTTTTTAGACAGTGGATAAGTTTCGACAGTAACCAAACTTAAAAACTGTTTACTTTCTTATTTATTGGTTACATACTTTTCGAATTTTTGCCACGCAAATCAAACACTATATACACCTGTACTCTATTCTCGGTTGACTTTGTTCTGTATTAATCCAGATTGATTTAATTGAATGATTTTTAATAATTTTTTGTATATTGTTGGGTTGTTTTGAACTCCGTTATATCTTAAATTTGGTTACAACATAATTATTATGGGCTATTTTAGGTGTCCTAAACATTTCATTATTGATATATTCCTATTTAATTGCAAAATAATAAATGTTTACATTCTTTTATTGGTAAATTGTTAAAGTTTATAATTTACCTAATACAAAAATGTGCTATTTGAATGGGTATTGGCTTTAAAATTCTCGTATATTGTTTCTTGAACCCACAATCATCTTTGTTTAACATGAAGGTTTTATAGTGTTTTCCACATCAATGAATAGTTCAAGACCTGTCTTTGAATTGCCAAGGTTTCAACTAAAACGAACCCAGCAGTATGTGCAGATATATCAGGACCTTTCCAATCCTCTCAACCCACACCTGTGAGTACCACTTCAAGAGGAACAACCCACTTCAGAATGCAACCTTAATTACGACCAATTATAAAGACAAAAAGGTGCTTTCTCACATTAAATCTCATACTTCAACTTCTTACAGACACTGGTGCCACAAAACCATTTTTGAATCCAGATATCGATCAAAAATGCTACAAAACTAATATTACTCATGAACCCTCGATACACAACTATAGTGCAAAAATACCTTTTTTTTTTCGAAATTTCAGTCAATAATTAAATCAAATTTTACCTGTTCAAATTTCATCAGACTTTCGAGAGCCTTATAGGTTTTACCAACTTAAAACTTTTAAAAAGTAAAGTAGATTTTCCAGCTTAAATTTTTATAAAAAAGCATACCAACCTCCCGATTGAGTACTACGAAACCCAAAATACTCTATTTTATTCGGTACAATTGGATCCACAAACAATTACCCAAACTGCCTGCAACCCAATGGCTTAAACTGAACTAATTAATTAACATTGAACCATTAATTCGAACGGACGATCTCAATAAAGAGGAAGAAAGAAGTATCAAAAGATTGTGTAAAAAATATCCAGGCATTTCTCATCATCTAGACGCCACACTAACCTTTACCAACCAAGTTAAATATTATATAAATACTACAGGTGACGCTACAGTATTTAAAAAGTACTATCGCTACCCACATGCAAAAACAGGGAATCAGATCTAGAAAATTAGACGTAAGCCTATGCATCAAACGAACTGGTGATGTTTCAAAACACTTTAAGTTATTAATTTGTCATTGGTGAACTCTGACCTGAATTGGCCTGAAAAGAAAATTAAAAGAGATCCCGTTTACGCACTACAATGACCAAATGTTAAATCTTCAATGTAATTTCGATCTATAACGATGTAATTCAATTTGAAAGCAGATTCGTAAAAATGTTTGGTGTTTTGAAGCTTTCTGTTTTGTACTCGAGCGAAGTTCCACCCTACTTAATTTGCTACTAATATATAATAATAATAGTTTTTTCTACAAGCTCTGCGTCGTTCGGCCAACTGCAGCCACGTGCGAACAAGACTTATTTTGCGCGCTAGTTAGGAAAGATTCTATTCCTAAATTATTTTGCAAAGTATTTATATACTGAATTTTTAAATACATACCAAAAATATGTTCACCGTCAATCCTACATACAAACTTAGTAGCTGCTGTGGTCATTTCAACAAACATGGAAGGAATCTTTCTAGATTGGTATGGGAGACATTCTTCAAACATATTTATCACTGGACTTATACATCTTGGAAAATGGTTCTGTACCATGGAACACATGGTTTCTTGATCATCATCGATAAGAACTATGCATTTTTGTACTTCTAATGTTATATTCTGGAAAATGAAATTTCTGAAATATTTTCAAATTATTCGTGGTATTGTCGAAAAGAAAAATAACTAGGTGACTTAAATGAATTTACCCTTAAGTACCCCCAAATCCGTTTAAATTATTATTTATTATAAAGTATTATGTTAAACAAATCAAGTCAACATCTAGTTTGGAAATAAAACTTTTGTATTTAAAATTTACTCCGAAGCGCAACAATTAATTTTATTTCAATTAAATTAATACGATCTCACATTTTGTTTACACAAGCACTTTTGATGAAGCCACAAAAAACACAGAATACAAAATGTAGGTGTTATGTATTAAAATATTTCTTTTATACAATTAAATTCTATTAGTTTATAGATATCTTTTTTTATTATTTAGGGATTGGATTTCACTGTTGACCCTCGCTTTCGTTGGGAGCAAGGATATAAACATCTTATCTAGAAAACCATAAAAGATAGAGGAAAAATTGGAAGACAGATATTTTTCTCTTTTGAAATTTGTATCTATTTCATTTTTATTTTTACAGGGTGTTGCATTTTTTCTGAGCTGACATGAACTTTCTAATTTTAGATACAACATCCTATATATTATTACAGATTATGATAGCAGGGTTAAGGCTAGTTCAACGATATATATTTTTTTTGGCAGTTTTCTTCAGTATTTTATCGATTTTTAAAATAAGAGAATTAAAGTAGTTTCAAACTTTTTTAAATTTAAAAATTCATTCTATTTTTACTATAATACTCAAACTTTAAAACCTAAAAATGTTACAACATTGCCATGTTTAGCGTATCCTAATTTTTAAATGTAACCACCTATTTATTAAGTTTTACAAATTTAAATAGATCACTAAACAACGATTTCGTCGATATATGTATAAAAATATGGATCTACGACTCTCCGTTTCAAACATATTAACGATCGTATTTAGCATTTAAGATTTCTAATAAAGGTCTTAAATTGTGTTCTTTAAAAAAATAGCTATTTACGCACTAAGGCACTATTGCAGATAATACTTTATTTACCTTTGTCCTGTATCTTAATAAAGTAAAAAAACATTAACCCTTCGTATTTACTAAAAAGGTCTAAGAGTTAAACCAGATCTAATTGCCATGACAATTGAAACTATCAGTTTACCAGTTATGTTTTGCTTATGTCACTGTCAATTTATAATTGTGACATTTACAAAAATTATTTGTTTAATCGTTGTATATGTCATCTTAAACCTATCACAGTCAAGTTAGACTTGATCTGAATTTAAAACCCTTTAGTGGATACGGGTATAAATGATGTAAACTTTCAATTTTTGTATGGTTTGTAACTTAAAGGTAAGCATGTTAAAAAACGTTAAACTGATGTTTGTGATTATAAATCATATGTCGGTCTAACATGAGCCTCATAGAAAACCATATTAAAAATGTTTTAAGATTAATTTTATATTAAATGTTGCCTAAACCTATAGTTAATTATAATTATAATACAATATAAAAAATGTATTAAAACCTGGAGAGAAACAAAGACACCTTGTACTTTACGATACACTAACATAAAAACTTACACTATTCTCCTGTTCTGCTACAGGAGCAGAGGTACGTAAAGTCAAACGATAATCGCAATATTTCAAGGCTCTTAGGCCATTATAAATTAGGGAGTCCTATATAAGACTAATGCAAGAAACAGAGTCACTGCAACTTGGTTAAAAATAGAAAATAATGAACATAGAGTGTACGCAGGTATACTTCATCGGTGCGAATCTAGCTAGACCTGAAGTTAAATACCTCCGGACTAGTACTAGTTTTTGAAGTTGTTAGTTTATCTTATGTATTGTCGGCTTCAGTAGATAAAAAGTATTTTATAGCTTTTCCTACCATAGAAACAACTTCTTCATTGGCTAATAACACATCGACATTGGACTACGACTCCACTATTGACTCCTGGCTTTCCATGGGAGCAATAGCGCGGATGTCTTAATATCCCAGGCTACAAAAAAGAAATACGTCCTGTAATACCGCAGGTGCAATAATCCAGAAAGTCAAACGAAGATCCTAATTTCGCGATATTTGGGACATCACTTAGGCGCACTGGGGCCTATTGTTCTAATATCCCAAGGCGATGCCTTATATCAAGAACGCACTTCTTTGTAAAAAGAAAAGGATCTTTTCAGATCGTCTTACAAGCTCGGGTTCCACGTACCTAAGTATCAGCTGCCCTATTCTTAAAATATGTAGTGAAGCCTCCCGAGATCACGTTCTATAAATACACACGTTATTTTTTTGAGGAAAGTCCCCCACGTTCTAAGAATATGGCCATTGGTGTTTACTAATGCGTCACATGGACAGTACAAATTCTCTGCAATGCTTTATATTAGGAACGTATTCCTTTATAAAAAGAAAAAGACTTTTTCTTTTTATAAAGGATTTAATGAACAAAAACAATTTCAATTCGATTTGTGCAGCGCTACGATTAAAGCAGATATTCCCTTGAATAAATTACAAACCAACTCTTTTAGGCAATTTCTAGAAAAATATTGTAAAAAAAGTGTTCCAGATGAAAGCGCTCTCCGTAAAAACTATGTCGCCCAGCTTATGATGAAATAATGCAGCAAATTAAAAAAATTATTACAAATAATTATACATGGTTTGCTGTAGATGAAACAACTGGTACATGTGGAAGATATATAACCAAATTAACTATAGGAGTCTTGAATGAAGATATTGTCACAGAAGAATTTTTAATAAGTTCCAAACAGCTAACAAAAACGAATAGTAGCACTATTTTTAGATTTGTTCGGGAAGAGTTGCCCGAGGAGGTTCAAATTTGACAAAATATTTAGTTATACATTATTTTAAACATTAACAATTGTAGGTATGTGCAAAAACAATAAAATGTAGTATATAAATAATATATAACAATGTAATTATCATTAAAACTTTTTTTCTCTTTCACTGTGTTTGTGTAACTCTGTTTTATTTTACTTTTGTTCATTAATTTCAAAACAAATCAATTAATAATTAATTTTAAATCTTTTCGATATTATTTTGTTTCGTATTCAAATACACAATCGCAACCCTGTTTTCAAGAATACGGAAGAAACTTTGGCTCACGCAGCGCAGGTCAAGATACATTTTAAACCAGTACTGCACTTGTCGGCCGACGCGTATTTTCGGATCGGTTTCCCGAGAAAATTGGAAAATTGGCAAGATTGATGTAGTGTGATGGTCTTCTAGGGCGAACTGAGTAACCCAGCCACTGAAACTATTCGGTTCTACTGTGATAGGTAAGCGATTGTGTTTCCTTTCATCAATTAATTAATTTTGCTAATTATCAACGTTTTATTGTTTTAAAAGTTACCCAATACAGTCCGCCATATATCGAATTTTCATATTTCCTACATCACACTGGTTTATAAATTTATTTATTGTTTAGTATTTTCCTATACTATGACGTTTTTGGCTTTTAATGTTAAAATACCATTGATGAAACGAGCTTGCGAGACTTATTCCTTTACCTGTTAAATAGATTACTCTTAAGTAGCAGAAGAACGTCCGCTGGCTCACCCCTCCCCCTCTTGCGGCCCTGTGACGCCAGTTGATCTTGAAGTGGGCTTTACACATTGACCTTGAGATGATATTGACCCATGACTTTGAAAAGTTCTTGAAAATCTTTTGAAGGTCAAGTTGTGTGGCCTTTAGCTTGACTTTGAAATATCCTCGATAACCTTAAGATATCTTGACATTTTACTTTGAAAAACCCTTGAGGATGTTTTGAACGTTCGGTTGTTTTCCCTTGAGTGTTTTAGTTGGGATGTCTTTTGACATCACTTTTTCTATTTTTTCTTTTTCACAAAAATAAAATTTTGGGTTTTAATAACAATTCAAATTTAAACAGAATTACAATACAAAATATGGCATTGATAAGGGGAATTGAGTTTATATATTATATTTAATAATGAGAACTCAAGAACTAACTTAAGGTAGGTTGATGTAACATGTTCATGTTCATGTTCATGTTCTTTTTCATTTTTTTTAGCTTTATCCGTAACTAGAGTAATAACTTTTTCGGTAATGGCTGACCGTGTACCTACACATTCTTAATGACCAATGATTAATTTTATTCTTAAAACTTAACGGACGGCTTGATTTGTAAACTTAAAATATAAAATTTATACTAAAAAACTATAAATATAGATATTTCATAGTACCTACCTGGAAGAAAAAAAACAAACTAATTTATGAAAACCCCTACTCATTTATAGATCCCGCTAAAAACCAAAAAAGTTACTGAATATGCGACCACTCTAAAGTGGGTGATTGACGAAAGCGATTTAGGGTCCTGCGATTCATACCTGGTTAGGTTAGGCCACCTTTGTTAATGAAATAAAACCAAATTGCATTTATTAACTTAACCCAATCCGACCTACATTTTATATTAAAAATACTCTCGTATTTTTGCTTCTATAACCAATATTAACCAATATAAAGCCAATATCTTGCAGTTTAAACAAATTACTGGTTATTTTTAAATTACACTACTTTTTTTATATTAAAAGAGTAGTTTTATTATATGGTATTAAGCAATCCTCTGGTAAATATACATATAAATTTATTATTTACTTTTTTCTGAAAGTATCCAAACATAAACATAAAAATGGGAAAAAGAACAATGTAACTCGCCTAATCTCAAGGAAGATGAAATCAAAAAGCAAAGAGAGTCACTTAAAAGCCTAACTCTAGAAATGCCCTAACTCGTAGAAATACCCTAATTAATCAGCATAAAAATTGTAACTGTTTTCTAAGTACACGTATAGAACCGGCTGTGGCGTACCCCAAACTAGGCGTAAATGAGAATTAGCAATTTAATGTACCAATTACTGATTTTTAGACAGTAATTGGTAATATTGAGAAATGTTACCAATTTAGTCAGCTGTTAAAGGCCAAGCTTCTCATATTATTAGTTCTCTGACTGTTACAGAAAATGCGTACACGACACCTTGATCCCTTTTAAAAGAACGATATGAAAACAAAAAGGCAATAATATATTCACACATTAAATGTATTGTTGATATTTGCATCATAAAGAACGAATCTCATGCTAATCTTAAAACATTTTTAGATATTTTCAAAAATCATTTTATTTTTATATTTTAAATCTTTACAAAATTATTTATCTTTTGACATCTAAATTAGATATAAACAGTAGAAAAGAGTGTGAACTTTTCTCTAAAGATAAAACCGACCACTCAAAATTGTATAACCTTTTTATCTGAACGGTGCAGATTCCGTGAGTCTGTAGACTATAAGCTAACTATTAAAAAACCTGATTTAAAAAAAAATGGCAAAGAAAAATGATTACAATTTTATCACAAAATCAAACTAATCTTGCCCTTTTACCAGTATTATAACAAACCAAGCTTGGCTAGATAATTAGTGGCTCTATATCACTTTTAACGGATTCATTTAATAATGTTTCCATTAAACCTCTTTCACAAACATTATCTTGAACAGGTTCACTTCAGTTATCATTAGAACGCTTCTGGCGAACAGAAGAATCCACAGACTCTATACCAAAGAGGAAAAGGATTGCGATGAGCATTTTAAGTCAACCACTATTAGAAACCCAGATGCACGTTTCTAACTCTTGGTGATTCGCTTAAAAATGATTCCATGCCCTTGAAAGTAAATTTCAAAAAAAATCCTGAAATTAGCAGGCAATATTCAGAGTGTATTGCTGAATACATCAATCTAGGATATATGTTTGAAATAGATCCAAATAACAAGATTAATTCTTCATTTCCTACATATTACCTACCGCACCATTGTGTGGAAAAAATAAATCTACTACTCGCTTCAGAGTTGTGTTGATTCTTTTGTTACTTCTTCAGGTATATCCGTTAATGACACTTTAAGGCAGGACCTGTCAAAACGATTTATTTTCTATTCTCCGACAACATAATTTTATTTTAACCGGAGATAAATGTATCGCCAAGTTTTAATTGAACCTAGCCAACCCAGCCTTCAGTGCATTTTATGGCGTGACAATTCTCAAAATAACATTTCTCACGTTGAACTAAATACTATCACTCATGGTATATCTAGTAGTTCATATTTATCCACTCGATATTCATTGCAAATCTCGGAAGATATTTCTGAAATTTACTCTACTGAGAGTCAAATCATAAAAAATGATTGTTTTGTTGATGACGCCATCACAGGGGCATTTGATGAGGAATCTCTTCAAAAAAGTCTAGTTAACATGTTTCAATCCTTTTTCAATCTAAACAAAGATTTTAGATCTAGATGAACCTAGACAAAAAATAAAACTTTAGGTATATGCTGGATTCCGAATTTAGATATTTTTATTTACACTTCTACTATAGATTTCACCTTTATTCTATTTCAAGATTCAATTTTCTTATTTTAGATTAGGAAACTTAAACAATTGAAACTTAAAAATTACGAAAGAAAAAAAAGCTAGTATATAAAAAAATAAGATATTATATAATTAGAAGTACCAAAACAAAAACGGTAAATTGAATTTACCCTAAACACCCATCGTTAAAAAAAATAATTCTTTCTTTTAATCAAAAAAAGTATGACCCAGTTAAGTTCCGTATGTAGATATTTAAAAATACGTAAATACATATATAAATTGTGTTGTGTGTTTCTTGTAGACTTAGCAGACACACAATTCAATGAAAGATCTTTTTTGTACGTTTAAATCTCTAAACATCTGTATATTCCTTCTATTATTTAGACAACTTTTTTATATCACGACATCAACATAAAACTAAATTAACAATGAACAAGTAAAAATAACAAAGCTCAATATATATTAATTATTAAGAAACTGCGACATTCTCCCCACCGCCACCACCACTTCATACATTTTTACCATCGTTTACATCTAATCCTCAAATTTTAGTGACAGGGCATCGATAAATTCCCGAAGCTGTCTTGACCTCTACAACCCGGATCTTTTCATCCTTTCCTCTAAATATATTTATAATTCGTCTGTTATAACAACTACATCCCCTACTTCAACTGGTTTTGCGTCATTGATCCATTTTCCACGTTTTGAGATGGTAGGGAAATAAGATTTTACCCATCTTTTCCAAAACTGATTTACTAAATGTTGGGATTTTTTCCAATATTATCTAACATTATCGCTTTCAAAATTTTTGCAGAATGCTTGTTGGTTCTTCCATCTCACCAGCCATCAGCTAGTCATTTGGTGTAATGCACTCGAAATCAGAAAGCTCTGAATATGTGTCAATGATCTACTATTTAAAATATTTTCAGCCTCCGTAAAACCGGTGAGCAAACCTTCATCTTTTGGTAAGCTTTCTTTTATAATATTCTGGAGTACTTTATTCACCGAACCAATTAACCTTTCCTAGCAGCCACCCTTGTGCGGGCTTCCAGGAGGAATACAAAGCCATTCTATTTGCTTCTCTGTCAAGGGTTTAATTTTTCGTGGGTAAACGATTTAATGTTTTAGATCTGCTTTCTGAGAGAACTATATTTTCCTGCTTTCACAGATGTTCTGTTTGATATCTATTTCATCTGGAAGTTTCTCCATAGTTTGTTTTAGAATCTCCATTTTTTTCACCATAACTCCAAATGATTCCGTGGAAAAAGATTCCTTTACCATTCTATCCAGAAACTCGTCACAATTAGCTTGGCAATTGGGCGATTCCTTGAACCCTGGTATACTTTTCGAGCTACAGTCAAAGTTATGTTGTCTTGGCCAATCAGTATTGCAGATTGTACATTTTCCATGTCATTAATAGGTAAATTTTTTAAATGTAAATCGGGAAAATCACCCATTTTTAGAAACTGTCTTGGAAAGGCTAAATTTTTTATCGTTTTGGCATTTTTGAGCGTCAGTATTCTGCTCCCTCTTGAATATTGACATTTTAATGTATATCCATCGCGAATCATTATTATGCTTTAGACTTTCCATTTATGCCTAGCTTCTTGCTAATGTCAAATTCGATCAGGGAAACTGTGGAATCTTCATCCAGCAAGGCTTATATTTCGATGCAAGTGTTGGGTGCGTATGTCCTTGTGTAGTATAATATATAATAAATTAAGAATTTAAACATAATTAGTTATATTGTAGAATACCATATTTGTATAAATTACTGTATATAGATTTATTAAGTATGTTACATAGTCAGCGTTAGAACCAGAGTTCAAGCGGATCATTTAACTATTATGAAAGTGTTGTATACAGTGACCGTCTAAAGTCCGTTCCCACCCTACTAATTTTTGAGCCAACTCGTATATCGCAACGAAATTTGGAGGGCTTAAATAGGAGATGAAAAGCTATTTTTTTATGAAAAAATGATAGCTAAAAGTTATAAAATGGCGGCTACGCGCCATCTTGAATTAATATTTTAAATACAACACCCCGCATATTATTCCATTTTCAAAATCTGCTCATTATTCTTAACATTTTTCTCCAATACACTTTATTCCTAAATGTAATTGCTTTCGAAATAATGACGTTTGAAAATTGACATTTTGGTCATTTCAAATTCAATAAAAAATACGACCAAGTTTGCGTTGGAAACAAAATCGTTGTCGCGGTAACATCTTGATAACTAACTGTCAAATAGTCCGTTGAGCATCTTAATTATTTTATGAAAAGTGTGACCATGGCTCGCAGTTTACACGATAAATTTGAAGCAGTTTTGATTTTTGGAGAAGCTGGAAGAAATTTTCATCTAGCAGTCCGTTTGACGATAGATTTCCCGAAAACCCTATTTCGCGGTCATATTTGCGCAAACTTTTAAATAAGCTCCAAGCAACTGGTACGATGAAAGATGCTCCAAGATCAGGAAGACCACCTCTTTCAGAAGAAAAAAAAATTGTAATTGTTGCTGAAATGGTAATTAATCCTACTCAGTCGATGTCTGCAGTTGCTGAATCCTGCGAAGTAAGTTCGAAAAGTGTCCAAAGAGTCCTAAAAAATGAAAAATTTCATCCCTATAAAATGAAAATCCTGCATGCTCTCACGGAGGATGATCCAGACCGGAGGGTTGAATTTTGTGAGTGGTTAACAAGAAAAATTGAAGCAGAACGATCCTTCCTAAAACGTGTATGTTTCTCAGATGAATGCACGTTTTTCCTTAATGGAAAAGTCAACAAACAGAACATACGATACTGGAGCGATACTAATCCGCATATTTTTAGAGAAGGGCATACCCAGTTTCCTGAAAAAGTTAATGTTTGGGCGGGGATTTTGGGCAACCACGTTGTTGGACCGATTTTCATCAGAGGCAATCTTACAGGAGATTTTTACAGAAATCTTTTAGAAATTTAAATTGAACCTCGAATAAGACAAATTGTATTAAACAATCAGGAAGAGTTTGAAAATCGTGAAATCATATTTCAGCAGGACGGAGCACCTCCCCATTTCTATCGCATGGCTAGAGAGTTTCTCGATACAAACTTTCCTGGGCGATGGATAGGTCGCAGGGGAAGTACAGAATGGCCACCAAGATCTCCGGATCTTACCCCTCTAGATTTTTTCCTTTGGGGATATCTGAAGTTAAAAATCTACGCCACTGAATGTCAAACAATATAAGAGTTGGAACGCAGAATAAGAGAAGCATGTGAAGAAATAGATGAACAGACTTTCATCAACGTGAGAGAAGCTATTCATAATAGGGCACTTTATTGTCAAGATTTAGGAGGGGGCCACATCGAACACTTGATAAAATAATTATTGTTGGGGTTAAATAATTGTTATTCAAAAATAAATAAAATATTTTTTTACCAACTAATTTGTTTCCCTTGTGAATTTACAGAACAAATTCGTAACCTTCAAGATTTTCCGGTAAGTGGTACTGTTTATCTTTAAAATACTGTCTTTACGCCTCTTATTAGTCGAATTCATTAAAAGATATAACTACAAATTAATTAAAAAATTTAGTTAGCAGAATTTTTTATCGAAAGTGACTAAAACCATTACTTCATTTTAAACCGGATTTTCAATTTTCAAAGGTCATTATTTCGAAAACAATTACATTTAGGAATAAAGTGTATTAGAGAAAAATGTTAAGAATAATGAGCAGATTTTGAAAATGGGATAATATGCGGGGTGTTGTATTTAAAATATTAATTGAAGATGGCGCGTAGCCGCCATTTTATAACTTTTAGCTATAATTTTTTCATAAAACAATAGCTTTTCATCTCCTATTTAAGCCCTCCAAATTTCGTTGCGATATACGAGTTGGCTCAAAAATTAGTAGGGGGGGAACGGACTTTAGACGGTCACTGTATATATTATTTTAGTGACGCAGATAGACAATTTCGTTAATTATGGTAACACATTTTAAAATGTAATAGATTAGATTTTTAGTTGTATTGGTGAAAGGAAGGTGTCTTATTTTTATCCTATGGTTACCCCTAAGGCAAGTTATCACATGGGACCCTGCCTCAAGAAATATAATGGAGTCGAAATAAGGGATAGCTATAGGGAAAACACACAGCAAAGAGGAAGAAATTATTATAGGTCAAACAGGCAATAGTGGAGGACAAACAAGTAATGCCAACCACAAAGATGCAAGCTTTGGCCCCACTCAAGATGTTCTAATCCTAATTGTCCTAGTATTATTGGTTGCTGCCATAGGATGGTATATTTTTATTCGTTGTAAAGGCAATGGAAAAGAAGTCTCCAGGAGCAGAGAGCAGCTGTAATTTTTTTTCAGGTTTTGGAAAACAATTATTTATTAATATATGGAATAGAATTATGAATAATGGATAGTAACTAATATGGAATGGAATATTATATGGAATGTCAAAGAAAGCAGATGAAATTAAATACACACTGGAAAAACTTAGAGTCATTTATAGAAATTTAAAAAAAAAACAATATAGACAGAAGGAATAGTTCTAAGCTACTAGAATAAAAATTAAAAGATGTAGATAGGCTTAAATTATAATTTAGTAATATTAAGGAAAAATTTAATAGTGAGCTGCGTGAACTCATATTAGTAGATAAGATAAAATTGTATGTAATTGAAATAGAAAAATATTTTGATTCTATTTATGGTATTTTAAACAAAGGGTTAAGCATTTTAAAACTAAATTCTGAAGTAGATTTTGGAATCGAATTGACAAATTCAAAAACTAAAATAAAAATGTCGGAAAAATTCGATTTAAAAACTGCTGCAGGTTTAATTCCATCATCGTCGGTTTTATCCTTAAAGCTAAACAGTGCCAAACAAAATTCTATGTTAATTGATGAATTTGGGAGATCACTTGGGGAGTTTTTAGTTGATCTTACATTAACACAACTCGAAGGAAATGAACAAAATGTAAATATTTTACGGCTGTTAATGAAAAGATTGCAATTAATTCCTTTGCGAACGGTCTCATTAACCACAATTTAAGAACTATTATAAAGGCTAGAAACCATTTAATCTCGTTAGGTGTACCGAGAGAAATATTGCGACTAAGAGCAAATAATAATAATAATCAGTCTTATAGGGGTTCAAATAGAGGAAATTTTAGAAATCATGTGCATTCAAGGGGTTCTTTCCGGAACTTCAACAGGAACGATAGTAATAATTTTAATTCAATAATAGACAACATTCGCAGTATTCAAATCCAAATTATTTAAACCGAAACTTTAATACAAGATTTCATAACAACCGAAGGGGTAGCCGTGTTGGCCACAATAACGTAATTGTAGAAATCGAGACATAAATAAAGACACAAATAATGCAAATTCAAATTCAGGCCAGCTGTACAGATCCACAGTTAATAAATTTAAATAGCTTAAATTTTATAACAGTAAATTTTGATAGAAATAGCCGTAAATTTGTATTAGATACAGGTGCAACTGTAAATGTAATTTTTCAGAAACTTGTAAATATCCACCAAAACACAGATAATTAAAATAAATGGAATTTCTGGTTCTATAATTTCGGAAGGTTTAACAAATATATGTTTTACACTGAATAATAGGGTAAAGGTGTGTCATAAGTTCTTGCTGATTAATGAGTTTGAAAATAATTTTCACGGTGTTATAGGATTAGACTTTTTTTCTTAAATATTCTGCAACAATACACTTTGAAAAATTTATATTTTCATTTTATGTTAATATTAATCGAATTACGATACCCATGCAGGCTAAGTACGAGTTATTGACCCTAATTCCAAAACAAACAGAAATAATAAAAATTTTCATGTAGGGCATAGCGAGGATTGTGTCGTATTCGCGGATAAAGTTGGCGACGGTATTTTTATTGCGGGATCAATAGTTACTCGTAATTTAAATAAGATACCGGTTAAATTTTTAAACGTGCGCGATCAGGATGTCACTTTAAAAAATTTTAAACCAAAAATTAATTTGTCAGATAATTATGAATTTTGCAACTTTGGAGCAACCGATAGTTGTTCCGTTAGTAGGGTAGAAAGTTTATTAGGCTTATTAAAGTTAAATCATTTAAAGAACAATGAAAACACTGCTTTACAAAAAATATGTGCAAAATACTCTGACCTTTTTCTGTTAAATAATGATCCATTAACAACAAATAACATTTATAAGCAAAAAATCTATTTAAATCCAAACGCATCCCCTGTATATAGAAAACAGTATAGGTTACTATTCTCCCAAAAACAAGAAATAGATAAGCAGATTGATAAGATGTTGTAAGATGGTATAATTGAGGAAGCTAGGTCCGAGTGGTCATCTCCTCTTTTGTTAGTCCCAAAGAAAGTTGATATGAATGGTAATAAAACCTTTGGGGTAGTGATAGATTTTAGGGGTTGTAATTCTCAGTTATTCATCGTAAGATGCATCTTACATTTACAGTGATTATGCTGGCGCCGCTTACACGGAATTCTTGCAAACTAAATTTGTATCTTTTGAGATATTTCCAGACATTACTATGCTCACCTGAAAATTTCGGAAACAGCGACATATATATATATATATATATATATATATATATATATATATTTATATATAAATATATATATATATATATATATATATATATATTTATATATATATATATATATATATATATATATATATATATATATATATATATATATATATATATATATATATATATATATATATATATATATATATATATATATATATATATATATATATATATATATATATATATATATATATATATATATATATATATATATATATATATATATATATATATATATATATATATATAAACCGAGAGACAATGAAACTTCTACCCAGGGCGCTACTCTCTTGAGAATTCTCAACATCTTTTGGATAACACAACTTATGTCTAAAATGTATAGTTTTACAAATAAAGCCACTTAAAAATTCCCACTTAATTGTATTTTATGGAAAAACAGAGTAGGCCAGGATAAAAACAATCATGATTATTTACTCTTTATTCAAGCCTTCATCCAACAAAATGTCAAAAAAGAAATTCCCAACATCTATTTTCGACAAGATGGTGCACCGGTCCATAATGCTTGAATTTTGTGTGTAAATTATTTAAATGACAGGTTTGGCGACCAATGGATATGAACGAATGGACCTGTAAGGTGGCTAGCACGTTCGCCTGATTTGACACCTCCAGATTTTTTTTCTGAGGTCATATCAAAGAAAAAGTCTATTTAACTCAACCTGAAAATTTGGACATTTTAAGAAATCGAATTATTAGTGCTATTAATAATATTAGTATAACTCAAAAAGAAAATGTATAACGGAAAATTATTGAAAAATGTGAGACCTGTATTGAACAAGAACGTCGTGTTTTTGAAAATCTTAATTATGTTTAAATACGTTCTTCGTTCCTTTTTCCATTTCTATTATTATTAGTTAATATTAATCATCTCTAAGTATAATAAAGTTCATTTGTTTTCACCTTATCATATTCGTTTCTTTTTTTAAATTTGAATGAATTAAAAGAGAATTCTTTTGAGCAGTAGATTATTTTGAATCCATGGTCAACTTTGCCGGTGGTATAGTTAAATAAGTGCTAGTAATATTGATTTTCGCTTTAGATGAGCATTAACAACATGAAAATAGGGTATGAAATGTTCAAGATCGCAGCGGTCTATGGAAGTTGAATTTGTCATATGTGGATAAAGGATAAAAAAGTAGGATCGGGTAGTGAAGGTTTTGTTTCAGTCAGTTAACCCGTTATGGTACAAGGCCTGATAAAAAGTTGAAAAACCGATTTGCGAAAAACACATTATTTTAAAACTCGGAACATTTTCTTTTTTGACGTTTTGTTGGATGAAGGCTTGAATAAAGAGTAAATAACCCTGGTTGTTTTTATCCTGGCCTACTCCGTTTTTCCATAAAATACAAATAAGTGGCACATTTTTAAGTGGCTTTATTTGGAGAACTTTACATTTTAGACATTGGTTATGTTATACTAAAGTTGTTCACAATTGTTAAGAGATTTCAAAAAACATAAAATATATTTAAAATAACGAAGTCGCGGTAAATTCCATATTTTTCTCTCTGGTTGTTGTCAAATGGCTCCCTGGGTAGTAGTTTTATTGTTATCCGGTATATATAGATATATAAACTGTAGGGAATTCTTGGGTTTAATTTCGAATATAATACCACAATCTTAAATTCTCATTTATTTGACGTTTCGCCCTGATATTTTGGGCATCTTCGGATTTTTTTTAATAATGCTAAAAATGTAAAAATTATTTACGTTAATATTTAAAATTAATACCTGTATAATACTTAAAATTAAAAAAAAAAAACGACTGACAACTTTCATGAGCCACACTGTATATAAAACACCGACAAATGTTAAAACATATTTTCAGTTTTGAATTCCCTACTATTTATATATATATATATATATATATATATATATATATATATATATATATATATATATATATATATATATATAGGGTGATTCAGAAATAAGTACCGAAAACGTACATAATCCAAGAGCCCATTCATACCATGGTCTCCTAGGTCGCCAAACTTAACGCCCGCCGTTGGCTTTTTACTTGTGGGATACAATAAAAAATAAAGTGTATAAAACTCTGCCACACTAGAAGACTTAAAAAAGCATGTACGGAAATTTCCCGTAATGAACTTCGGAAAGTGTGCTTAAAAATTAAAAAAATTTATGAAAAATGTTTAGCAAACAATGGCGGTTTAGTGGAAAATAATGTATTTTAGTTTTTTCATTTGTTAGTTGTTGTATTGTTGGTTCAAGTTATTTTCTATTAGCAATTGACGATTTTTAAGTTACACTTGAAGAGCATCAAAACATTATTACCCATTTATCTACTGTGTCAAGCGACTTGAGTAGAACATTTTCGTGCGTTTATTGAGCTTCCTTGAGATTTTTCTCAAAAATATACATTCTGTTGTCAATATATCCCGTAGCCAGTATTGTACCGTTATACCGAAAAACTAAAGATAAAACCTGTTACTATTATTACGGTGCTCAGCTTAAGATTACAGATCGCTGCAAGCATCGAAAGGTAAATACCAGTGGTGTTTTATTAATTTTGGTATTGGGATTTTGTAGTATGTCTAATTTTCTAATAACTACAAGTTACAGCCCTTTTTGACCTTTTGACATTTTATTATGAAAATATATTTGTATATATAAAATGGGGTTAAAATACAAGAGTTCTAACCACACTACACCACAACTTGTTACGTTCTGGACGCGCGTTTCGCTAACCAAGTTAGCATCATCAGCAGATGATATAAACTGGGGCTTAAAGTGTATATCTAAGGGTAGCTTCATAAATATACTTATCAGTAATAAAATGTTTGAATAGTTCACTAAATGAACCTCGTTTCAAAGATAAATAAAAAAATAAGACCTGATCCCTTTCTAATATATATATATATATATATATATATATATATATATATATATATATATATATATATTCAGGATGTCCAACTTAAGATGGACATAAGCAGATATCTCGGTTATTTTTTAACGGATCATGTCTATTTCTAGTGTGATTAGGTGGAATTAGGAGGCGCATGTTTTTGCTGAGTTAAAGTTGCTATATCTCATACATATTTTCAAAAGTAAACACCCTGTAGGGAAGAATTAATTTCAGATCCAATATTAGCTGTGAATTGTTCATAAACTAGAACATTAATTTTGATAATGGTATCTCAAAAGGTATTCGAAATATTTAGACTAATATTTTCAGTTGGTAAGAAATTATTTTTAAGAGGCAATATTTTAGTCCTTTGTGAGAAGGAAGTATTGTAATATTGAAAAAATCATCCTAAGAGTTTTTATCAAACAGGTAACAATTTGCTAAAATTCCGATATGCCCGAACAAAATGGCGGCTTATTAAAATGTTTAAAGATCGTTGTAAAAAATCTACTTATTAAGTTTTGTACTAAAATTAAGTGCGGCATAGAAATTAACTGGTAAAACTTTGGTACGATTCTAATGAGATGAAAAAAAAAATGGAGACCTATTGAAATGTTTAAAAAATCATTCTAAAAAAATTTACTTAGGCAATTTACTTTAAATTTGGTACAAAAATCAAGTTAGATACAAAAATTAACTGGCAGAATTTTAATATGAAGCTAATGTGGCAAAATGGCATCCTATTAAAATGTTTAAACTATAATTCTTAAATATCTATTACGCAATTTACTTCAAATTTGGTACGAAAATCAAATGTACTATACAATTTTTGCCACGAATGCAATATGCGCCAGTTAAGGTGACGTAATAAAATATTTATAAAATCGCTGTAAAATAACTTATTTTTCGATTTTTGCTGTAAAAGAAATATGCCAAACTACTATTCAAAAGTGGAAGGCGGAAACAACCCTAAAATAATTAATTAAAGCCTAAAATTAAAACAACAAGTCCCAATAGAACTCACATATATTCCGATAACAACTACAAATATTAAATTTTAGTATTACCTACTTATATCAATACAACTCTAAACGTAACTATATTATTAAAAAGTGACTCATTTAAACACATTGGTTATACCAATTTAAAACAGAAATATTACAATTGATTATTTCGAGATAACGTGACAAAGTTCAATTGTTGTATAAAATTTTAAAATAAAATGTATTTTTTTCAGTTGTGCAGTATGTAATGCGATCAGAAAGAGATCAAGTCCTATTTTTTATTTTTTAGGATCCGGATCTTTGAAACGAGGGTCATTTAGTGAACTATTCAAAGATTTTATTACAGATACAAAAATATTATCATAATAAAATGTCAAAAGGTCAAAAACTGGTTGTGACTTGTAGTTATTAGAAAATTAGACATACTACAAAATCCCAATACCAAAATTAATAAAATATCTACCTTTTCATTAAAAACATAAACATCATCATTAAAGTTCTTGGCTGCAAGTTCCTGCACAAAAACAGATTCTTAATATTGGTAGGCTTGCAGCGATCTGTAACTTTAAGTTGGGCACCATAATTCTTTAGTTTTTCGGTATAACGGCACAATACTTGCTACCGGATATACCCACAACAGAAGGTATATTTTTGAGAAAAATCTCAAGAAAGCTCAATAAACGCACGAAAATGTGCTAATAGAAAATAACTTGAACCAACAATACAACAACTAACAAATGAAAAAACTAAAATACATTATTTTCCACTAAACCGCCATTGTATGCAACACATCTTTCATACATTTTTCTATTTTTTAAGCAAACTTTCAGCAGTTCATTATGGGAATTTCCGTACATGCTTGAGGTATGCGATTTTTTAAGTATTCTAGTGTGGCAGAAAAAAAAGAAATAGAACAATGCAATTGCTTAAAGTACATTATTCAGTAAGAATCAGGAAACTATATCTTGCAGTTGTATTATTGATGGTATATTTTAAATGATAACCTGTTGTTAATTTTTTTTTGTGATCAACTTATTAATAATTTTAGCATATAATTTGTCGAATTGGGCACCAACAACCAGTTATGCTTTGATATCTCCAGTTCCCTTTTAGTCAGTCTGAGTTACAAACCATTACCTCTGTCTTAGTTTAACTTTTGGTTTCTCAATTTATTTAATATAAAAGAAATATTTTGACCAAAGAATCTATTCGAAAAGTGTAATGGAGTAAAATCATATGTGAATGTGTTTAATAGTTTATTTATGATAAAAGAACAAAACTATAAATTCAAAAATAATGTTCAGAGAACTGTTAGAGGTAGAGAACAAACAGGTCTGCATTCCTTAGAAAGGTCATCCGTCAATCTGTAAAACGCAAAACATTTTAGACCACGACTAATCGATTAAAATAGTCATAGTTCTAGAAAATATGTACTCGCTCATAAACAATCTATAAAAAACTTTTCCTCCCGATTGGTGGCTGGGAACCCTCTAGATAGAGGACCAATCCTCAGCAATATCCTTTACCTACGCTCGGTTAAAATATGTATAGTTTTTCAAGTAGCTATACACCCGGAATTATTTAAAATGTAGTTCTGCGCCGGAAAATCGAAATTAATATTTTCCTCTACGTCGTACATCTCCGTATTTCTTCGCAAAACACGGGCAGTAAAACGAATTAAATTACTTTTTTTAAATTTGATAAAATATAAAACACTACAAGCCAAACATGTATTAAAAACTTCTAGAAAAAAGAAACTGTGATATATGACCAAATCAATCAAAGTTACAAAAAATTATTTTTAAAAGAGTGCCGTGTACTATTTTTTTTTCTGTTTAGGCTATTTATTGATGATTTTGTTTTTTATATCCGTAGGGAACAGAGTCATAGTTTTCCAAAAACTTTCTCTTTGTAGAGTTTGGTTTATACATTTTAGTTTCTTCTCTGGTCACAAATTTATGTTCTTTGGTTTTAAGAATATTTTTAGATATAATTTTCACAGGTTCTGAAATTCTTTTTGAGTTGAGTTGAGCGTGATCCCCTTTACTCTGCATATTACTTTTTCACTTCCATCCGATATAACGAGAACTTTGTAGGCATAATTTTTTGGTCCTCCAGATACAAATTCCTTAATATAACTTTCAGAACCGTATTCTTCGTGTTCATCTGTTGTTTCGTCCCTACGTATAATTTTTTATTTTAAATTTATTTGGTATTCTAGAGAATTAGAATTTATTTTTTTTTTACTTTTAATCATAAATGCATCTATTAATTAAATATCCTTTAATAGTTTATTCGTACATTGAAACTAAATTTACTTTACTCGACAAACCTATCTTATCCATTTATTACTTTCCGTTCCTACTTTCCCGTTTACCCTTGTAACCGGCTGAGTGGAACTACTGCGACGGATGAGATGGAAAAACACTTCCGTACGAGCATCGATCGTGTACGTTCTACCGTGAAGTCAAAAATTTACTGCCCGAACCCACGGGCCCTCAGACTTGTACCCTTTACGGCCATACTGGCCCAGTGAAAACGGCTGAATATACTATTCCCGCTATCCAAGGTTCCTAAAGGTAAGTCGAGTCCTTTTTAATGTAATCTTTTACTTTACCTTTATTACAAGGCATTTTTACGCCCTTACTTTATATCGTAAAAAACAAATATCACAGAACCATCTTGAAAAGCCTGCGGTAAGAATATAAATCGGTGAACCATCGTAAACCTAAAAAATAAACTACAGTCCACCCCCCTACCCTACTGAAGGGATTATTTTCCATTCATTAGGGACACATCATTTTTTGGTCCTTCGAGCCGGATTTCTTTGCTTTTCACGGCGGTTTGTGATTTGTTTTTTTCGATTTTTCTCTTAAATTAGATGCATTTTACTATTACATAATATTTACATTTACTAATTAATTTACTAAATAATTGATACATTTTTATTTTCGAAAATTTACTAAATAATTGATACCTTTTTATTTTGGAAAATTTACTAAATAATTGATACCTTTTTATTTTCGAAAATTTACTAAATAATTGATACCCTTTTATTTTCCAAAATTTGAATTTTACTTTATTACACAATATTCTGGTTCGAATTTAAACCAAAAATTGGCTCTTGCTTGTGGTACTATTGCATACGTTATTATTAATTATATTGCATAAGTAATTTCGTTTTTTTACATTTTCATAAATTTGATATACTATTAAAAAATACTGTTGATTTATGATTTATGGTTGTTGAGAAAGTTTCGCCTACGTCGACCAAGGATTAACGCATTCCAATAGTTTTTTGTCAATCTATCTAGCAAACGGGATTTGCAAAATCTCATTGTTAAGTGTCACAAACAAGTTCTCGATAAATTTATTTGTGACTTGAAAATAAAAATAATATTTAAAGATAAAACTGTGAATTTTAGGTTCTGCATTTCGTTTACGAGGGCAATTGATAATTACTTTTCGGCGGAAAATAATTTAATGCTAGTTAATTATTACTCATATTTTTTATTCTTTTGAATTAAGGCGTTTACATTTAACTATTGATATTTAATTATATAATATAAATATGGCTGACAACTCTAAAGTATTGCGGGCAAAAGCACTAAGACAAGGTGTAATTACTGAATTTAATCTTATACATAATGCTGCCGTCTCTGCAAAAAATAATCCTGCTATGCATACGACGTTTAAAGTTAGCTATCGTCATATGAAAAAATTAATAAGTGATTTTCAAAAGCATCATAATTCCGTTTTAACTTTGGTTGCAACTGACCAAGATTTGCTTAATGATGAAAATAAAATAGGTGAGAATTTTGCAAAAAAGAGTCAAGAAATCGAAATAATTTATTATACGCTTTTTGAAGAACCCCTTGAAGTCACTCTTCTTGAGCAGTCTATAGTTCAAAATCAAAATTCTAATACACATAATATCCCTCTACCGAAAATTAATTTACCAATTTTTTCAGGCGAATTTAAAAATTTTCCTACCTTTGTTCAGATTTTTGATGCCTTAATACATAAAAACAAAACTCTTGCGAATATTGAAAAATTTAATTATTTAGTATCCTCATTGACAGGGCCGGCTTTAGATTTAATTTCCGACATTCCTATTTTAAACGAGAATTACTTGAATGCTTATACTATGTTGGTTAATCGCTATACAAATAAACGTTTACAAGCGTCTACTTATTGGAAGCTAATAGAAGATAGTCCGCACTTAAAGTATGAAAATGCGAATGCCCTTCGCGATTTATGAGATATTTTTACGAAAAATATAAGCTCTTTACGATCTATGGGTTTTGATGTAGATACTTGGGATTTTATTTTAAGATACATGTTTTTAGATAGGTTAGATTCTAATACCCGAAAATATTTTGAACAATGTTATTCCCAAATTTGATGACATCATAAATTTTGCAACCAAACAATGTTTGGCGTTAGAGTCTGTCCCTAAAAAAGACTTTAATAAGTCAAAAGCTCCCCAATCACCTAAAACACCCACACGCTCATTTCGCGAAGAATATGAGGGGCAACTAAGATTAAAAAATAAAAATCTTTTTTCTAATACTACACAACAGGATGTAAATTCCTGTTTTCTATGTAAAGGTAAACATATAATATATAAATGTACTGCATTTTTAGATAAGTCACCTTTTGAACGTTTTGATTTAATCAAAAAACAAAAGGCTTGTGTCAATTGCTTAGCTACTTATCATACAACATCCAAATGTAACTCTACTAAAAGGTGTAAAACTTGTCATAAAGAGCACCATACCTTGTTACATTTTGATTCAAATAATAATAATAATAATTCTCCTAGTAATCAGAGTAATTCTGAACCTCTTACTTTGCTTTCAAAAACTTCTACTATTGGTATTGCCACGGGTAGCCACGAAGTTCTCTTATATACCGTTCTACTAAAAATAAAGGACAACTTTAATAACTGGCATACAGTTAGAGCTGTCCTTGATAGTGGTGCACAGTCTTCCTTTATTACCCGAAAATGCTCAAATAGACTGGGTCTGGAAAAATTTAGTTTGGGCATGTCCTTACAAGGTTTGGGAGAGATGTGTACTACTGCAAAATTTGCAGTTCAAGTTTCGATAAGCTCCATGATTAATTCTGATTTCACTTTTAATTTAGATACTATTATACTTGATAAAATTTGCGATCACTTGCCTACCTTTTCTTTTTCTACTGAAAATATAAATTATGTGGCTAACTTGCAGCTTGCTGACCCCGCTTCTAACAAAAGCGATAATATTGATTTGCTTCTAGGAAATAATGTTTTCCCTTACATTTGGTCAGATGGCCGATTATGTAAGGATTCCCAAAGTCCAGTTTTCATTAATACCGTGTTTGGTTGGGCTGTTATGGGAAATCTTAGGGTTCCTAGTACTTACTCTTGCAAAAACCAGAAAGTAAACACATTTTTCATGACCTCCTTCTGCAATTTGGACCAAAGTATTCAACAGTTTTGGAAGGTTGAAGAAGTTCCAGAAATAAAAGCTATATCCCCCGAGGATGAATATTGCGAAAAATATTATTTACAAACTACTTTTAAATCTGACTCAAGATATGTGGTCTCTTTGCCCTTTAAGAATTCATCACTGGATTTTGGTGATACCCGATCCATTGCGCAGATTTCTCGCCTTAGAAAACCGTCTTTTACAAGATAACAACTTTTATAATTCATATTCAAATGTACTAATGGATTATTTGGATAATAAACACATGGAACCAGTTTCCACTCCTTTGTTGTCTGAAATTCATAATTATTTCTATATTTCTCACCATGCAGTGATAAAAAAGGAATCATCAAGTACACCCTTGCGGGTGGTATTTGACGCTTCTAGTCATGCACCAAACAAGATATCTTTAAATAATGCTCTTCACACTGGTCTCAAATTGCAAGGAGATATTGTCAAAATATTACTTAATTTTAGATTACATAAGTATGTCTTTACATGTGATATACGTCAAATGTATAGAATGATATTACTTAACCCTGAACATAGAAAGTATCAGCGAATTTTGTGGCGTTTTTCTAAAGAAGACCCCATAAAAGATTATTAATTAAATATCGTTACCTTCGGAGTATCGTGTTCTCCGTATCTTGCAATAAGGACTCTTTTGAAATTGTCACATGATCATTCGGATCTACCTTTAGCTTCCAAAATTCTTAATGAGTCGGTATTTGTGACATTGTATGTAGCCATGACAATTTTAATGAAATCTTAGAAATGAAAAAACAAATAATCGAGTTACTGAAGCGAGGCAGCTTTGAAACTCGAAAATGGGCTAGTAACTGTGTCGATTTACTCAGTGATCTACTGATACACATGTTCAAAATATTGCCATGTCGTTTGATAAAGATGATCATACCACTCTAAAAATATTAGGTTTAAAGTGGTGCCCAAATTCTGATAACTTTTTTTACTTCTTCCAAAGCTTACATAATACTTGTACGAAACGTTCTATTTTATCCGATTTAGCCAGAATCTTTGATCCTTTAGGTT
Source organism: Kuschelorhynchus macadamiae (assembly GCA_030620095.1). Taxonomy (NCBI): domain Eukaryota; kingdom Metazoa; phylum Arthropoda; class Insecta; order Coleoptera; family Curculionidae; genus Kuschelorhynchus; species Kuschelorhynchus macadamiae. The sequence continues at coordinate 160,677 of JAUTXW010001741.1, forward strand.
TTTTAACACCTATAGTTTTACTTGCTAAATTACTTATTCAAAACTTGTGGGCTTTAGGATTAGGCTGGGATGAGAGTCCTCCTGAGGAAATTATCTCTGTTTGGAAAAAATTTAAAATCGAATTTGATCTTTTATGCAGTTATAAAATACCTAGACAAATAACTACTTATAAAGCTACCAAAGTTCAGCTTTGTGGCTTTTGCGACGCATCAGAAAAGGCTTATTGTTCTGTAATATTTTTGAGAACAGTTTCTGAGAAAAATAATTTTGAAACTTTTTTTGTCTGCGCAAAATCTAAAGTTTCTCCCCTTAAAAGAATCAGCATTCCCCGTCTAGAACTTTGTGCGGCGGTCCTACTAGCAAAATTAATGCATTTTGTTTTGCATACCTTTACTGAAATCCAATTTCATAACATTTATGCATTTAGCGATAGTACTGTTGCTTTAAACTGGATTAGGAATTCTCCTCACCTTTGGAAAACCTTTGTGAGTAACCGTGTATCGTATATACAAGAGAAAATAGCGCCCCAGTTTTGGTATCATATACCTTCTAAGGACAATCCCGCTGATTGTGGGTCGCGTGGTATGTTTCCTTCGGAACTCATAGACTTTTCTCTTTGGTGGCAGGGCCCCCAATTTCTTTTAACCCCTGAGGATTCTTGGAGTATTGATGTCAAAATTCAAGAAAATTTGTCTGAGGGACTTGAAGAAAAAAGAAATATAGTTATGAAAACCTCACTCGCTTTTAATTTTGCAGAATATTTTTTTGAAAAATACTCTTCCCTGTCTAAAATAAAGAGAATAGTTGCCTATTTTTTGCGTAGCATAACAAAATTTAAAAATTCCAAAGTGACTTATTTACCATATTTAACTCTTTCTGAACTTAATAATGCTTTAATGTTTTTATTGAAATACGTTCAATTATTACATTTCAAAAATGAGATAATTTTGCTTAAAAATAACAAGCTTTTATCAAAACCTTTACAAAAATTGAATCATTTTCTAGATACTAACGGCTATATTCGAGTGGGTGGTCGATTATGTCACTCTGAGTTGCCATATGACAAAAAATTCCCTTTACTTCTGCCTAGTGCTTCCAAATTAACTACGTTGTTAATTTTTGAAATACATAAAATTTTTCTACATTGTGGTATACAAACCACCCAATTTTTACTTCTCCAAAATTTTTGGATTCTCTCTGCAAAAAAGGTAATTAGAAAAGTCTTATATAAATGCCAAATATGTTGGAAATTTAATCCTAAACCTTATCAGCCACCTATGGGAAATTTGCCGAAATATCGTATTTCCCAGGTAAAGGCCTTTGAGAATGTAGGTGTTGATTTTTGCGGTCCTTTTACTATTTACATGAATCGATATCGCGGTGCAAAAACTACTAAGTCATATGTTTGCTTGTTTGTATGTTGTGCAGTTAAAGCAGTACACTTAGAGTTAGTATCGAATATGTCTTCAGAAGCCTTTCTGGCAGCGCTGCGACGCTTTATTGCTAGGCGTGGTTTATGTCAAAATATATACTCCGATTGCGGGACAAACTTTGTCGGTGCCGAAAGATATTTACGTCATATTTTTAAAGAGTGCGCGGAGAAAGTGGCTGTACAATGGCATTTTAATCCGCCTTCGGCTCCCCATATGGGTGGTATTTGGGAATCTAATATTAAATCATTTAAAACACATTTACAGCGAGTTGTCGGAAACCAAATACTTACATATGAAGAGTTAAATACTGTTATCATACAAATAGAATCGGTTCTTAATTCGCGACCTCTTTCGCCTGTAAGTACTGATCCTACTGATTTAGTTGCGCTTACGCCAGGTCATTTTCTTACTTTGAAACCTTTATCAACCTTGCCTGATCCAGATACTTCAAATTCACCTTTAAACAGACTGTCACGGTGGCAGTTACTACAACGTATGCATAGAGACTTTTGGAAAAGATGGCATTTGGAGTACCTTCACACCCTGCAACAAAGGTCAAAGTGGAATGATCCTGCTCCTAATTTAAATATCGATACTCTAGTTGTCATAAAAGATGAAAATTCAAATCCACTAGAGTGGATGCTAGGACGAGTAGTAAAAACTATTATTGGGACAGATAAGGTTCCAAGAGTTGCAATAGTACAAACAGCTAAGGGCCAGTTTAAACGACCTATAGTAAAACTTTGTCCTCTGCCTACTTACTAGTTTTACGAAAATGCTCTGGGCATTTTCATGGGGGCGGGTATGTTTCGTCCCTACGTATAATTTTTTATTTTAAATTTATTTGGTATTCTAGAGAATTAGAATTTATTTTTTTTTACTTTTAATCATAAATGCATCTATTAATTAAATATCCTTTAATAGTTTATTCATACATTGAAACTAAATTTACTTTACTCGACAAACCTATCTTATCCATTTATTACTTTCCGTTCCTACTTTCCCGTTTACCCTTGTAACCGGCTGAGTGGAACTACTGCGACGGATGAGATGGAAAAACACTTCCGTACGAGCATCGATCGTGTACGTTCTACCGTGAAGTCAAAAATTTACTGCCCGAACCCACGGGCCCTCAGACTTGTACCCTTTACGGCCATACTGGCCCAGTGAAAACGGCTGAATATACTATTCCCGCTATCCAAGGTTCCTAAAGGTAAGTCGAGTCCTTTTTAATGTAATCTTTTACTTTACCTTTATTACAAGGCATTTTTACGCCCTTACTTTATATCGTAAAAAACAAATATCACACAACCATCTTGAAAAGCCTGCGGTAAGAATATAAATCGGTGAACCATCGTAAACCTAAAAAATAAACTACAGTCCACCCCCCTACCCTACTGAAGGGATTATTTTCCATTCATTAGGGACACATCATCTGTCATATCTCCTATAAACTGCCCCGTCGACGATAAACTCTCCTTCCGTGTGCGTGAAGATTACCGAATCTGTATCGTAATATAAGATACGATTTTCTAGTTGTTCGAGGTATCTGTACGTTTAGAGTAGAAAGTGGATCGCAGCATTCGTCTTTAAACTCGTAATTTACCAGTAGGACATTTTCGTTAATCGTTAAAAGAATGGAATTAATACCTAGCAACCATAGCAGAATTACTGGGTAAGCCAAAGTATTCTCCGGGCTTATTTATGATTTTTGTTTTTGGTTGTTTTTCCTGCTGTCTGAGCTTTTCCCAAAAGCAATTTAGCATAAGTTTTGCCAATCATCTTAATCTGCGATTTTTGCATATCTTATCAAACTGTAATCTGATACCTTCTCTATTTAAAAAGTTTGTATTTTTCCTTCTGCTCCGATGTTGTGCATTCACCCAGCCAGAAGCCTCTTGCTTGATTTTTAGGAACTTATTCATCATTTCAACGAACTGTCCTTCAATTTTGCCGTCTACGTCATACTGTTCTATGCTATATTTCCACACTTAGGAAATATCTAAAATTTGGTAGCCTTTTTCTACAGGTTTTAGAACTTCGTCCATTACCCAGCTTCCAGACGAGGCTCGTTCATCGTCAGAGTGTGAGCAATCATCGTAATTCATATTTTCACCACGTGTACGGCAAAGACATTAGTTTGTTGTTCCTTTTAACCGGAAGCACTGGGTGATAAATGTCTGATAGTGTTAGAATTTTACATTTTATCAGGCCATCAGTTTTCTTAAGATCGAGAGCTGAACATCTATCACCTACAATGACCTGAGGGTGTCCAATTGGGAACTTAGCATACTTGCATATAAACGGATATAACGAACAGACATCTAAGTATTTAATGTGCTCCTGTCCTTTTACTCTGTAAAATGTTTTTGTGTTTCCTGTTTGACATCATTAGAATGCGTCTTGAGGAATTAGAAGGGCATTCGAAAGTACAAGGTAATTTTTGCAGTATATCTGACTACAGGTATTTTCATTCAGATCTTTTTCAAAGTCACAGTGCCATTTCTTAATAACCTCATACCCAAACTTCTTAGGCACTCTATCTTAGCCACAGTAGATTCGTATCTTAAGTTTAGCGTTTCCGAGGGATTATCGTACAATGGATCTTCACTTTGATATTTAAAACAACGAGGACATCCATGCCAGTAAAACCCATTCAAAGACTTGGTTGGTTCACAATAACCGTCAAGTTTATGACCGTGCAAAATCTTCTCTCTATTCTTTGCCGAGTAATACAAATGAATACTAAATTGTCTTTCCTGCCAGATAAGCCATATTAAAGTGGAATCAGACTGGTTGTCTCTCTATCTGTGACCCCCTTTTAGAATGATGCCGATCGGTATAAGGAAGTTTCGCCGAAATAATTTGTTACATGCTGAAGCAATAGTACAAGCTTTTGTGAAAGGACAAACATTTGTAGTCGTCATCATCTGTTTTCGAAATTTAAGGCAAGTCTCGGTTAAAATTTCTACATCAGATATACAATGTTCTTCGATGTCCCGATGGCAAACAAAATCGGATTCCTATAAACTCCCCCGTCGACGGTTCAAACTCTCCTTCTGTGTGCGTGAAGATTACCGAGTCTGTATCGTAATATAAGACACGATTTTCTAGTTGTTCAAGGTAACTGTAGAGCTTCAGCCTGGCTTGCGTTGTGACGAAGGCAGCTATCGTAGAAAGTGGATCGCAGCGTTCGTCTGTAACGTCATAATTTACCAGTAGGACATTTTCGTTAACTGGAAGAATGGAATTAACATCTATAGCAGGATTACTGAGGAAGCCAAAGTATTCTCCGGGGTTATTTACGATTTTTGTTTTTCGTTGTTTTTCCTGCTGTCCGAGCTTTCCCCAAAAGCTATTTAGCATAGGTTTTGCCAAACATCTTAATCCGGGATTTTTGCATATCTTATCAAACTGTAATCTGATACCTTCTCTATTTAAAAAGTTTTCGATATATTTTTCTTTCTGCTCCGGTGTTGTTCACCAAGCCAGCCCGAAGCCTCTTGCTTGATTTTTAGGAACTTATTCATCATTTCAACGAACAGTCCTCCAAGTTTGCCGTCTACGTCATACTGTTCTATGCTATATTTCCATACTTCGGAAATATCTAAAATTTTGTAGCCTTTTTCTACAGCTTTTAAAACTTCGTCCATTACCCAGATTCCAGACAAAGCTCGTTCCTCCTCGAAGTGTGAGCAATCATCGTAATCGTAATAAACAAACATCAGTTTGGTGTTCATTTTAACCGGAAGCACTGGGTGATAAAGGTCAGATGGTGGTAACATTTTATCAAGCCATCAGTTTTCTTAAGATCGAGAGCTGAACTCTCCTCAATGATCTGAGGGTGTCCAATCGGGAACTTTCATACCATTTGAGAAATTCAGTCCTTTGATGGTCCATCACAGAGTCCGGAGAGTAGCATTCTATGAGAGAAAGAGGGCCAAGATAATTCTCGTTCTCCTTTTTGTTGAAAATGTGTGGAAAATATCCTTTTTTAAATCTATCGCAGAAGACCCCGAGACTTTTTAAAGCCTAACTCCACACTTTAAACATATTACTGTTTCAGTATTTAAAGACTCGCCGCAGCATTGTTTGAAGATACTCAAGTTCGCTTCATGCTCTAGAGCTTCATCTTTTAAGAGCTTCTCTTGTTTTGTTTCTATATCATAAAAGACATACAACACATCCTTGGTTTTGGGTTCACCTACATCTATTTGCATAAAACATAAATGTCCTTCTGGCTGATGTTTTTTGCAAATCTTTCAAGATATTTCCCCGGAGACAATCGGAATACTTAAGTTTCACTTCCGGCTGACAAACTGGAGCATGATGACATGCGAGACAAGTTTTTGAACATGGGTGCCCGTTTTTATTATTATAAGGGACATGACAATCCTCACAATAGTACACACACCCAAAGGCTGCTCTTAAAGAAGTAATTACATTGAAAAGTGCATGATGGTATAGCAAGTTTAAATGCTTTTCACACTCGGGACTCTTAAACAAAACGTCTCTTCCTTTTAACCGTACTGCTAGACTTTTATTTTAAAGTCTTTCAAATGATCTTGGAACCTCTGAAGTTCCGGAATACCAGAACCTTCTTGAGGGATTTTTACTGAATTATCTTGACATAGTTTAAGCGCTCGTTCTTTTGGAATTTTTTGCATGGTTCGAATTTGCCTACACCATTGATCCTTTGTAACATTGGCTATCGCAACTGCGAGAGCACAAGGTAAACATAAGTTGTCTTTGTTGTTGTTAATGTTAATAATCCCATTCTGTTTCATACATTCCTCATCGAAGGTGTTGTAGTTCTTTCGTTTTCCTCGACCAGCGGTCATCCTGATTGAGGTCACGCAGAGGCAGAAGGTGTCCGTATCTAAACATAACGAATTGGGCTGAAAAATTCCATTCGGGAGATCCCACACATCATCAACGGATACTTTTGAAGCTTCCTGGAATCGGACCCAGCCTTGACCCCCTCGAATGATTTTGAATCGAATGTGAACCCAACCTTGTCCATTGCATCCAGATCGGCAGTTGTCTTCAGAACAATCAGGGTAATAGCATCTTTTACCCAACTGACGGGTTCCACATTTTTGGGTACCGGTTGAAACTTGAACTCTATAGTCCTGGCCCTGGTGTCGAATGGTTTAACAGATTGAACATAATTCTTTGCGATAACAAATGGTTCCATTTTCAACACCTATAACTTCTGCGCACGTCTTCACTCTTTAACTGTCAGAGAACTAATGAACTGAACTGAGAGAGGTGGAGAAGTATTTATATAATTTCGGCAATCTTCAGCTATGTTCGGAGGCAAATCAAGAAAAACGTAATATTATGGCCTTAAATATATTTATGTTTTACTAGATATTTACCTTTAAATAAAACTGACTCAAAAGTTAGACGAATGTCTTTGGCAATCCTCGTGTACGTTAGGAAGCAAATCTAGAAAAACTTAATATTATGGCCTTGAATATATTAATATTTCTCTAAATATTTTATAATAAAACTGATTCGAAAGCAAGACGAATATCTTAGGAAATTTTAGCCAATGTTCAGTAAATCTAGAAAAAAAAATTTAATATTATGACAAAATAATCGTAATATCTCCACAAAATCTGTTTCCAATTCCCTTTATTGGTGCATGTTCTTAGTAAAAAAACCCAACAAGAAGGGGTTACATAATATGATTTCGCGTAATAGTTTATAATATTTCCGCTCTTAATTGGACAAAGGTAAAAACGCTGTGGCTACCTAGTATACCGACAGGTTTTAGCAAAATGAATGTGCCTTTCATATTTAATTTGTCCAACTGACTTCTATATAATATAAGGCATATTATTTTAATGAAGCAAAACTGGTAGAAATTATTTTACGCTAATGATTATTCAAAATCCCTTATTAAACGATTCAACATGAGGGCCAGAACCATAGAGTTCGAGCTTCAACCGGTACCCGAAAATGTGGAACCCGTCGGCTGGGTAAAATATGCTATAAGTCAGATTGTTCTGAAAGGAACTGCCGATCTGGGTCCGATTGACAAAGATGGGTTCACATTCGGTTCAAAATTATTCGAGAGGGGTCAAGGCTGGGTTCGATTCCAAGAAGCTTCAAAAGTATCTGTTGATCATGTGTCGAACGTTCTGAATGGAATTTTTCAGTCCAATTCGTCAGGTTTAGATACGGACACCTTCTGCCTCTGCGTGGCCTCTGTCAGGATGCCCGCTGGCGTAGGAATAGAAAAGAACTACAACACCTTCGATGAGAGTGGTGCGAAACGAAGAGGGATTATTAATATTAACAACAACAAAGACAACTTATGTTTACCTCGTGTTCTCGTAGTTGCGATAGCCAATGTTACAAAGGATCAATGGTGTAGGCAAATTCGAACCATGCAAAAAATTCAAAAAGAACGAGCGCTTAAAGTATGTCAAGATGTCTCAGTGGAAATCCCTCAAGAAAGCTCTGGTATTCCTGAACTTCAAAAGTTCTAAGATCATTTGTAAGACTTTAAAATAACAGTCTACCAGTACGGTTCAAAAAAGAAGAGGCGTTTTGTTTGAGAGCCCCGAGTGTAAAAAGCATTTAAACTTGATATACTATCATGGTCATTTCAATGTGATTACTTCTTTAACAGCAGCTCTCAGGTGTGTGTACTATTGTGAAGGTTGTCATGTCCCTTATAATAATAAAAACGGGCACCGATTTTCAAAAACTTGTCCCGCATGTCAACAATCTCCAGTTTGTCAGCCGGAAGTGAAACTTAAGTGTTCCGATTGTCTCCGATGTTTTAAGAGCAAGAGCTGTTATGATAACCACCTCAAACCAGGCTCGTATAAAAAAAAATCAATCTGTCAAGAGCTTAAACTATGTCAAAATTGTTTGAAAACTCATAAAGGCAATAGATCTCATGTGGTTGGAAATATTTTGTAAGATTTACAAAAAACATTAGCCAGAAGGACATTTATGTTTTATGCAAATAGATGTAGGTAAACCCAAAACCAAGGATGTGTTGTATGTCTTATATGATGTAGAAATAAGACAAGAGAAGCTCTTAAAAAAACAATCTCTAGAGCATGAAGCGAATTTGTGTATCTTTAAACAATGCTGCGACGAGTGTATAAATACTAAAACAGTAATATGCTAAAAGTTTGGAGTTAGGCTTCAAAAAGTCTCGGGGTCAAATCTTATATCTTCATTTCCAATTCTTTTGCTCCAGATAAGAAAGAAATTCAAAGATGTCGTAGTGATAGCACATAACGGTCAAGCCTTCGACCATCAGTTCATACTTAATCATATTCTATATATATATATATATAAATATATATATATATATATATATATATATATATATATATAGATTTAAAAAAGGATATTTCCCACACCTTTTCAACAAAAAGGAGAACGAAAATTGTGTTGGCCCCCTTCGTCTCATAGAATACTACTCTCTGGACTCTATGATGGACATTGGACACCCTCAGATTATAGAGGAGAATTCAGCTCTCGATCTTAAGAAAACTGAGGGCTAAAATTTTACCACCATCTGACCTGTATCACCCAGTGCTTCCGGTTAAAATGAACAACAAACTAATGTTTGTTCTTTGCTGTTCATGTGGTGAAAATATGAATTACGATGATTGCTTACACTCCGACGAGGAACGAGCTTTGTCTGGAACCTGGGTAATGGACGAAGTTCTAAAAGCTGTAGAAAAAGGCTACAAAATTTTAGATATTTCCGAAGTATGGAAATATAGCATAGGACAGTATGACCTAGAAGGCAAACTTGGACGACTGTTCGTTGAAATGATGAATAAGTTCCTAAAAATCAAGCAAGAGGGTTCGAGCTGGCTTGGTGAACAACATCGGAGCAGAAGGAAAAATATATCGAAAACTTTTTAAATAGAGAAGGTATCAGATTACAGTTTGATAAGATATGCAGAAATCCCGGATTAAGATGTTTGGCAAAACCTATGCTAAATAGCTTTTGGGGAAAGCTCGGACAGCAGGAAAAACAACCAAAAACAAAAATTATAAATAATCCCGGAGAATACTTTGGCTTACTCAGTAATCCTGCTATAGATGTTAATTCCATTCTTCCAATTAACGAAAATGTCCTACTGGTAAATTATGAGGTTACAGACGAACGCTGCGATCCACTTTCTACTGTAAACGTAAAGATAGCCGCCTTCGTCACAGCGCAAGCCAGGCTGAAGCTCTACAGTTACCTTGAACAACTAGAAAATCGTGTCTTATATTACGATACAGACTCGGTAATCTTCACGCACACAGAAGGAGAGTTTGAACCGTCGACGGGGGAGTTTATAGGAAATATGACAGATGAACTCGAAGGATACGGTCCTGGAAGTTATATTAAGGAATTTGTATCTGGAGGACCTAAAAATTACGCCTACAAAGTTCTCGCTACATGCATCGGATGGAACTGTAAAAGTAATATGCAAAGTAAAGGGGACCAGGCTCAACCATGATGCTTCGAAACCATTAGAGACAAGGTTTTAACAGAAGATTCAGAACTTGTGAAAATTATATCCAAAAATATTCGAACCAAAGAACATGAGATTGTGACCAGAAAAGAAACTAAAATGTATAAACCAAACTCTACAAAGAGAAAGTTTTTGGAAAACCGTGACTCTATTCCCTAAGGATATAAAAAACAAAAACATCAATAAATAGCCTAAACAGAAAAAAAATACTACACGGCACTCTTTTAAAAATAATTTTTTGTTACTTTGATTTATTTGGTCAGATATCACAGTTTCTTAGTAAACGTTTGGCTTGTAGTGTTATATATTTTATCAAATTTAAAAAAAGTAATTTAATTTGTTTTACCGCCCGTGTTTTGTAAACGAAAAAATACGGAGATGTACGACGTAGAGAAAAATATTAATAGAATTACACTTTAAATAATTCCGGGTGGCATATTTACACATCCTCATATATGACGGCACCATGGTGCTGAAAACTGTGAGCCTTTGTGAGCAATAATTGCCCTACAAAAGCTCACTGATTTCGGCACCTACGGCGGATTGTTTGAGTTTTTAACACTTCCAGATGCAATAAAGAGCCACAGAAGAAAATAATGAAACCACCATCATGTTGAAATAATTATTTATTTATTTGTTTGAAATATTTATTACTGATATATATTTTTTTGTACTCGTATACATACATAAATACACACAACAACATATTATGTAGTCCAACTAATGGCTTACACCGTGGCCTTTAGCATTACGCCGATTAAGATTTATGTTTTGGGAAAGATTGTGAGATCTTTTTATTCTTTTATTTTTTGTTTCCTCTTTTGAGGGTCTCCCAGACTGAATTCTACGCGATCCGCAGGTTAATGTTCTCTGGCTATTTCTTCTACTAATGGAAGTTGGCTGTACAAGTATTTTTCTTCCACTTGAATTTTTTTGTTTTGACAACAATAAACAAAAGTCGAAAAATGCTGAAGGGGTCACTAATTGATCCATCTTTTTATTGAATATGTTTAGCATTTTCCCCATATGTTTGCTGGGATTATTTTTAACCATATTAATAAAGGAGTTTGTAGTATTCTCTAATTTCACAATTTCTTCATTGCAATTGTTATCTACAGAAGAGGGCTGAGTTTCCATACAAATGATTCCTTCTTTAAAAAACTGTTCATCTGTCTGTTGCTGTAACGTCTTTGAAACACTTGAGGCTTCACTTGTAAAACCACTGGATTCAGTCATATTTTGAAAAAATGATTCATCGATTTCTTTACCCTCACTTAGTTTTGCTAAACATATTCGATCTTCAAAAGAGAGCATAGGTGAGGTTTTTAAATATATTTTTTCATGTAATTCCACGGCACACATATGTTTACAGAATGCACCTCCTTGACCTGCTGGACAGTCACACATCTCGATATCGGTGTACACTACATATACAAATGTATTATCAGACGAAGTTACGTGAAATGTGCAAATATCTAATTTGTTGACCTGTAAAGTCTTTGCTTTTATACAAAATTGTTTATGAAGCAAATCTAGATTAGTTTTGCGACTTAGTGCATATGTTCTTAAGCGTCTAATATAATGTTTTTCAAGTTGGTTTGATACAAAATCGATAGTAGCTACAGTGTTAAATGATTTGCTGCGCTGAAGGACGTTCTCTTTGAAAATTCTTATAGACACTTCCACCATGTTATTTGTATTATGCCCACGAGTGAAATATGATGATCTGTAGCATATACACCATTCGGATTTTCGTTCCCAGAATTGTGTAAGATGTTTTTGTAATAGCGGATATTTCAAAACAAGGTGATGTGACAAAAACTCTTTCATCAATTCTTCACAAGCAGTAACATCTCTTTCAAAAACGATTTGACGAAACATTAACATAATGGACCTCCGATGCTTATTTTCAATACCATGATTAGTATCCCAAAGCCACCGCCACATCGCCTGGCATACGTGAAAAGAACATAATAATAATTTTGATGTAGGAAAGACTTTAGTTAAGGCATTACGTTCGGCAATACTGTCATCTGTCATAATAACAGATGGACTTTTATTGAAAAAGCCACATTGTCCAATAGCGTCTTTTAACGACATAAAAGCATTAAAGTAACATTCTTCGTTTTGAGAAGTATGAATAACACAGCCCAGGGGAATGGCGCCGACTTTACTTGCTCCAAACATAAATGTAATATTTGAGCCTGTTTGATCACAAGAGCCTGTTGTGTCTATAAATACGATTTCATTGCTAAAGATTTCGTGATGTGCACGTTTCATAAGAGGTGTTAGTATACATACTATAAAAGGATCTTCTTTTACTGTAACGTAAACATCGTTTTCCAAATAATGAGCTTGTTTACTTTTAATAACATCTATCATACTTATGCTTGTACGATTGCCAAAATTTTCGGACCTAAAATCACATCAAAAATCACACAAAAAAGTAATTTTTATTAAATTATTATTTACCTCCACATATTGTACAAATGATAGATACTTCGTTCTATAGGATTTTTATGGCCATCAGCCAAAACTTTTAAAGCATCATTTTCTTCTGGTATTGTGGCTAATAGACAGGTTTCATGATAGGTTTTTGCAGCTGCTGGAGTAAGTCCTTGATTAAAATATTCTATAAATGCTGTTTTGACAGCATCATTTATTCTCAAAAAGCTGTAAGCCTCGGCAACATGTATAGCATGGTCATGGTGTGATGCTATCTGAATTTAAAAACAAATTTATATAACGAACATGTTTAAAAGCAAACTTTAATTAAACGTAAAATAATAAAAATAAAATTAAAACATTTTGCAAAATTCCAACTTTTATAATTAATGAAATTTTTAGTAAAATAAAAAACAATATAAACTGCCACGCAAAATTAACGAATAACTAAAAATTCTTCCATAAACCTGTATATTATTTTTATTTAACCTATGAACATGATTCAAAAAACAAAACGTTGAACGTAAATGAGGCTACATTCTGATTTTCATTGATATCTGATAGAGTTACTGTGAAATTCCACAGGGTGTTTTAAAAATTCGACTAAAAGTCCAAAATGCTGGATGACCCAGTATACAATCTCCAGAATAAAATGGTGGGCAAATAATGCAGTCAACATTGTTAAAAGTGTAGAGTCATATTCCCTACCATCCTACTTTACCGCAAAATCCAATTCTAACTTGTATATTGGGTGCTTCAATATTTTAAACTTTTTGTCGAATTTTTAAAACACCCTGTGGAATTTCGCAGTAACTCTATCAGATCTCAATGAAAATCAAAATGTAGCCTCATTTACGCTCAACGTTTTGTTTTTTGAATGGTGTTCATAGGTCCATAATTAAAAACTATATGCAGGTTTCTAGAATCAGCTGTTTACATTGATTCTTATGGAAGAGTTTATAGTTATGCGTTAATTTTGCGTAGCAGTATACCTATATTTTTAAAGTAAAAAAACAAAAATAAAATTTTGATGTTAATGAATCATTTAAAAGGTTGTCGCAAAAATAGTTTCTAAACAAAACTAATTTCAAAACCTTGCGACAAGCTTTTAAATCTGTGTAATGGAAACTGCAGGCAGCCAATAGTTCATTTTAGTTGCCACGACAATCACATTACGATAATAACAAATTACCGTAACATTATATTTTCGATTTGCGAAAATTCCACTTAAATTTTTAACCTAAATACCTATAGATAGCAGCAAACCATAAAATTTAAAATGCGCTAAAGAGGATCATCAATTGCATAATTATTATAATATTCATGTTGATCTGTTCAGAATGATGATATTATTATTATTATTATTATTATTATTATTTAAAAAATCACACACACACACACTCACACTACCGAAAATTATAAAATACCTAGGTACTTACTTTTATTGATGTGTTAAAACCTTCTCTTATCAATAAATCCTTTTTTTTTGTGTCCTTGGTGATTTTACGTATCTTTACGACCAATGTAGCTTGACAGTTAAAATTTCTATTACGAAGTCGACTACTACTATGTGATTTGTTTCTACTGGAATGTTGACACACGAAGTCCTTGCGAAAATCAAGTTTTTTATATTTGGATATGTGTAAGATACTATCCAGTCAGTATGTGTTTCTACCGAATATTTTTTTATCCAATTTCTGCATTCGGTTTCATAGTCGTCGGAAAATTTAGTTATTACTTCCGCAGTATATTTATCTTCATTGATCACTTTATTTAATATGATCTTACACGCTGGATCAACACGTTTTAAAAGAGATTTTTTGCAAATGCCTCTTCCATTACGACAGCGACGTATAAATAACAAACACGTGCTTCACTCTCTGACAGTGCATAAATACTGGCAAGGAAAAAACGTGCGGAAATGCCGAACCCGAAGAAATTTCGCTTACTATCTTTCTAAAAACATAAACATTGCGATAAATTAAATAATGCGCGTAGGTGCCGAAATCAGTGAGCTTTTGTAGCGTAATTATTGTTTACAGACGGTCACAGGTTTCAGCACCCTGGTGCCATCGTACGTGAGGATGTGTAAATATGCTTCCGGGTGTATAGCTACTTGAAAAACTATACATATTTTAACCGAGCCTAGGTAAAGGATATTGCTGATGATTGGTCCTTTATCTAGAGGATTCTAAGCCACCGTCGGGAGGAAAAGTATTTTATAGATTTTTTGAGCGAGTACATATTTTCTAGAACTATGACCATTTTAGTTGATTAGTCGTGGTCTAAAATGTTTTGCGTTTTACAGATTGACGGATAACCCCTCGAAGGAAAGCAGGCCTCTTTGTTCAGAATCTACCTTTGACAGCTCTGTCTAAATAAACTATTAAACACATTCACATATGATTTGACTCCATTACCCTTTTTGAATAGATTCTTTGGTCAAAATATTTTCTTTATATTAAAATAAATTGAGAAACCAAAAGTTAAACTAAGACAGAGGTAATGGTTTGTAACACAGACTGACTAAAATGGAACTAGAGATATCAAGGCATAACTGGTTAACTTAGCCCAACTCGACAAATTATATGCTAAAATTATTAATAAGTTGATTACAAAAAAATTTTTAAAAAAAGTTAAAAACAGGTTATCATTTAAAATATACTATCAATAATACAACTGCAAGAGATAGGTTTGTCATTCTTATTGAGTAATGTACTTAAAGGTCTTGGGGAAATAATATTTATTTTTCAGGATACTACGCAAGGTGTGGGGGGAATACGAAGAATCTATTTTTAGCTTGTGATTCTAATTAGGTCATATAAATTCTTGGTTTGTCCTCTGCCCTCAGAGTAATATATCTACAATAAAGACGATTTTTCCAGCAAACGATAGAGAGGGGATATAACATTTCCCCTAATGCACTTACGATTGCCAAGGTAAATACGGTACCATTTTTGTTATGTGTCAACAACTTTGAATGTTACATATTTTGGTACTCGCTGGTAAAATGGAATCGTCGACTAACTGCCTGTGCGGTATTATCCTTATATACTAGAAGTACTAAAATTTAACTCACTCTTTTTAAAATGATCTATCTACTATGTTACCCAAAAGGGGACATCAAAACTAAAATTATTGTTTATTGACATATGTGTCATCTCTCTTACATGAAATTTTATAAACTCTTTTTAAAGTATTTGAAGACTACAGGGGAAGAACGAAGTCCAAAATTTTAAAATATCAGATTTTGCATCATTTCGACGCCTTTTCCCTTGTACTTTTAGAGGCCATATAATATTGATCGGAATACCGATCCTAGTCCCCTAAAATCAGCGATAAAAATATGGTATACTTTGGAATAACGATCTAAGTCCCCGCGACTTTTGGGAACAACGATCCAAGTCCAATACGTGCCCACTGAAAACGTTTGAAATTCGTTTAGCATCTTAGTAAACAATCAGCCGTCGTAAGGAAATTACTGTTCGATGTGTTTTTTGTTAGATCGCTGGTAGAATGTCGGAAAAAAGTAGTAATAGTGACAGTGATGTGCCTTTGAGTGTTTTGAAAACTAGTAAAAAAAAACAAAAACATGGACGTGTGAGTGATGCGGCAAAATGTATGAGAAACCATACGTACGAAACCGGTAAACCATGTGGATGTAAAAAATTTCGTTGTTTTGAGGTTATATCAGCTGAACAGAGGCAGAAAATTATACAACATTTTAATAAATTGGACAGCAGAAATACTCAAAACAATCATTTATGTGGATTAATCGGGCTTAAGAATATTCATAGAAGAAGACCAAGGCAAAATGAGATAACAGCAAGGCTTAGAGATCATTCGTATACGTATAAGGTAAGAATTAAGCAAAATGACGCTGTTATTAAAGAAACTGAGGTATGTCAAAAAGCTTTTGTATCGTTACACGGGATTACTAACCGCCGTATCATAACTTTGAAGGAATATTTAAAAAAACACGGGCATAGCCTTGCAGATATGAGAGGAAAGCATAAGAATCGCCCTCACAAGTTGAGTTCTAAGTTAATTGAAAATGTTCGTAACCACATAAAATCTTTTAAGGGTAGGAAGTCGCATTATAGCTTAAAAAAGTCTTCAAAAATCTATCTTCCTGAAGAGTTGAATGTAAAAAAGATGCACAGGATGTACGAGGATAAGTTCCCTAATGCATCAATCAGTTATGAATCATATAGACATATCTTTGTTAGGGATTTTAATATTAGTTCTGGTTTCCCTCGTTCCGATACATGTAGTTCATGTGACGAACACATGGTTAAGCTAAAGTCACTACAAGAGAGACTGAAGAATACATCCGAAAATGAGGTAAAGTTGGATTTACAAAATCAAATTATTCGATTGGAAAATGAAAATAAGTTACATAAACTTAAAGCAGCCACCTTTTACAACAGAAAGCGACATGCTAGAATACAATCAAGACAAAATGAGTCTATAGAAGCTATTACTATGGATTTTTCAAAAAATCTTCCCACCCCCAATATTACTACAAATGATGTATATTATAAGAGACAGCTTACTTTTGTTAGTTTTAATATTCATCAGTTATCAACCAATGAGGCCGTTTTTTATACATATCCTGAGATCATTGCCAAGAAGGGAGCAGATGAAGTTGCGTCTTTGCTTTATCATTTTTGTTATAATATTCTACCAGAGACTGTTACAATTTTGGAAATATTTTGTGACTCATGTGCCGGACAAAATAAAAATTACACCATAATTCGCTTCCTACATCATTTGGTGCATAATGAACGTAGATTTCATAAAGTAAAAATCACATTCCCAATTCGAGGGCATTCTTATCTAGAATGCGATAAAGACTTTGCTCTTATTAAACAGAAGACCAGAGTTGAAGTTCCATCTCAATGGATCGAGGTTTTTAAAAATGCTAGAGTTAAACCGAGTCCTTTTAAAGTCATTGAGTGTACAACAGAGTTTTTTCATGCATGGACAAAATTTTTAACACCTATTTATAAAAAAACTTGTCCATTTCCAACCAGGCCAATAAAAGAGCTAATAATAGATCATAATCATCCACGCATGTTAGAAACGAGAGAAAGTTACAATGGAGCTATGTCTACTTTCGTTGTCAGAGCTCTAAATCCTTGTCATAGGAAAGCTGAAACACCAGATAAACTCTACACAGGACTGATTCCTATTCCCAAAGTGAAGTATGACCAACTGCAAGAACTTCGGAAGTTTGTGGATGAGACTTCACAAGAGTACTACATCAATTTGCCTTCTGCTGGGAACAATAACAATGCGAATGATGTAGATATGGTAAGCCATTATCAGTCAAACTAGTTCCTCCTTCCTCATGGTTCCGCTATTTCTTTTACAGCACGAGTAACTTACCAGCCATATCAGTAACGGTGTCCATATTGCCCATGAATTTGATGAAAATATGGTAAGCGATTACGATAAACAATAATTCAGGTCATTCAGTAATTTCGGGTTTTGGTTACAGCTGTGTGTGGACTTGGATCGCTATTCGGTACAGTGGAAAAACAATGTTTTACGTTTTTTTTCCTAAAATTCTGTCTATTATTTTTTATAACTTGTAATAATAAAACATGTTGCCGATGTTTATGATTTTTTATTAAAAAAAATAGTACATATCTTTTTAATTCATCTTACCTCTTTTAGAAGTCTTAAAACTTTTAAATTGATTTTTCTCGAAACTATGAAAATGTGACTTAGATCGTTCTTCCCCTGTAGTCTTCATTTTTAAAGCGCCCAAATTACTTTTTTTTAGTATTCATAAACAATCCTTCAGAAACTCACTACCAACCATAGTCTAGATCTAATGACAGTACCCTTCTTAGGAACCCCCGAAAAAATGTCGCTTATATGATAGCATAAAACTGGTCAACGCTTAAGCAAAGCCACTGAGGTCTATAATGGGGAAGAGATAAGTTTCTTAGATTTTTAAAACGCCCTAAAATATAACATTTTTAGTATTCATAAATAATCCTTCAGAAATTCATCACCAACTATACTCTAGACGCAATGGCACTACAATTTTAACCTTTGACAAAATGGCGCTTGGATTAAAATTATTGATTGACGTAGGTGTCACCTCTCTTACACGAAGTTATCAAATATGTATATATAAACGTAACATTTTTTAAAACGCCCAAATAACTTTTTTAGTATTCATAAACAATCCTCCAGAAATTCACTACCAACTATTCTCTGAAGTTCACTACCCACTATACGGTGCTGGTACAGTTTTTACCCCCGACAAAATTACGCTTAGATGATAGCAAAAAAAATAATCAAAGCCCCCAAGGACTATAATGGGAGGATGGGGGAAAAGAGCTGTTTCTTAGGTTTTTAAAACGCCCGAATATCTTTAATTTTTTTTAAGCTTAACATACATATCGATTTAGCAAATTAAAGGGGGAATATATTATAAACAAATTTTAAGTATAGGTTTTTATTTACTTTTAACTTAAAAATGTCTATCATTGCAGAGCGCTCTGAATCAACGCGACTTGGAATGATAGAGATTTTGAAGCATTGGTATTATCGCAGATATAATTGAATCCGTGAGTTTGAAAACCGTACTTGTCCAAAACCGTCGATTCGAGAAAATCAATAAAAACCCCTCAACATTGAAACTACTTGAAATAGGCAATTTGCCTGCATATAAAAGTTTTAGATCTCGCGGTTTGCTACATACTTTTGAAAATAATTTTCCTGAAAATAAAATGACCTACCAATGTCAGATAAAAACAGCTGATGGACTTGTACGGGTTTTGATCTCAACACAGAATAAAAACAATTAGTGGGAACTTTAACGTCTATGTATCTATTTATTTCATAGAAGAGAAATACAAAATCAAAACTTTTAAGTAAATCATCTAATCATCATTTTCAGTATTTTTTGTCTTCCATGATGTGATATGGTAATAAAATTCTGATGATGGCCTTCATGGTAAGTATAAAATGACCGGTATTCTCCTTAAGATTGTGGATTTAAAATGCATATACTCAGAGCTGCCTGAAATAAAAAATCTCTTGTATTGGAATATGCGGTAGTGGCATATTTTGCATATAGTCGAAAGCTAGACCCATTACTTCTGGTTGTTCAGCACACAAAGTTTGAGCTTCTTTAATTTTGTTGTAAAACTTCTTCGCCCGCCTTTTATGAACAATTAGTTCCGCTGCAACAACTCTTTTTGCATTATGCTGGTTCCATGGCTTTCGCACTCCGAGCATACATCAACCTGGGGTTTTCCAAACCTAAGATTGAAGTTTTCTTTAAAATGTTTCAGATATAATTCATATTTAACTAAGTTTTCGAGCTCTGGATATTTTTGAATAAAAAGGCAATGTATTTTTTTCACATTCAAAGAAGCATCTAAAAAACGAATCGTTTTGAAAGAATAATGTGAAACTTTTACCGAAAATGCTTCAATATGTCCTTTAATTTTCTTAGTTCGTCACATATTGTACGAGGTCTGTTATTATGTCGGCCTCTTAAATTCCTTGGTGACTTAGCTGCCATAAGTAGGGTACTCAAGCATTAAGCCTGCCAATGCATTATAGTATGAAAACTTATAAAAGCCTGTTTGCACACAGAAATGCGATTTGAGCCTTTCAAAAGGAAGTACGAAATGTTTGATTTTCTTTCTTGTTTACTTTCTTCACCTCTTACGCAATGTTTCTGGATTGGTTTTACTGTCATGATTTCCTGTAAATATGTTTCTTGTTCGTTTTTTGTCATACAGCCGAGTAGCTTAGATAAAACATCTTTTCTTTTTTGTTCGGTTAACTGCTGCATGCATTTATTTTTGCAGCTAAAAAATAAAAGAGCTAATCCAAAGTCAATCGAAAATTTTTAGAACGTATTAAGCTTACTTACAATTAGGTTTTGTAGTTCTTTCAATAACGTGTTTTCGCTTTGTTAGAAACATATGCCTGCCCTTCCAAAGGAGCCGTTTTTATTTTGTTGTGTTTCCAACTAGCAACATTTGTTTTTCTTTTTCGGCTACCAATACTAATATTTTCTTCTTCAGTATCACTGTATGACGTCAATACTTTACTTGAAATTGTTTAAAAATCGCAAATAGCAACCTCTGTTTTACAATACACATTCACAAAAAGCGAACGCTGTACTTGTAAGTCACGGACATGTACGATTTTTGTTCTCATTCTACGGAAAGAACCAGGAACCAGCTATACTACGATGTCGTTTCGGTTTCAATCAATATCTACTTATATATCTTACTTCTCATAAAAATATATCTAAAACAAGGGGATGCAGAAATCAGTACCTAAAATTTACAGGCATGTAAACTTTGACGAAATATGAAAAAGAAAGTTTTATATAATTTTTCTTTAAGCGTCATCGTTTTTTTATACAGGGCATTAAACATGTGTGACAAAAAGGACTTTTTATTATGTAATATCTGTTAGGAGCGAGATATAAATTTCAATTCTAAAACATGGTAGCATTACATAAAGACCCATTAACCCAAGAAAAGACAACCACATGGGTCACTTCAGAGGCGTAGAACACGGGTATCTGTACTGCATTTATGGTCATATTTTTTTTCAGCTCGGTATATTGCCTATTTTTATTAAAAATATTTATAGCTTGGCTTCTTTACCAAAAAATATTACTCTTAGAATTTGTTCATACGAGCTATCATTTCGGAATTTTATTCGAGTTCATGCGTCAAAACCCTTTAGGATACAATACTATGTAAGTATTTCTAATATATGTAAAAAAATCGTTTGCGGATAACGTTTTATTAACTATAGATAACAAGATACATAAAATGAGAACAATAATACAAAATATTATAATAAAATTTCGCCCTGCAACTTCTATATATATATATATATATATATATATATATATATATATATATATATATATATATATATATATATATATATATATATATATATATATATATATACATATATATATATATATATATATATATATATATGTTATATGTTATATCCGTTTATAGACACGTGTTGCAATGACCTTCGGTCACACGGCATCAGATATAGCAATTTCAAAATTGCAAGGAATGCATTGTAAGCAGTACCTTCGAGTTGCAATTCCCACTGCTGGAAGGTGCCGCATCAGCGTTTTAAAACATATAAAACGCTCTGAATTTTAAATGTTAGTTAGTTCATATTATATACCGTTTTTATGCCAGTTTAAGTTTCGATATTGTATAAATTAATTTCAAAGTTAAATAATAAATTTTTTAAAAAGTGAATTTTTGAATTAATAACGTAACAAATTGGCACAGTAGGTAGGATTCGGCTAACGTCGCCAAAACAAGGAAGACCTGACTGTTGACGGCGGATTCGAAGAAATGTTAGAAATACTAAAATACGGCGTACAAGCCGTGTATCAGTGAAGCCTGTGGTGCCGATATTCCAGGAACGTAGACCCATAAATTAGGTCTTAAGTGTGTTAACGTAAACACGGATATCGATATGGACGTTTATAAAAAATCTGTCAAGGCAGTATTAGTTTTCTTAAAAGGGTTAGTCTTTTAAAGAACGCTCAATTGTAAAGGCATATTATTATTCCTAATAATATAGTTTTAATTAATCGTATGTAGGCTTTTATTTGGTTATCCTGATAAAGTCAGAAGTAGGAAAAAAAAAACATTTCTAAATTACGTCGCGCATATACGAAAAATTGTGATTTTGGGCGTAGCGACCTACAGGGTGTCACAGACATTTGGATTAATATATTTAGTTTAGTGCGTACCAGGCTTACTGGGTGTGGCTGTGGCCTATTATAATTTGTGTGGTTTGTGTTTTTGTTGCTGCACAACATGTCTGAAAGGAGCTATACCCCACCACTTTTGGGCGAGAGGCATTCTACTGCTTCAGAGAAAGCTGTGAGCGTAGAGGAGCAGGTGAAATTTTTAATATCAGAAATTAAGGAAATAAAAAATTTGCAGTTCAAGGTAAGCCAGCCAAATAATTCTTATTCTTGGGAGACAATACCAGACTTTGATCCGTCGTTAAAAAACATTTTGGCAAATAAGTGGATTCAGTTATTTGAACAAAAAGCATATTTTTTACGATGGGACGAAGTGACTGTAATGAGAAATGCGGTGGATAAATTGGCGGGACGGGCACGCGAGTGGTTTTTAACTTCAGGTTTCTCGGGACTTGGATGGAATGATTTCAAAAAACGGTTTCGGGAGATTTATGACATTGATCCGCAAGCTATTGGTACACTTTTTAAGAGTGCTTCATTATTTTCGAGTTCGGAAGAAAAAACTTTTGTGAACTATTACTATAAAAAATTAACCCTTCTTCATAAACTGTCCTGGGATATTCCCGAAAGTGACAAAATCAATATCGTTATTTCTGGTATTGTTGAGCCAAGTATCCGCCAAATGGCTTTTAGCAATTGTTACCATACTTTAGATGATTTGTTGACATTTTTGCGTAGTAGCGATTATTCAAAAACTGAGCAAATAGCAGTTAAAAACTTTACAAAATCTAGTAACTTTAAGTCTATGTGCTATAATTGTAACGAACCCGGACATAAAAAAGTCAATTGTCCTAAATTGCGTTTTCAACAATATAGCCACAACAAAAACAAAAGTGTAAATAGGTTTAAGCAGAATAGTGCTTCTGCTAGTTCTAGTAATACATGCAACTTTTGCAAGAAACGCGGGCACGTCGAAAAAGACTGTTGGTCTAAAAAACATGTCAATTTTGTTGAAAAACATTCTAATAATTTATTTTATAAACAAATGTTTCTTTTTAATTATAAACTATGTGGTTTGATCGATACCGGAAGTGAATGCTCTTTAATTAAAGACTCTGTAGTTAAAAAATACGGACTTGTGGTTCGCGATGGTAAAGAGCATCATATAAAAACTCTTTCTGGGCAGGTGATATGTATAAATAAAAGTGTAAAGGGTAGATTATTGTTTGACGAAATTGATGAAGAGGAAGAGCTACTAATAGTACCTGACACATATTGTCCAGCCGATGTTTTAATTGGAAATACGCTCATACGCAGAAAAAATGTTGGTTTTACTAAAGTTGGATGTGACATAAAGTTTTATTCAACAACCACCGAATTACGAATTAATAATGTAGGCCAGTGTAATGAAATCGCAAATGAGATAGTGCATTGCAATGGATATAAAGAACCCCTTCTTATGCTTTTGCAACAATTTAGGGATTGTATAGCCCTAAATCTTTCCGAAATAGGCAAGACCAACTGCACGGAAATGCATATTAAGTTAAAGACCGATGAGCCGGTAGTATATAATCCTTACAGATTGTCGGAAGATAGAAAGCAAAAGCTAAAAATTTTGTTAACGGAATTGTTAGATAACAATATTATAAGAGAATCGAATTCCCCGTATGCAAGTCCGGTAGTGTTAGTGCCAAAACCTGATGGCTCACTGCGCATGTGCGTAGACTACCGCAAAATTAATAGCCTCAGTTTAAAAACTACCTGGCCTTTACCGTTGATTGATGACCAAATTGATAAGCTACAAGGTTCCCTGGTGTTTACCTCATTGGACCTATTTTCAGGATACTATCAAATACCGATGGCTGAAGATTCAATAGAAAAAACAGCTTTTATTACCCCAGATGGGAAGTATGAATTTTTAAGAATGAGTTTTGGTTTGTGTAATGCGCCATACGTATTCCAGCAAATGATAAATAAAGTTTTAAGTGAACTTCCTCAGGGTACAGCATTTGCATATTTAGATGACGTCATAATTCCAGCTTTGTCCCTAGAAGATAGCTTGCAAAAACTCATGAGTGTTCTGTCCATATTTAGAAAATATAATTTAACCTTACAGTTAAAGAAGTGCAAATTCTTTATGGAAAAAATTAATTATTTAGGCAGAGAAATTTCTAAAGAAGGTGTTCGCCCTGATCCAGTTAAAATCGAAGCTCTAAAGAATTTATGTCAGCCGCAAAATAGAAAGGAATTACAACGATTCCTTGGATTAGCCGGATATTTTCGGAAATTTGTTAAGGACTATGCCAAATTAGCAAGTCCCTTAACGAAATTATTACGGAAAAATGCAAAGTGGTCGTGGGGTGTAGCTCAAACTAACGCAGTAACCCAGATAAAAACAATATTATCTACTAGGCCTGTATTAAAAATATATGACCCGAAATTAGAAATACAAGTTCATACAGATGCCAGCAATATAGCCCTAGCAGGTATTTTATTGCAAATTCATGCAGACGGCCCGCACCCAATTGCCTATTTTAGCAAGCAGTGTACCTACGAGCAATCGAAGTACCATTCATATGAATTAGAGACAATGGCTGTTGTATTTTTCCTTAGACATTTTCGGGTGTACTTATTGGGTAAGGAATTTCAAGTTTTTACGGATTGCTCTGCGATAAGAGCTTGTTCAACGAAACGAGATCTCGTCCCTCGCATCGCCAGATGGTGGCTTGAACTTCAAGAGTATAATTTTCAAGTGAATTATCGCCCTGGTTATAAAATGAAACATGTGGATTGTTTAAGCAGGGATATCGGCGAAGAAAATTATAACGTAAATTGTGTCATTAATTTGACGGAAGCAGAATGGGTTAGAGCAGTTCAAAGCCAGGATGATGAAATAAATAAAATAATTGAAATTCTGCATTTCAATAAAATCCCGGAAAACAAAAATTATTTCGAAAATTATGCTTTAAAAAACGAAGTTTTATATAGAAAAATAAATGATGACCTTAAGTGGGTAGTCCCCAGAGCATCACGATGGCTAATATGCAGGTTAAATCACGATGACTGCGGACATTTGGGTCTTGAAAAAACACTTGAACGAATTAAAAGAAATTACTGGTTTGCTTGTATGAATCGTTTTGTTAAAAAATACATACAAAGCTGTTTAAATTGTATTTATATGAAAGGCTCTAAAGGTCGACAAGCTGGTTACCTGCATCCAATACCAAAAAATAATATTCCCTTTGATACCCTTCATATCGATCATTTGGGACCCTTTGTTAAAACTAAAAAAGGGAACACGTATCTTTTAGTCATTGTGGATGGCTTCTCCAAGTTTGTATTTTTGGAGGCTGTAAAGTCAACAAATGTAAAATATGTGGTAAAAGCGGTGGAAAATTTTATATATGTATTTCGGACGCCGAGGAGGATCATTTCAGACAGAGGAGCCTGTTTTACATCAAAAACAATGCACAATTTTTGTCGTGAAACGGGCATTAAACATGTAATGAATGCCGTAGCTACACCTAGAGCAAATGGGCAGTGTGAACGATTTAATAGCACTATTTTAGATGCGTTAAAGTGTTTAAGTGTAAATGACACTAATGAGAGCTCTTGGGACCAACATGTAAAAACCATACAAATAGGTTTAAATACATCTATAAATAAAACCACCGGTGAAACACCGTATCAGCTGATTATGGGTTTTACGCCAAAACAGCCGTCCGATGCAAAGATTCTCAACGAAATAAGTCAAGGACTAGAGCGAGCAGATTTGAAAAAAATGCGAAAAAAAGCGGAAGAGAGAATAGGCGAGGCTCAGAGAAAAGAGAAACAGCGTTTTGACGCTAAGAGGGCTGCTCCCAAGACTTATAGAAGATTTGGTGATGGTTAAAATAACTAGTGAACCAGCCACTGGTGCAAGTCGCAAATTAAATCCGAAATTTAAAGGGCCTTTTAAAATTAAGGCAGTGTTGCCGAACGACCGATATGTAGTTGAGGACTTAAGAGAAAAGAGTTATAAGAGAATTTTAATTATAGCTGTCGATAAAGTAAAGCCTTGGGTGATCCTCAATGAAGTTGAGGATTTGCCGTTTGATTTAGATACTGAGTAAATTTTATATTATTTATATATGGCCATATAAAATGTTTGTTAGCACGTAACAGTAAGAAGTGGCATACGTTATATGATAAAAAAAAATTAGGTGGTTATTTCATGATTGTATGAAATATACAGTATTTTTATTTACTTTTTGTATGTTTTGGCCTTGGCCAGAGAGAAAAAAAATCAAATAAATGTTGTATTGAAACCTATATAGAGTGGTTATTGTGTTGCATGCATGCGTTGACGTCATTAAGAAAATTGGTACACAGAAATTGATATCAATAATATAAAAGAGAATAAGCAAGCAGGTTTTTTTTGGTGGTTATTATGAAATATAAGTGTGTTGATGTTATTGATAATAATATACATTTGATGTACATAAATGTAAAAATGTATGTTTCCTCGCAAAATAATTTATAGATAATGTTTGACCATTTTAGGTATTGAGTGGACTGACAGTATAAGATGATTTTATTATGTTTGTTTAAAGTGAAAGGTCAGTCGAACAAGTAAATTGTCCTAGGGGGTACTTTAGGTACCGAGAGGACAAGGAAACTTTTTAGTTTCGATACGAATTACTTATATTGTTAGGGTACTTTGGGTACCAAGTAAAAAATGGTGGTTCCCAGGGGAACAATTTGGTAATGGATATAGATATCATTAGATATGGCATGTTGATTGGCATGCAGGCAGGACACTGTAGGTGTCAAAGGTGCACTAATGGCTATATGAATGTGAAAAGTATTACTGTATTCTGTTCATATCTGAGACATTGTAGGTGTCTAATTTTGAAGTTTTTTTGTAATAGTACATGGTAGCCACAGTTAAAATTTTTTTTTTATTTATTATTCGGTTTTGGTGATCTAAATGATGGACGGTTAGGTCCATGTAGGACGTTTAGGTCCATGTAGACATGATTGTATTTTGTTTATGCACAAAAAGGGACACTATTTGTGTCACAGTTAAAAACATGGCTGTATTCTGCTCATGTGAATGTTAAGGGCACGGTTCGTGTCAAGAAAATTAGCAGTACTGTTTGTGCCAAGAAGGTAAAGGACACTGTTCGTGTCAAAGGCAGGCAGTGATCCTGTAGTTGCAAGATACTGTAGATGTGAAATTTTGAACATGACTGTATTCTGATCATGGTTCATGGCTTAGTTGAGACTAAGTAAAGTGCTATTGTTGTATTGAATTCTGACTGCCTAATAAATTAAAATAAAATTATCAAGTGTACATTCTTATTAAAAATAAGAATGCCAAAAGGTGGGGGGGGGT
This sequence comes from Kuschelorhynchus macadamiae, assembly GCA_030620095.1. Taxonomy (NCBI): domain Eukaryota; kingdom Metazoa; phylum Arthropoda; class Insecta; order Coleoptera; family Curculionidae; genus Kuschelorhynchus; species Kuschelorhynchus macadamiae. The sequence goes on from JAUTXW010001741.1 coordinate 188,184, forward strand.
CTAGTGACTCCAAATTTTTATTTTATTGTGGTTTTTCACAGGTAACCAAACTCACAGATGTTAGGTTAATGGTCTGCTTAGGGGTCTACTGTCCTGACAACGTAGGATGTTTCGGGGGCGAAACAATAGCAGGATGGCCGAATGTTAGAAATACTAAAATACGGCGTACAAGCCGTGTATCAGTGAAGCCTGTGGTGCCGATATTCCAGGAACGCAGACCCATAAATTAGGTCTTAAGTGTGTTAACGTAAACACGGATATCGATATGGACGTTTATAAAAAATCTGTCAAGGCAGTATTAGTTTTCGTAAAAGGGTTAGTCTTTTAAAGAACGCTCAATTGTAAAAGCATATTATTATTCCTAATAATATAGTTTTAATTAATCGTATGTAGGCTTTTATTTGGTTATCCTGATAGAAACCTGCGGAAGGAACACCTGGTGAAACCCCTGGTAGCTCTGAGAGAATAAGACGACTAATGCTTCTGCTAACGTAAGTGACATTGAATTATCCTGTTTAAGTACTGTATCTTATTTTTATTCTCTTTCTGTTCGATTTTCTATACGTGATTTTTCTACATACTCCCAAATTTTTGTTTTATAAATTTAAGTGAATGAATATATATATATATATATATATATATATATATATATATATATATATATATATATATATATATATATATAATATATATATATATATATATATATATATATATATATATATATATACATATATATATACATATATACATATATACATTAATTAAGGCGTCTTCACTCGAAGATACCTGCGGAAGGAACACCTGGTGACACCCCTGGTAGCCCTGAGAGAATAATGCTTCTGCTAACGTAAGCGACATTGAATTATCCCGTTTAAGTACTGTATCTTATTTCTATTCTCTTTCTGTTTGATTTTCTGTACGGGATTTTTCTACATACTCCCTAATTTTTGTTTTATATATATATATATATATATATATATATATATATATATATATATATATATATATATATATATATATATATATATATATATATATATATATATATATATATATATATATATATATATATATATATATATATAGTGTGTCTACTTAAGTTCTCTACATATGGGAAACTTTTTTATTAGTAGTTTTACGGAAAAAAGTTACTCTTTATAACATAGGCCCATCATCCACTTATGTTTTCACCTTTCTTTTTTGAAGCGCGAACCTGATTTCTTGCGCTGTTTAATACTTTAATTATGCATCTATATTTTAAATTTAAGGCATTTTGGTAATATAATTCGATAAAAATCTTAAAGTAAGAATAACAAATTTAACTCTAAGGTAAAAACCATTATTATTCAATAATAAGTTAAATAATTATAATAACAAATATGGGAATTTAGTTATATTTGTAGACAATGTCTAAGTTGTCTAGTCTCAAGCTACGCCACTGCTAACTTGTTTTTTTCTTTTAGTTATTTAGCCAGTGTAGCTTACCCGGTTATAATCAGTCAGTTTTTTAATAATTAGTCTACTTACAATAAAAACACTCTCTTTGGTTATAATCAGTCAGTTTTTTAATAATTAGTCTACTTACAATAAAAACACTCTCTTTGGCAATTACTTGTAGATACGAAATAACTCATACACTGTAGAATAAAATCAGTTTTCTTTTATTTATGGATATTTTTGTAATTTTTCGGTAACAAGGCATATGTAATATTTCCTTAAATACAACAAGAATTATTTGGGAGCATTCGCCATTTTTTTGTTTTATTACATTTTGCGTACCCCCGAGTATTGAGAAAAAATATTTTGCAATACCGAGGTAATTAAATCATACCTTTAAGTGTAACTTATAGTTATCCTGTAATATTATCCTATCAATTTTATTTCCAATAATATGAAGATTATCACGAGTTTAATACCAAAATATATTTTTGATAAAGAAAGGGTTTATATTTTATTAACTTTAACGCCGTGTAGGTCAAAAACGCATGAACGATTTTGTCGCGATAATGATAAGATTTCCTCAGGAGGTGGAATACTACATTATAATAAAATCTTTACACTTTATTTGATTTAAATGTTTATATTTTTTTTTTGATACTGGATATTTGATATAAATTAAAGAGTTACAAGAGTTTTTATAAAATAAAAAGAATACTTTCTCAATTTAAAAAATTAAATGAACTTTGCAACAAAGTTATCAGCTCATCGAATCTAAATATAATAAATTTAATATAGACATTTGATTTCTAAGATTTTTAACACAGCTTTACTGCTGTAAATATTTTGCATTTGTTAGATGTGAGAAACATTTGATGACTTTTGATTTTTTTAGTTTATCAGCTCCTCGAAAATTTGCACATTGACATAAAATCTAATTAGAGACAACTTCTTCACACAACGATTTTCAAAACAATGATCACTAACCTCAATTTTGGCACTTTTCAGAAAAAAATTTCAAATTTGACATATACTGGATGTCACGTGACATTTTTGTTAAAATAATTTTGGTTTTTAGACAAGCAGAGACGATCACCTCAGTTACGTTTACTATAAACCATTTAATTAAAAATTGTCCCATATGGTGCGAACTTCTTGGTAAGCACTGTACATATATAAATATGTATATATAAATATAAATATATAAAAAATGTATATATAAATATAAATATATATATATAAATATATATGTATATATAAAACATGTGTTTTGGCAAAAATAGTATTTCCCCGTATTTCCCAAAACCAATGCTGTAACGCACTCATGTATTTAAAGTATCAGTTGTAAATTTGGTGAAATTCAGATTTTCCGTCTCTCTGTAACATATTGTCCCTTATCTGAAAATCTTAAATCACCTGTCAAACATTAAGTGTAAGATATCCCTGGTTTTAGAAAGTCAAATACTGGTTAAAACCGAGATAAAAAAATCCAGGTGCGGATTGACAAGTCAAAATCTTGTAAAGAAACTTAAAAATATAGGCCCCAGTTAACGCAACAACTCAAAAAGTTACCGATCTGAGAATTTTTGAAATATAAAAAAATTATAGCTTATTTTCGAAAATGCAATATTTTATTTTTTTCAAAATATCTCAAGAACCCTAGTAGCTAGAAGCGATCCGCAAGTGCCATTAAGCTTGTATCAACCTTGTTTAGAACTTTTCCCCATTTAACCTCTATTTCCTAATACGCGAGATCCCCATATGGGTATTCTACGGACACACTGTATAGCCATTAATATTTTATTAATAATACAATATCCAAATTTATCGAAGTGGCGACGATTAATTATTTAATACCCACCTTTTGTCCTATATATCTAGTACTGTCTGCAGTTTCAATAAATTTCATGTGTGTAATAATTAATGAATAGTGTCAAAACGCATACATCGCATTTAAACTTATCATCAGGTAAAAACGTACGTTTTATATAATATTCATATTATTTCGTTGTCACCTCAAAAAATCCGACAACACAGCCAGAGGTGCATACATAACAAGGGTACCTACAATTCAATATAAAAGGTAGAGGTGGCTCCGGATTTAATATCTCTATATGAATGTAGTAGAGAACTTAAGTATATGGGAAACTTTTTTATTAGTAGTTTTACGGAAAAAAGTTACTCTTTATAAAAAGTTCTGCTTTCTGCCAAAATAGTATTAAAATATTCAAACTTGAGATTGCATATACAGGGTGGTCAAAAATTCCAAAAAATCGAAATTGACTCAAGAGAAAAGTACCTTTAATTTTTATTTTATAGCAAAATCTTACTTAGCATAAAAAAACTACAAATCAAGTAATGCTCTCTGTGATAGAAGACCCTAAAAAGTCCCTATGCAAAAGGTCAGCAACATTGCCAAATAACGTAGGTAAAGATACAGTTTCAAAAATATTGAAAGAAAATAGTTTTCGACCTTACAAACCAAAATTTATACATACCTTGAGACCAGGAGACTTTAAGCGACGGTTCGAATTTCGCTGTCTGATACAAGGGGAGCTAGAAGATGATCCTTTTATGGCAAGATGCATTATTTTTACCGATGAAGCAACGTTTACTTCCAAAGAGACTGTAAGTTCGCAAAACTGTCGTTGGTGGAGTGACGTTAATCCTAATTTTGTTATACAAACTCGTGATCAGTATTCATTCAAAACAAATGTGTGGTGCGGAATTTATAAAGATAGAGTAATTGGACCAGTTTTTTTTCGACATAATTTAAATAGTCAAAGCTACTTGGATTTTCTAAATACTTACTTGTACGATTTTATTCATGAACTACCCATAAGTGAGAGGTTCCAAATATGGTACCAGCAGGATGGCGCACCATGCCACGGAGCAAGGGATGTAAGACAATACTTAAATTTTATCTTTAATGGACGAGTAATCGAGAGGTATTCTGATATTTTCTGGCCAGCTAGATCTCCGGACTTGAACCCTCTTGATTATTTCTTTAGGGGCTACTTAAAAGAGAAAGTGTATCTAAAGAGGCCATTTCAGAATATTGATCATTTGGAGAGGGTAATTAGGGAAGAGATACAGGCCATAACGCCTGCTATGATTAGAAACGTTTTAAGAGAAGTTTCTGTAAGAACTGTTACCTGTATGGAAAGAGATGGTGGATATGTTGAGGCAAATGTGCAGTGACGGAACAGTTAGTTTTTATTTTTAATTAAGTTATTTACATGTAATGTTTATTAGAATTAAAATTAGTGAAGTTATTTTCTACATTTCCAAAAGTCTTGAAATGTGTGTGAAATGTATAATTTTATCGGGGTGTCTGTTGTTAAAAATGTCTGCAGCTTCTCGAAATGTTTAATAATTTTCTCCGACAATTAAAATTATTTCAATTTTATTTTCTTTGCTTAATTTCAGCGGCATTTCTTTTAACTATAATATTTAAACTGATGTTTCAATAAAGTAATACAATATTGTGGTTGACAATGGCAGTGACAATGCTATTATCAACAATCGATAAATAAGGAAATTTTGTTGGTATGTAGGTAGGAACAAAAGTAAGAAACTGGACTTGCCAGTAAGAAGCCAAAGTTTTACATTCCTTAAGAAGTGATTTCAGATAGGAAGCAACGAATCTAGTGCTAGATATGTTTTTTTATTCTAAGTAAGATTTTGTATTACCTTTTGCTATAAAATAAAAATTAAAGGTACTTTTCTCTTGAGTCAATTTCGATTTTTTGGAACTTTTGACCACCCTGTATATGAAATCTCAAGTTTGAATATTTTAATATTATTTTGGAAGAAAGCAGAACTTTTTATAAAGAGTAACTTAAGTAGACACACTGTATATATATATATATATATATATATATATATATATATATATATATATATATTATATATATATATATATATATATATATATATATATATATATATATATATATATATATATATATATATATATATATATATATAGATGATAAGTTGTCACCTCAGTGTTATATATATATATATATATATAAGGCGACCTCACCTCATCTCCTTCCAGTAAGTTATTGCACACAAATTTGGTAAATAAAATTATATATATTTCATTGAGATATTAAATCCGGAGCCACCTCTACCTGCAGACAGTACTAGATATACAGGACAAAAGGTGGTTATTAAATAATTATTAATCGTCGCCACTTCGATAAATTTGGATATTGTATTATTAATAAAATATTAATGGCTATACAGTGTGTCCGTAGAATACCCATATGGGGATCTCGCGTATTATAGGAAATAAAGTCTAAATGGGGAAAAGCTTTAAACAAGGTTGATACAAGCTTAATGGCACTTGCGGATCGCTTCTAGCTATTAGGGTTCTTGAGATATTTTGAAAAAAATAAAATATTGCATTTTCGAAAATAAGCTATAATTTTTTTATATTTCAAAAATTCTCAGATCGGTAACTTTTTGAGTTGTTGCGTTAACTGGGGCCTATATTTTTAAGTTTCTTTACAAGATTTTGACTTGTCAATCCGAACCTGGATTTTTTTATCTCGGTTTTAACCAGTATTTGACTTTCCAAAACCAGGGATATCTTACACTTAATGTTTGACAGGTGATTAAGATTTTCAGATAAGGGACAATATGTTACAGAGAGACGGAAAACCTGAATCTCACAAAATTTACAACTGATACTTTAAATACATGAGTGCGTTACAGCATTGGTTTTGGGAAATACGGGGAAATACTATTTTTGCCAAAACACATGTTTTATATATACATACTTATATATGTACAGTGCTTACCAAGAAGTTCGCACCATATGGGACAATTTTTAATTAAATGATTTATAGTAAACGTAACTGAGGTGATCGTCTCTGCTTGTCTAAAAACCAAAATTATTTTAACAAAAATGTCACGTGATATCCAGTATGTCAAATTTGAAATTTTTTTCTGAAAAGTGCCAAAATTGAGGTTTGTGATCATTGTTTTGAAAATCGTTGTGTGAAAAAGTTGTCTCTAATTAGATTTTATGTCAATGTGCAAATTTTCGAGGAGCTGATAAACTAAAAAAATCAAAAGTCATCAAATGTTTCTCACATCTAACAAATGGAAAATATTTACAGCAGTAAAGCTGTGTTAAAAATCTTAGAAATCAAATGTGTATATTAAATTTATTATATTTAGATTCGATGAGCTGATAACTTTGGTGCAAAGTTTGTTTAATTTTTTAAATTGAGATCACCAATTGAAAGTATTCTTTTTATTTTATAAAAACTCTTGTAACTATTTAATTTATATCAAATATCCAGTACCAAAAAAAAAATATAAACATTTAAATCAAATAAAGTGTAAAGATTTTATTATAATGTAGTATTCCACCTCCTGAGGAAATCTTATCATTATCGCCACAAAATTGTTCATGCGGTTTTTGACCTACACGGCGTTAAAGTTAATAAAATATAAACCCTTTCTTTATCAAAAATATATTTTGGTATTAAACTCGTGATAATCTTCATATTATTGGAAATAAAATCGATAGGATAATATTACAGGATAACTATAAGTTAAACTTAAAGGTATGATTTAATTACCTCGGTATTGCAAAATATTTTTTCTAAATACTCGGGGGTACGCAAAACGTAATAAAACAAAAAAATGACGAATGCTCCCAAATAATTCTTGTTGTATTTAAGGAATTATTACATATGCCTTGTTACAGAAAAATCATAAAAATATCCATAAATAAAAGAAAACTGATTTTATTCTACAGTTATTTCGTATCTACAAGTAATTGCCAAAGAGAGTGTTTTTATTGTAAGTAGACTAATTATTAAAAAACTGACTGATTATAACCGGATAAGCTACAATGGCTAAATAACTAAAAGAAAAAAACAAGTTAGCAGTGGCGTAGCTTGAGACTAGACAACTTAGACATTGTCTACAAATATAACTAAAATCCCATATTTATTATTATAATTATTTAACTTATTATTGAATAATAATGGTAATTCTTTAAGATTTTTATCGAATTATATTACCAAAATGCTTTAAATTTAAAATATAGATGCATAATTAAAGTATCAAACAGCCCAAGAAATCAGGTTCGCACTTCAAAAAATAAATGTGAAAACACAAGTGGATGATGGGCCTATGTTACATTTTTTATTTTTGCATAAATGAAGGTTTTAAGTACCTATAATTGTTTCGGGAGGTATTTTTTGCAGTTAAGACAGGTAGTGAAATGTCTACTACAGTAGGCGAAATTGTTATTTGGCTAGACGTCTCGGAAGAGGGTAAATTTTGGCTTGGCTTACTTGGATGCGTGGGTGAATGGGTCGCCTATGATTTCTTTTGATCTGACTTCTTTTAATTATTAACTGTATGAGTAAAGAGCAAGGGTTATTTTGTTAACTATTAGAATATATTGTGGAAAATGGGTTCGGCGAATTTTGATTTTGAATGGATACATATAATAATAAAAACATAAATACTGTTGTATTTATTCCCTAAAGTGAAAATAATAAAACAAATATTAACGATTTGTAACAAAAAAAGAACGTATGGGACTCGATCTCAACGACAAAAACCGAGTCACAATGGAAAAAATTATCTATCTAAATTTTTTTCCCACGCTTCGCCACTGCAAGAGAGCATATTTATAATTATAAGTAAATAAAACTTTATATAATCTAGTATAAACATTCCGTAGACAGACTAGTCTACATATTGAGATATGTAATTTTATTAAATATTTGCTTCAATTAATTTAAAGTTGAATATTTTTATTCAGTTGCGAAAAAGCCAAAAAAGATTTTTGTTTGTCGATCTAAACGCAACAAATAATCTGAACATATCTATGATTATGTTATAAAAATGTTTTCATGCAAGCAAACCTGAGTTATTTCAGTGTTGATTACTGCAAATACTTTTTTATACAAAATATTTTAAAAATTGTATCAGCTTCCATTTTGAATTTGCTATGTTACGTTTGATTTTCGTGCCACATTTAAAGTTAACCGAATAAGTAGTTTTTTATACTAATTTTTTAAACAATTTGTTGGGTAGCCATTTTGTTTCGTCATGTTGAATACACACCAAAGCCTTAATAGGTCCATCCCTAGTCACACTGCAAAATTTGACGTCAATTAGATAAGCAGTTTCTTAGTTATGCCGCGTATAGACAGACCGGGAAAACACGATTTTCGGCATCTGAGAACCCTGAAACGTAAAGAACTAAAAAAAACTCGGAACGAGTTTTTTATGATTACAACATTTCACTCTTACGAAGGAATTAAAAATATTTTTATAGCGCAATCTTAGAATCTATAAAGTTTTACTTACATAGACTCATAAATATACTATCTTGTATAGTTATTAGTTAACTACTAATTATATTCTTATTATGTTCTAAGCAGTCCAGTTTTTTGTGTTTTTAATAATCAGTATATTTAATTTTTTAGTCATTATTTAAAAATTTTTATTTTTCACAAATTTTGGAATTAAAAATTTAGCCTCCATCTATTAATATCCCAGAAAACAGTATCTACTATCTGGATTTGTATAATTCTAAGTCAACCTCTATATCATAAATATGCAGTGTATTGTTGTTACTCATAACTGTATAAAACATATTTAAAACTTTTTTATTTTTATACGAAATATAGCTTATACCACCCTGAACGCTACTTTATTTTAATACACCTAATAAGTTGAAACTTAGATTTGTTCAAGACAATTTCGCTCTTTGCTTCCTACTAAGTATATATTCCGCATACGTTGTATAGCGTAAATATTAACTGAAATCGTTTCAGCAAGCTTTTTAATTTGACACCTATCTTGATGGAGTTAAATTTTTGTTTCATGCTGCTCAAAATGGCCCCTCAGTTCGTCTATATTAAATTATTATTAAATCTATATCTATATACTCCCGAAAATAGTATGATTCTTTTAACCCCTCACTTCGTAAAATCCGTTTAGCCGTTTGGGTTTTACGAAAGTTATTTTTATAATTGCTTATATCTGGAACACTCTGTATATTATAATAGCATATGCATATACATTCGCTCTTTAATTTGATATCTATTTGATACCTATTACGATGGGTTATAAAAATATTAATTTTTACATTGGTGTTAAACGCATTACCTTCCTCTGCGCAGTCAGGTAAAATGCCAACGAACTTATAAGGTCATGCTATAAAAGTGTTAAATTATTTTCTATAAAAAATACATATATATCTAAAACCAAAAGAGATCAATATCTAATTATCCTAATACAATAAATTAAAACTCAATATTATTTCAAAAATTCGTCCAGACATTTTGGTTATTTCCATCAACTTGATTACTGTTACTGAGATTTACAGAGTGTTTCACTTCAACTTCAAAAAGTAGTTATTTAATTAAGTAAAATATAATTACTTACAGCTAAAATAAAACCGACACCGTCATCAGTATAGACGTGGCGCGATGGCAAGAAAAATCAAAAGTATAGAAACTTAAAACATCAGTTATTTAGATAATCCATGCTAAAAAAATTAAATAGTTGCGGAAATATTATGGTCCAAATAACAAAAAAGTCTTAAATATTGAAAATATTTTAAAACTTTAAACATTTCTGCAAATGTTTTGTTTTTTCTTTTAGCTGTAAGTAGTTACATTTTACTCAAATAACTAACAATTACCAAATTTTGATATACCCTTTAGTTTAAGCAGCACCTTGTATATCTCAATAATCAGTATATTAATGAACTTAACGCAAATAACAAAAATGTCTTAAAAATAGACGTATTGTTAAAACCTTAACACTTTTAAAACTCTTGAAATTACTTAGGTTCTTGGCATCTCGCCTACTTTAAATTAGCAGTAAATTACATTCTACCTCTTCAAAAAAATTTACCAAATTTGGACACACTTTTTTATTCCCAAGAAAACGGCTTGTGGAGTTTTAAGTGAAACATCCTATATATGAACATCCTGTACATTTGTATTAGTTTGAATTCGTCACAGGACCAATTTATTTCAAAAGAAATTCACAAACAGTGCTATTTAATATTTATTTCCGCTTTAAAAATATTTCATTTCAATTTGCGGTAAAAATGTCCATTCTCCATTTTAAGTTTACAGGGTTCTGGTTTGTAGTTTAAGAATTATTGAAAGAAAACAATTTGCTAATTGATGCACTATTTATATCACGATATCATATTGTTATAAATTCAATACTGCTATCCTATTGGATTATTTTTTAACACAACTTTTATTTAAAAATACACTCAACTTATCCAAATCCAAAAATATTCAGTGAAATTGTCAATATCATATGTTCCAAGACGCAATGCGCATGCATATTTTGGAAATAAAATAAAATGAGAAGATGTAGAACAGAAAAAAACACAAACTTAACACGCACGAATTATTTAGATCTGGGAACAGAAAAACATTAAGCTGGTGAGGTGACAACGAACGGCCAGTACCAAAATATACGCCCTCTCGAAGGATGAGGTGACATCGCGTGGGCCGAATCTAACCACAAAAGTCGACACTAGCGCTATTGATATATATATCGGAACTAAAAACAAAATTTCTAGGCACTTATGAGTTGATGTCACCTCAAACAAAATTTCTAGGCACTTATAAGTTGATGTCACCTCATCAAGATTTTTGGTATTTTGACATTAAATAGCATGTAGAACCACCCCCAAGTAAATTTAACGCAAAACGTTGTCACCTCAGTTTTTCGAGGTTTATCTTGTTGTGATATATATATATATATATATATATATATATATATATATATATATATATATATATATATATATATATATATATATATATATATATATATATATTTATACATAGCGCCTAGAAGATTTTAAAGAAAAAGATATTAGCGATTTTTTTAACAAAATTTTGATTCTCGATTCTTACTGAGCATCATCTAGATCCCCCTTAAACCGAATTTCAACAAAATAAGTCATTAGCTTTGGGAAATACGAGCTTTGCATTTTTTTTTTTCATTTCTAAAGCAGAAATCTCTTAAACCAGTGCTTTTATCAAAAAACACTATTTCACATTTTTTATTATTTTGACCATCTTTATGGAATTTAGAAAATAAAATAGTTCTAAGACATACTCAAAATATGTTCCAGTTCGTCAGTTCTGCATTGTGTCCCTTAATTATTTAGGTTAAGATTAAAAAATAAAAAAATGTCTTAAAGCAATTTTTTTATTAAAATTCAATAAAGAAACTTGCCTAATATTTTGTGTTTTCCCCGAATTTATATTTTTGAAAATTAAAAACAAATAGTATTTAGCAAAATGCCTGAGACACGTTCTCAACAAACCCAACAAGCTCAGCCACTTACTTAGCAACCAATATAAGGTGCTGACGTAGAAATTGAGCCTTACATGGTTTCCGAAATATTTTCTATAGTGCCGGATTTTGAAGGCTATCAAATCTCCTTGGCTACCTTTTTAAACGCGTGCGATTGTACTAATCAAATGGCAACAACTGACCAACTGTCGTTAACGATTCACATTAAAAACAAACTTAAAGGTAGAGTCGTGCAATTAGTAAATTCAAGAAACCCTGCAACATATAGCGAAATTAAATAACTCTTAACCCTTCATTTTGGCGACTCGAGGGACCTATCGTCTCTTATACAAGACCTTCAAAGAATCCGTCAAGTACCTGGCGAGTCCGCCCTTATATTTTAAAATCGCTTACAGGTTTTGAATGCAAAAACGCTTTCAAGTTTTCAGAAAGCTTCCAACCTAAGTAATGATCAAAAAGCTGCCCAAAGCAAAATAATTGATACAATGAGCCTAAATACTCTTTTAACTGGACTAGAGCTTCGTCTAGGCCAAATTATTCGTGCAGGTAATCCGACAGATCTTTTAGAAGCTCCCTCCCGCATTAGGCGTGAACTACAGCTCTCATATTTCCAAACTCATAAAATAAATAAACAAATTTCTCCGAAACCTCCCCAACCAATTATAAAACAAGCTATAAAATGTCTGAAATGTGAACGCAAAGGCTACATAGCGGCAGAGTGCCGTTTCTTATCAATGTCTCATGCTAGTTATTCTCAAAATAATGGTAACATAAATTACCAAAGGCAGTTTCATTCTTCTAGCCAAGCGCCTCATTTTTCACAGCAAAATAGACACAACACATTTTCGTCTCAATAAAGACCATCTGCAATTACTAAACAAAGTCATGCTGCATCTCGTCCACCTCTAATGCAAAGAAATTCGAATTTCTATCCAAATCAACAAAGAGCTCACCATGTAAATTATGATTACCAACCTTAAGAAGTATCACAATATTACGACGAATATTCTCAAGATTATAGCAACTACTACTGAAAACGACCAAACACAATTCGAACAATTTGGCAAATCAGATTTTCAAAATTTTCCACCTCCTCTTTAAAAAAACCATTTTCCGGAGAGCACTACCCAATCGAACTCGGTGTCGGAACTGCAGAGTCAAATTCAGACAATGAATTTAGACGATTTGGACCCCAATGTGAATTTTCCGGAACAAGCGTTTCTTTAAACCCGCTTCTTACTGTCAACCCCAAGAACCTGTACTATATTAACGATGCTTCAAATACATTCAAACTTTTAATTACCACCGGAACAGGGATATTTATTTTTAAAGAAAATACCGTGAAAAAAATTCCCCTCAGCTTACCAGAAAACGTAACCATTCAGGGAATAACAAATCAGAAATTGTCCATATTTGAATCGACCCTTGTCCCTTTTGAAATAGGTAAGCCACACAAGGTATACATTTATAACTTAGATATTGATTTTGATGGCATTTTGAGACTTGATTTTGTCTACCATTATGAGTACATAATTGATCTTAAATCTAAAAATTTAATAACGAATTTTAAAACGATTCCGTTGCATAAAGTCAGGGCTATTACAACACCAAAAAATTTCAATAAAAACGAGATAAACAACATACTTTCTATTGACGCTCGCATAAAAAAATTAAATTAACATGTAATTTAAAAAATACAGACGCCCTATTAATGTCTCAAGAAAAAGAAAAAGTGAATTTATAACTTCTATTTTAAATGCTAACACCATGCCAAAAACCATCGATTTTTTCCATCTTTCTATCGAACCATTTACCCCTAAAGATGTTGTCCTAAACCTAAATATTCAAGATAATTATAAAGTCGACCAAATCAACAGAATATAGATAATACGAACGAGTTAAGAACCGAGCACCTTAATTCCGAAGAAAGGAAAATGATCACAAATCTCTGTCTAGAACACTTCGACATATTTTACATCGAAGGTGCTAAACTAACTTTCACCAATGAAATCAAGCACGTTATAGAAACTAATAATGCAAAACCCGTTTTCACAAAATCTTATAGGTATCCTCAGATACATAAAGAGGAAGTGAAAACACAGATGGGAAAGATGTTAGACCAAGGAATCATACAGCCTTCCATTTCACCGTGGTCCTCACCTGTATAGGTGGTACCCAAAAAACTTGATGCATCCGGGAAACAAAAATGACGTGTAGTTATTGACTACAGAAGCCTCAATGACCTCAGTACTGATGATATATATCCTCTACCAAATATTTCAGACCTTTTGGACCAACTTGGTAAATGTCAATATTTTTCCACGCTTGATCTCGCGTCCGGCTTTCAGCAAATTGAGAGCAATCTCCATGACATACCAAAGATAGCATTTTCAGTTGATAATGGACACTACGAATTTGTCCACATGCCATTCGGTCTAAAGAATGCCCCGTCCACGTTTCAACGCGATATGGACAACATTTTCTTGGGCGTTCAAAACGAAAAACATGGACGATATAATCGTCTACTCGCCCACCATACATGAGCATATTGACCGACTAAAAGAAGTCTTTAAGCGTCTCCGAAACGCAAACCTCAAAATTTAACCAGATAAATGCGAGTTTTTAAAAAAAGAAGTTGCCTATCTGAGACACCTCATATCTAAAGATAGTGTTAAACCTAACCCCTCAAAAGTGGAATGCATTCAAAATTTCCCAGAACCAAAAAACGCAAAGGACATTAAATTCTTACTGGGACTAGCGGGTTATTACTGCCGATTCATTTCAAACTTTGCAAAAGTATTCAAGCCACCTTAAACTCACGCGAATTTGACAACTCATTATTCAAATATCTTTGTGAACTCTTTCACATAAAATTAACTTTCTCTAGTGTCAATCACCCCCAATATAACGGGTCCATTGAAAGTTTCCATCCAATTTTATTAGAAATGATTAGAGCAAATATAGACGAAAACCCCTTAAGAACCACCACTCCACTCGGTAGGCCTGACCCAATTTCCGATTACACCTATCAACAACGCACTCGAAATATCCTTCCACGGAGAAGGTTCTGTCAAAGTGCCTAACGATAAATGGACACTCCTCGTGTATAAAGATCTTTCTTACATAAAATAAGCTATCGCGAATAATGATAAAATCCTAGAAGGATTATTATATGGCTTTGTAGACCTTGACTCGCCCAGAATGTTATCTTTCATATCCGAAATACAAACTCATGTTAGCCTGCTTAATCAAATATCCGAGACTGTCAATTTAAAATAAAAAGAAATAATCGCGGATTGTTGTCTACTAAACCAATTTTATAAATAGTAATAATGAGACTTTGACATGTCAACAATTTTTTCGTTGATAACATAATATTTTGTTTCCATGGCCAACTAGTATTAAGTCTTTTTGTAACTATAGGGATTTAATCAGCGACGGCTCGTATTCTAAAATTTAGGGTCTACCGAGACTCAAGGCTAATCAAGGGCGGTTTTACGGTGAGAGGGTAATGGTAATGTAAGGTAATGACCCCCCCTCCCCCCAGACTGGTCAAACATCATGTGTAATTTACATATTTTTACGTGAAAATTAAAATTAAAAACTTGTCTAGGAAACACTATAGCACAAGAGCGACCTGTTGGATTTGGTCTTTTGCATATCCATAGATAGAGTATTGATGTAAATATAAACAATGTAATTAATAAATTTGCCGCACTTATGCCACAATACGTATGATAAAAAATATAGGTATTTATGTTGTTTTGAAACCATTTACCATAAAATATATCAACAAATGTTTTTTTAAATTAACCCCTCCCCAGAAAGGTTTCCTAAAATCCCCCTTGAGGCCAGTGTGATGTTAATTGGTGCCACGTCCAAATATGGTGAAATACTAGTCTTAATATTTTCCGTTTATTTCTTCAATGATAATTAGGTAGGCACCAACCTATATATAGCAGATTTAGGCTAGAGTTTAAATTTAATAAATAAGAAAAAAAAATTAATAAAACGCTCTAGTCCGTCAATTTAATTTTCTGATATTTTAATGTATCTTGCCTCAAGAGGAAAATAAAATAGATGCCAAAGTGAAAGCTACATACACAACCAAAAAAGTATATTGTCCAGCAAGAACCATGATGCGGCCGGTCGACTTACAAAACAAACTGCAAATGATATTTTAAAATATTTACTTCACCTTTCGTCAACACATTTAAACATGTAACATGGAGTGACAATTACAAATATAATATATTAACCATCATTAGTCATGACTAATGTAAAGAACTAACAAATTAATTTAAAAATAAGTAGTATCATTTTATAATAATTACAATTAATACCTGAAAAATGGTAGTATCAATTGGGAAAAATTCCGGGGATACGGCCACATCGAGAATATATGGGTCAATTTAATTTTCCAAAGTGAAAGGTCGACTTACAAAACAAACTGCAAATGGTTGTAACATGGAGTGACAATTACAAATATAATATATTAACCATCATTATAATATAAGCAACGACGAATGTTATAGCATGGGAATATATGCGAACGTAGTACGTACCGCGTGAATTAGTAGCTGAAGTCTAGCATGCGAGATGATGGAATCGGCTGGCCGAGCCACCGTCTATAATAAATATATTAGAATATCTGTGGACTGTGGCACACGAACTGCTGTTAATGGCGTTATTTGTAAGTTAGTCAACCAACGATAATAAGGATACTTGCCTGTTTTGCTATGTGCCCAGGAAATAATAAATTACATTTTGTTTTTGAGCGTTTTTATGATTTTTGCAAGATTGTTTTTGAAAAATATTTATCTACTTTTTTAAAAAGAGAATTTTCCCTGTATATTTTCTGGTACGGCCCGGCCGATCCTGCCGCCCCTGA
The DNA here is from genome assembly GCA_030620095.1 of Kuschelorhynchus macadamiae. Classification (NCBI taxonomy): domain Eukaryota; kingdom Metazoa; phylum Arthropoda; class Insecta; order Coleoptera; family Curculionidae; genus Kuschelorhynchus; species Kuschelorhynchus macadamiae. The sequence goes on from JAUTXW010001741.1 coordinate 204,856, forward strand.
TGAGCCGTCACTGGATTTAATGAAATATTCCTTTAGTTAAAAATTGTATTGTATATTTCTTAAATTGACCCATCCTAACGAAAAAAGTGTAGTCATCTTGAGTCACCTAGCTACAGAATATGCAATTTTAGAATACTGTATACAGGGTGTTACAAATTGTAAAGTATGCATGGAGATCTCGGAAACCGTAAGAGATACGAAGTTGGTTAAATAGAGGAAAAAATGCGAAATTAGATGGTAGTTAACAGTTCGTTTACAAATTTATAAATTTCCAAACCACTTCGGAGATATTTGCGTAAATAGGATTTTTCCTGATTTTGTATTTATTTTCTCCTGACTTTATTTCAATAGGCATTCAAAAATAAATTTAACATCTCCATTCCATTGGCATTTTTTCTCCTCTACAAGATAACTTTGTTTGCTTTTTGCACACACAAATTCAAAAAATCCGTATCTTTCTTTAACACATTACTTCTTATGGGAATTTTCTTTATTTTACATTTTTTGTGCAAGTGTGATACCTTATTTTATTTGGGAGGCTCAATGTTTCAAACAAGTGAAAAGATTCAGGCCTTCTCTACAAGATTGAATTTGAAAATTCAATCTTGTAGAGAAGAAGAGGTGGCAATATAAATGTAAAATTAATTTTTAAACACGTATTGAAGGAAGCCGGAAAGAAAAGAAATCAAAATCAAGAAATATCATATTTAAGTGGTTTAGAATTTTGTCGATTTGTAAAGAGCATAATATTAATAAGCACCAAATTGTGCAACTTTGCTTAATTTAACTTAATAAAGGGATTATTAATAAAAAAGGTTTTTATAATCTAGTTGATAATTCAGTGGCATCGCGTCGTAGAATGTTTCATTATGAATCTCAAAATAATTAAAGAAAGTTTAGAATTATTAATGACACCCTGTATCAATATTTATAAAAATTGGAACTTGAGTATATTGGAGGATGAATATTCGATAGCATCAATTAAATAAATAAAGGTAGATTATTCTTGAAGGAAGGAAATTCAAACCCCGTTAAAACCTACGCCTCTGAGGTCCCGTACTTCTTAGCTTGAGAAAAATGTGCACGCCATAATGAAAAAAATCCGCTAAGAAACGACCGAGATATTGGCTTGTATCCATCTTAAGTGAGACACCCTGTATATATACTATATATAATGGACACCTCTGCTGAACGGACAATTTTGAAGTCACCGACCGTCAGTATATGTATTCCTGTGTATTAAACCCTCTTGACAACGGATACTCTCAACAATGGACAAGTAAAATTTGGAACCTTTTTAATAAAAACAGTACAATTTACCTCCTGAGAACGGACAGATGTTCGCATAATTGAAAAACCCACATTTAATGCCGGTATTTTTATTGCACATAATAGGCAATATTTAGATCTATGCTAATAAGCGACGCGGCGCCTATCTATTGTTAATAGCACTAGTTTAACAATAGGCTCGCGTATGATGTCTGGCTTGTAGGTAAATTGCGGTGAATTGCATAATAAATAGATCACCTTATTTTTATAAAATGTAGTCTTCTTCAATAGAATATCTTTGTTTTGGTGCGATCAATATGTCTTCAAACAAAAGAAAGTTTTTGAGTCTTCAAGAAAAAGATGAAATAATCCAGTACGCAGAAAAAACAAACTTATTATTAGAGTATTAGCCGAAAAATTCTGTGAAGGAAAATCTCAAATTAGTGATATTTTAAGAAACAAGAGCGGGAACATGAAAGAGAAAAAGAAATTTGCGAAAACTGAGGGTGCTGCCATAGACCAAGTTGTCTACGACTGGTTTTGTAAAATACGCTCCAAAAAGATTCAAATATCCGGTACAATAATGAAGAAAAAAAGCACAAAAAAATCCACCTGTGCCGAAGCAGCGGCTTTAGACTTGATTGGCGGACGAATTTATGTGCTATTATCAAAAACTACGCACCGAGAGACATTTATAACGCAGATTAAACGGGCCTCTTTTTGCGCGCCTTGTCAAATAAAACGTTTTCTTTAAAAGGCGAAACATGTGCTGGCGGGAAAGCGTCCAAGGAGAGACTCATTATTTTACTTTGCTCCGTATGAATAGGGAAAAAGAAAATGCACTGGTCATTTGAAAAAGGGGAAAAATTGGGAAAAACACCGTTATTTTAAAGGATCACGCTCGTAAAAATTGCTAGTAGAATGGTATTATAACAAGAAAGCATGGATGACAAGGGATATAATGTCGGATTGGTTGAGGAAATTTGACCGAAAAATTCAAAGGCAAAACCGAAATGTACTTTTATTTTTGGATAATGCTGCATCTCACCCAAAACTGGAGTTAACAATTGTTTAAAATAATTTTTTACCGCCAAATACGACATCGCATTGCTAGCCATTGGACCAGGGCGTGATTCAAAGTTTTAAAAACCACTACAGAAAATTTTTAATAAAGCGACTTTTGTTATCCATGGAGTATTTTGAATCTACCGAACAATTGGAGAAATTAAATGTTGTATATATATTGTATATATATATATATATATATATATATATATATATATATATATATATATATATATATATATATATATATATATATATATATATATATATATATATATATATATATATATATATATATATATATATATATATATATATATATATATATATATATATATATATATATATATATATATATATATATATATATATATATATATATATATATATATATGATATGAAGACCTTGAATGAAGTCAGAAACACGTGTCTATGGTTAGCCAAATTCCATTGCTTTAGCGGTCATCCCAAAGAATCCTTTTTCTGCTATATACTAGTTCTAACCGCGTTATATATTTTCTACTTTTATATATATATATATATATATATATATATATATATATATATATATATATATATATATATATATATATATATATAACACTTCTTTTGCAAAATACCCAACATGAGATAACATTTTGATAACAGCAGCAAAAACTCCAACAAAATCTGCGTCAGTTTTGTTTAAGGCGTTTTGTCATGTTTCCAATAATAAGGGTGCGGGAAAGTGATAAATAAATCAACTTTCAAAGCGCTCTGTCTCCTACATCTTTTATTTAATGGTATCCAAGTGGATACTTGTTTGAAAGAGCATTTAAAGCTCTTTTAACTACTGTCATTTTTGGATCTCGATAATTCTTGGTACACTAACTAGAGGGCGTTGTTTAAACAAAAGTCAATTTTTAGAGATTTTCTCGAATAAATCAAATGGAACGGTATGCTTTTAACAGTGTGATTTTAAAGAAGAAAAAAAAATTGTCATTTTTTAGTTATTTCAAAATTCTCGTTTTTTAGTTATTTCCTATGCAGAAAACCTAATTGTAAAAATAGCTTATTCGTAAATCATTATTTTTTAATATCTTTATTCATTTTTTAGTTATTTCAAAATAACCTGTTTTCCGCTGATCAAAAAAAAATTAGCTTTTAATCATAATTAAATGTTCTTATTCAGTGACAAAGTATTCTTTATTACAACTTGAAAGCAAATACTCCTTATTACAATAGTGTTGGCTGTACCTCACATTTTATTCAGGCTTGGTACTGGTCCAAATTTATTTATTATCAAAAATTTGAAGCATTTAAAGTCCAACGTGCTATGAACATAACAAAACGGTAAAACTGAAGTCCTAAAAAATTACCATTACAAAATGTCTTTACAAATATTCAAAATTGTTGTCATTTCTGTAAACCCAGTGATTTTAAGAAGGGAAAAATTAACTAAACCCTGTTTTGATATCTTTATTCGTTTTTTAGTTATTTCCTATGCAGCATTCATAAAAATGGTAAATCCTAAAACCTAGTTCCTAATTGTAAAAATAGCTTATTCTGTATTAAAGTAAATCATTATTTGTATTAATGTTAATGTTCACAGACATAACGTTAATAACTAAGAATATTATTAGTTACGCGTCAACGTTAAAATATTGCAAGTAGGCTGGGTAAAAACAAAAAAGGCAAATTAAACGTGGTTGGCTGGCGCGTTACTCAATTTAAAAATGGCCGTATGTCAAACTTCAAATAAGCAACAATGCATATTTATTGTTAGAGCTTATTTAGTATTTGCGAGTATATGTTATCATAATTTTCTTAAACTGACTTGGTAAAAATGTCTTATTGCATTGAAGAAGCTTATGACATGTTAGCCGTATACTTCCAAAATTTCGAAAATGCGAATACAGCCGCGCGGGTATATGCAGCTAAATATCCTGATAGAAGACATTTCCGTAAAAGAGTATTTATGCGTTTAGCTAAAAATCTGCGCAAATTTGGTCAAGTGAATCCGATTTCAGTGCCTAGAAGAAATCGTGCAATTAGAAATGAGGATAACATTATCAACATTCTCGCTTATGTTCAAATTAATCCACATCTAAGCACCAGAGTAATTTCGTTGGACTTGGGACTTAGTTAATCGACGGTACATCGAGTTTTGTTAGACAATAAATTACATCCATATCACGTTACTCTGCACCAAGCTCTGACAGAAGGAGATTTTGATTCAAGATTAGATCACTGCTACTGGCTAAGATCTATGATTGTCGAGAATCCCTATTTCTTGTCCCGCATATTATCGATGGATGAAGCAACCTTCACGAACACTGGAGGGGTCAATCTACATAATATGCACTACCAATTCGATTAGATAATACAGTTAATATACCTGCATTAAAAGACTTTATATTTTGAAAATAAATTACTAAAGTATTGGTCATCAGTTTATCCTCACTGGATGCGTGAAGTAGACAATCAAAATCGATGGAGTGTAAACGTTTGGTGTGGCGTACTGGATTATGGACAATTATGGCCTCATAATTGGCCCATTTTTTTTAATGGTCACTTAAACGGCGAAGTTTATCTAAACTTTTTAACAAATGAGTTGCCTGCACTATTGGAAGGAATTCGTTTAGAAATCAGAAGACAAATGTGGTTTCAACATACTGGTTGTCCGGCACACTTCTCCAGGGCAGTTCGTAATTTTTTGGACGAATATTATCGAAACGGCTGGATAGGACGAGGCAGTTTGTTTTCATGGCCTCGTAGATCCCCGGACCTCTCTGTGCTTGATTTTTATTTGTGGGGAAGAATAAAAGACATTGTGTTTGAAACGCGCCCTACTACGCCAGAAAATATGATTGAAAGAATTCGAAATGCTATAGCTAGCATTTCGAGAGCTGAAATTAAAGTTGCCGTTAGCTACTCGGCAAAGACTTGATAGTTGTATTGAAAATAATGGAAAACAATTTGAACATTTGTAAAGACATTTTTGTTAATTGTAATTTTTTAAGATTTGTGTGTTTTCGTTATTGTTCTTTTATGTTGTTAGTGATTTACTTAATGGTAAAAAATGAATTAATATATTAAAACGCGGTTTTCGCCAGAATTTAGGCAATTTTTCGTCTTTAAAGATCACACTGTTAAAAGCATACCGTTCCATTTGATTTTTTCGAGAAAATCTCTAAAAATTGAGTTTTGTTTAAACAACGCCCTCTAGTTAGTGTACCAAGAACTATCGAGCGCCAAAAATGACAGTAATTAAAAGAAGTTTAAATGCTTTTTCAAATAAGTACCCACCTCGATAACATTAAATAAAAGATGTAGGAGACAGAGCGCTTTGAAAGTTGATTTATTTATCACCTTTCCCCACCCTTATTATTGGAAATATGACAAAACGCCTTAAACAAAACTGACGCAAATTTGGTTGGAGTTTTTGTTGCTGTTATCAAAATGTTATCTTATATTGGGTATTTTTGCAAAAAAAGTATTTTTTTATTTACCATTGAAGGTACGCCATCTTGCGGTAGTTCTACAAACTTGAAAATATTTTTCAGCAATTTCTCTTAGCCACTTTAGTAATGAAATTTTTTTTCGCGAAGCTGTAGCTTTCATAGTTCTGAGAAAAGCTACTCGGCCGCCCTTAGTGGGACAACCTATATATATATATATATATATATATATATATATATATATATATATATATGATTACTTTTTATTTTCTTGGGTTAGGGTCCTCGTGAATTAAATTAACACATTTCGTTTGACAGAACTCATGTTACAAAGTTTTGACGTTTCGATCAACTTGGTGATCTTCATCAGAATACAATTTTTGGTCTATAAAGAAATTTATAAAAATCAGGAGATAGACTAGAAAAACAATTCGATGTCTTACCTCATTAAAACCAAAATCCGAAGATTATGTCAATATAAGACAATACAACATTTTTAAAAATTCTACACTAAGTTTGTACATATATAAACTAACAAACACGAAAACAACGAAAACGACTGACTTATTTTAACATGTTCTGAAAGAGAGAAATTTATATCTATTAAGGGGTTCAACTCAGTTTTTTAATTTATGATTTTAATTTATGTATTCCTTAATAAGATTATGATATATTTTACTGAGTTGTTTTGTATCGGTTTTTGCATTTATAGAGTGTTTATTTTTTTGTATCTCTATCATTTCGTGGAATTCTCTTCTTTTTTGATGGTGCTCGGATTTTAAAATTTTAACATTGTCAAAATCGAAAGAATGTTTGCTTTCACTAGTATGTCTTGTTAATGCCGTCGTGTTCTTTTTGTCATATTTGTGTCCTTATATATATATCTATATATATATATATATATATATATATATATATATATATATATATATTTATATATATTATATATATATATATATATATATATATATATAAGACACCTTAATCTTTACTTTCAAAATATTTTTGACAATACAGAGTTGTCAGATTACCTAGAACCAAATATAAACTTTGGTTTTTTAAATGAGATACCCTGTATATTATTTCAATTTTGGTTTCTTCGTAACTGTTTAAAAGTTTTTTGTGTAACATATACTATACCTATCTTGTGCCGTTTTAATAATAAAAATTATTTTTTTATAAATTTGGCAACAAACAGGTCTAAAAAATATTTTTTTTTCGTTATCAATCTAAATGGCAAACTTAAATTTCGGTTACAGTTTTTTATTATGCTGTTGTATCATAATATGATACGAGACTTAAGATGTCGCATACAGGGTGTTTACGAAAGAATGAGTTTTTAATAGAACATAAAACTAAATATTATGCATACATTTTAAATGAAACCCCCTATATTTTATTATTTTTTTAAATTGGGGATTCAATTTACTAAGTAATGATATTAAGTGTTCCTATGCCTATCTTCGGTAGTTTAGGACCTATAACGAAATATAAGAATTTTTTTACTTGATTTTTTAAAATTTGTATTTAATTATGAATATCACTACAGGTACTTATTAAAATCTTTTTTAGTTTTAGAATAGGTGTAAAGTAAAAATTGTTTAATTAGGATTAATGTATGTGTAAGGATTAAAAACGTAGCGCGCTGAATACCTTTTTCCGCATCAGAGTCCCCCGCACGCTGGCTTTCGCGGTTAGATTTGTTTACGGTAGTTGCTATGGCAACGCAATGATATCCGTAAGCCAAATGGAGATGGGAGCGGCATAAACTGCTGCTTCAGGCTGCAGGGGCCTGTTCGCTTGTTATAGAAATAAAATAAAGTCAATCAGTGCGCTTGGGTCATCGGAGGAGTAAGCAGTTTTGCATCGATCAAATCGAATCAAAATTAACTTAAGATATAGGTACATAACTGTTTTTTAAGAATAAAAAATATATTTAAAATCTTATAAATTCCAATTATTAAGTATTAAAAAACGCTCCAAAGCATGCGGCGCTATCCCCCTAGCTACCTGCGCTGCACCCGTTCTTATATCCACGAGCCGCCACTGACAAAAATTCCCATTTCGTTAAAGAAAGAAATTTTCAATATAAATTTAATATTAATGTATTCTGTTTGCTTATGGATAACAAAATTGCTTTCTGCCTGTATGGAAAACCTAACTGGTGTGAAAGACATTGACATATTAAGTACCACATTGTCCAATTTTGTGGAAAACCTGCCTCTGGAGACTTTCCGAAATTGCTTTTATCAATTAGATGGAGCACCAGCCCACTGCACACATGAATTTTTATCTCTGGGGTAAGATCAAAGAAATTGTGTATAGGACGCCTATCACAATTAAGGAAGATCTGGAGCATAGGATAAGAACAGCCCTAAAATCTATAGATGGAGAAGAAAACAGGAAGGCTACACTTGATCATGTTATTTATGTTGCGATTCATAAGTGTTTAGGAGCCAACGGAGGGCATTTCAAATAATTTGATTATTAGATACCTAATCTGTTTGTTTTAATTTTTATTATTATTTATGTAGGTAATAAAGTATTTATTTCACAAACAATTTTCACCTGTGTATGTTCTATTAACTCATTTTTTGTAAACACCCTGTATGCGACATTTTAAGTCTCGTATAATATTATGATACAACAGCCTAATAAGAAACCGTATCCGAAATTTAACTTTGCCATTTAGAGTGGTAACGAAAAAAAAACGTTTTTTTGGTCAGACCTGTTTGTTTTGCAGAATTATAAAAAAATAATTTTTATTATCAAAATGGCACAAGATAGGTATACTATATGTTACACAAAAAACGTTTAAACTGTTATGAAGAAACTAAAAATGAAATAATATACAGGGTATCTCATTAAAAAACCAAAGTTCATATCAAATTTCAAATCGCTATCGTTTTTCAATCTCGACAAACTTCTAATAGGCCACTTTATTTGGGATACCCTGTATATATATATATATATATATATATATATATATATATATATATATACAAGTGATAAAATACCCAATAAAATAAATTTATATACATATGGCTTAAATTATTTATATCGGTTCTGTCATTCATGGAGTTTTTTTCTCTAGTAATTTCTATCATTTCTTTGATGGCTAATTTATTATAATTAGAGTCTTTAGCTAGTATTTTGGTGTTTTCATAGTTGATTCACTAAACAAATAAATAGTCTAACCAAAATCAGAGAAAACAGTCTAACAACTTTAAATAATATAATGCCAGTACAAATTGTATCTAAATTTATGGAATTTGAAATTAAAAAATATAATAATTTTTTTCTAAAAACTAAAAACAAACAAATTAAAAAAATCAATAATTTAATAAAACTAGAAAATAATGTCAAAATAGACACCTCAAAATGGCTACATAACATTTCTAACACTCAAATACCAAATGAAATTGAAGAAATTTTAGCACTAGGACCTAATTTTTCTATAGACATTACCAATGAAAAAGACCTACCAATAAGTGAATATATAGCAGGCATTGAAACAGCAAGACAAGGAAAACCAGAAGTAATAAAAGACACAATTAGGGCAGACATAACAAACACATTAACTAATCATAAAATGAAACTTAGACATAAAAGAATTAAAACAAACAATATTCAAATTAAAATTAATAAGCAAATTAATAAAACACAATCCCCAAATTTTCAATTTTAAAATCAGATAAAAGCAACAAAACTGTTATAATGAACACAATAGAATACGAAACCAAAATGGAAGGACTTTTAAATGAACAAAATATATACAAAGAACTTAAAAATGATCCCACTAACATCTATCAAAATAAACACAACCAAACCATAAATCGTTTACTACATAAAAAAATGTTTACAGAAATTGAAGCAAAAAAATTAGCTCCAAAAATTTACGGTTTGCCAAAATTGCATAAACCAAATCTTCCATCCATTCCAATAAGACTTATCGTTTCAAATATTAAATCTCCGTTTTATTATTTGTCAAAATATCTGTCAAATTGCATTTCCAATATTACCGGTCTAAACGACTTCTACATTAAAGACTCTTTTACTTTCAAAAATTTTATAGATTCAGTAGTCATACCAGATAATCACATCCTAATATCTCTGGATGTGACTTCCTTGTATACAAACATACCTAATGAACTTATACCTATTATTATTAATGAAAAATGGAACCTGTTAAAAGATCATACACAATTATCATTGGAAGAGTTTATAGAAATTAATAAAATCACATTATCAAAAATTATTTTCGATATAAAGAAAAATTCTACCAACAAATTGATGGCTGCGCAATGGGTTCTCCAATTTCTTCAACAATGGCACAGTTAGTAATGGAGTACTTGGAAGAAAAAGTTTTAGCTAAACTAAATTTTCAACCTATATTCTTCAAAAGATATGTTGACGATTGTTTAATAGCAATTCCAAATAATAAACTAAATGAAACTGCACATGAATTCAACAGCTTTCATCACAAACTACAATTCACGTATGAGGTAGAGCAACATAATCAAATAAACTTTTTAGATATCACCCTCATAAAGAACAACAACAAAATTCAAACAAAATGGTACACAAAAGATACTTGGTCTGACAGATATCTGAATTATAATTCAAATCATTTAAAAAATCAAAAATTAAGTTTCATAACCGGTTTAGCTGATCGAGCCCTACAGTTAACATCACCAGAATACAGAAAAGAGACTCTAAAAAAAGTAAAAAACGTATTACTAAACAATCATTTCATAGAGCAACACATTAATAGAATAATTAAACAACGCACATACAAGTTATACAACACGTCTCGTTATAAGAATAACCGCACTCCAGAAGAAGATACAAAATATATTGCCCTCCCCTATACAGAGGGACTTTCACAAAAAATCAAATACATTCTTAAAAAACATAACATTGTTACCTGTGATAAATCACACAACTTAATCAACAAAATTTTTACAAAACTAAAAAGCAAAGTTCCCTTAAAAAAACAATCTAACATAGTGTATTCAATATCATGCACCAATTGTCCAAAAAATCACATCGGAATGACAAGTCAGCTTCTGGAAAATAGAATAAAAGGACATAAATACACAAAGAATGCCACAACAGCATTAAACAAACACATACGATCCGAAAAACACAAAATCAACTATGAAAACACCAAAATACTAGCTAAAAACTCTAATTACAATAAATTAGCCATCAAAGAAATGATGGAAATTACTAGAGAAAAAAACTCCATGAATGACAGAACCGACATAAATAATTAAGGCCATATGTATATAAATTTATTAATGTGACACCCTAATTTCAATTTTATATTAACTCTCCACACTTAAACGGTATTCAACATAAAACAACAAAAAAGCGTTCCGTTTTTTTTACGAGAGAACAAAAAAAATACAAGTGATAAATATTCCATTACTGCTCTAATACAAGTTCTGGCAGCATAAACAAATCTGTCAATAAATATCTGCTTATTTCAAGGTATGTACTTTTATAGTGTTGAATATAAATACGTTTTAACGTGGTAATATTGTTTTATATACAGTGTATCTCTTAAACGTTAATGTCTGTATTTTTATAACTTTGGCATCAAAAAAATTTTTCTGAAAATGCCCTAAATTACAGGGCGAAACGTTAAATCAATGAAAAATTAAAATTTGGTATTTAATTCTAACCTAAACCCAAGATTTCCACTTTTGCATATATATATATATATATATATATATATATATATATATATATATATATATATATATATATATATATATATATACGTAGAATATAATTCTCTTTTTCTTAAACCTTAAATATTATAATATAGTGTTTAGTTTTCTTGGGTATAGGTTTATGTTTTATAATGAAACTTGCTATTTCCTTGACGTTTCGCCCGTCTTAGTAGGCTCTTTCAAAAGGTCTTATTTATTATTAAGTTTTTTTCCATTTTGAAATTACATGTTAAACCTAAAATAATTTTGAAATTTTACAAATTGTCAACATTAATATAAAACTTACATTTAAAATATAGTATTTCTTAGAACAAGTTCCTTTTTGTTCTAAGAAATACTATATTTTAAATGTAAGTTTTATATTAATGTTAACAATTTGTAAAATTTCAAAATTATTTTAGGTTTAACATGTAATTTCAAAATGGAAAAAAACTTAATAATAAATAAGACCTTTTGAAAGAGCCTACTAAGACAGGCGAAACATACATTTTAAAATTTAAACGGAAATGGGACAAAAACAGGAACAGAAATTGGTACATACCTCCAAAAATGTTTATTGTTTACTTCTCGGTTGCTAATCTGCTTACCAACTATTTGTTTAAAAATCAATACTTGAGGAATATATTTTTTTCCCTTTTTTTAAGGCTTAGTCAAGGTAGAATCAGTAATTCGAGATAACGATATAAATCTATTGTAAATTAATAAATATAGGTGATGGAGAAATTATTTATATTTTGTTATAATGCATGTATTAAATTACAGTAGATTTGGCTTAGATTTTTTATGTCTTGCTTGTCGTTAACAGCGTATTTTTCTTTTTTCATATGATTCATTTCTTTTATAATAAGTTATGATATTTATTGTCATTATCTAATATTTTGGTACTGGCGTAATCAAATTCATGTTTTTCTGTTTTTTCGTGTTTGTGTAAGGCTGTCGATGCATTTTTTGGATACTTGTGTCCCTTCAATCTATTCTCCAATAGTTGAGTAGTCATGTCGATATATTTTGCTGGACAGTTTAAACAGCGTACTGAGTATATTAGATTAGATTTTTTATTTTTTGGTACTTTACTTTTTAGTGTAGTAAACAAAGAACCAATTAAGTTGTGTGCTTTGTGACATGCAATTATATTATTTTTTTTTATTTATTTAAAGCGCATCAACTACATGGTTATTAGCGCAGGAACGCTAACTAAAAAAAAATAATTAATTTAAGATTAATTAACTAGAATGTCTCTAAATGTTTATATATATTATTCTTAACTAGAATTATTCTTGATATTTATACATTATTCATAAGACCAACAATTTGTAAAAATGATTTCAGTTTTTTAATGTCGCAGTCTTCACTTAACGCAGATTTTAGGTTACTTGATATTTTACACTGAAGTCTTTGATTGGCAAACTCAGGACAGTTTATGAGGACGTGTTTTACTGAGAGGTGAACTTGACACTTTGGACACTCAGGTTGAAATGAGATAACCATGAGAGAAGATTGTATTAGCGAGTTAATGTCACTTGGTCTTTACGCGTTTTTGGAAAGTTATTTTTTATTGTTACCGACGGCTTGACTTCTAAAAGTTTGTTAGCAGATTTCGACCACTTGCCACGATTCGAAAACTTTATTTTTAAAAAAGGTTTTTACATCCATCAGAACAGATTTTATTTTTCAGAAAGTTCATTTGTAATGGCTCGTTTGGCACTTATATCAGCTTTTTCATTTCCAAATATGCCTGCATGGGACGGGATCCACATGAAGACCACAGTTTAATTTTCTTGGTCCAGATTGTAAATTTCTATTTTTATTAGATCGGCAAACGGATGTTCAGAATATATTTGTTGAATTAATTGAACAGTACTAAGTGAATCCGTTAAAATAAGAGCTTTGGTTACATTGTTATTTTTAATATATATGAGGCTCTGCAATATGGCATAGAGTTCCCCTGTGAAGTTGTTACTATAACTAGGTAACTTATATAGTAATGTGGTATCTGGCGTAACTACTGCTGCTCCGACTCCTTGACATCATTCATGAAGCGTCTGTGTATATATGATAAAAATTGCTGTATGTGGAAATTGTTTCATTAAACAAATTTTTAATAAATTCCTTGTTAGTTTCATTTTTATTAAATTTTGTCATTGATAAATTGCATTTTGGCGTATTTATTACCCAAGGCGGGACGGAGTAGCTAAGTATAAAGCTATTGGGAAATTCGTTTATTTGAAAGGTATTTAAGTATCTGTTGATTCTTTCGTATAAAGGAGGGTCAATACTTGGTTTACAGACAAAGACAGTTCTGAAACGGTTGGCGAAAGTGTTGTTTAGTAGTAGAAGTTGCATAAGAAAGGCTAAGAATTTGTCTTCGATAATCCAATGGTGGCTCGTTTGCTTCACATTGTAGACTTGCTACGTGGGACTTGCTCTATACGCACCCAGAGCTAATCGTAGCGCCGAACTTTGTATGACATCTAATTGCTTGATCACCGATTTCTTTGCTGATGCGTCTGCCACAGATCCATAATCCAGTTTAGATCGTATAAGCGATCGATATATTTGAAGAAAAATGGTTGTATCAGCTCCCCAACTTTTGCTTGCGAGAACTTTTAATATATTAAGATTGTTATGACATATTTGAACTGTTCTTTTAATGTGTGCTTTCCAATTTAGTTTTTCATCAAAAAGCATACCTAGAAAATTAAGTGTGTTGACACAATCTATTTCTCCATCATAAAGGCTTAACCGAGAAATTTGGATGTTATTTCTTTTAGTAAAAAGTATGCTTTTGGTTTTTCCGAGTGAGAGGTTGAAACCGTGATCTTTAGTCCAGTTTTCTATTTTGACTACGGCCTGTTGCATAAGACTTCTAATGCGTAGAGTATTTTTCCCTTTTACAAATAGTATCAAGTCGTCTGCATAGATTCTAGCTTTAACTGGAGATTCAATATCTTTAATTATATCATTTACACATTTACACACATTTACAGGTATATCATTTTCTTATAATTTTTTCCTTGATACATATCCATTAGCTCTGACCTGAAAGTATCTTTTGTTCAGGAAATTACTGATAAATGCAAGAATATTTCCGTTTACATGCCACACCTCAAGTTTCTTTAATATGTTGTATCTCCAAGTGACATCAAAGGCTTTTTTAATATCGAACGGTACTGCTAGACAGTTTTGCCTATTTGCAAACGCTTCGTGTATTTCCGCCTCAAAATCGACAATATTATCTAAAGTTAAACGTTTCGGTAGTTTCGGGAAACTACTTTGTTCTGAGGTCAGTAACCGATTTGCTTCTAATGTCCAAATAAGACGTTTATTAACTATTTTTTCTAGCAACTTGCACGCTGTGCATGTTAATGATATAGGCCTGTATGATTCTGGTTCTGATTTAGCAGTATTTGTTTTAGGGATTGGGATAATAATAGCTTCTCTCCATCGATTCGGAAAAGTTCTATGAGTCCATAACAAGTTGAAAATATTTAAAAGATAATCCTTTGCAGATTGTGGTAATTTTTTTAAAAATAAAACTGGAATATCATCCGGGCCCGAAGAGTGCTTCGTTAAATTCATCCACTGTGATATAGCTGTTCATTGGGCTTATATCGATAGTAATAGTAACTGGCTCGTAATTTTCTTTGGCCTTTTTAAAATTAAAACATTCTTGGTGCAAACTTTTTTCGCTAGCACAATCTTCATAATAAAAAACAAAGGCTTCAGCAATATCATTACTTGATGTAGCTATTGTTTGTTTATATTTAATTTTATTTATTTCTTTATAAGTGTTTATGCCTGAGGATTTCTTTATTTTGTTCCATACCTCAGTTGCTGAAGTATTGGTTGTTATAGTTTGAAGGTAATTGATCCAAGACTTTTTCTTAGATTCCTTGACAGTTCTACGCGCTACTGCCCTCAGTTTTTTAAACGGAATAAGGTTTTCTGATATCCGTTGGCCTTTAAATTTATTGAAAGCTTGTTTGCTGGCTTTAATTGCTTGCTTACATTGTACATTCCACCAGGGGACCGTATTGGTTCTTGCGTTCTGTCTTGTTTTTCCACATGCTACGTTTGCAGCAGTTGTAATAATTTGTTCGAATTGGTTTATCAAGGAGGCAGTATTACGGGATTCTTCGAATTTAGGTAAATGATCTTGGATATGTAATTTAAAAATATCCCAATCAGCGTTCTTTGTGTTCTACAAGGAAGGTGGAATTGTTTTATTTATAAATTTTTGTGTGTCTGTGATTTTGATTGGAAAGTGGTCATTTCCATATAAATCTTGTAGTACTTCCTAGTGCAGATAAGTTGCTATATATGGGTCGCATAATGATATATCAATAGCTGAAGACTCGTCAGTATTTTAATTAAATCTGGTATTCTCTCCAGTATTTAGGACATTTAAACTTAGATCATGTATGACTTCTGCTATCCTTATGCCTCGTGTATTATTTTTATTGCTTCCCGAATATATATAATGTCCATTTGGATCCCCAACTATGAGTTTGGGGAATGAAACTTGTTGGATAAGATTAACTAACTCTGCGAAATTAATATCTTGATTAGGTGGTATGTAAATATTACATATATTTACTGGCTTGGATAAAGATATAGAAATTGCTACCGCCTCCAGATTAGTGTTAAGTGGTATTTCTCTTGTTTCTAAGCTATTTTTTGTGTAAATAGCGACTTCTCCACTAGCTTTACCTTGAATAGTTCTATTTTTTGTATATGCTTGGTATGTTTTTAGGCTATGTATGTTGTTAAAGTGGGATTCTTGCAGACAAATAATAACTGGGTTGTGTTCCGAAACAAGCATCTTAAACATTTCCAAATTATTATAATAACCGCTTATATTCCATTGGATTATTGAGTCCATTATATACAATTATATATATGACAAAATAAAATATTTAAAATTTGAGATTAGAACTTCTAATATGAGTCTTGGGATGAATCGCTTTCAATTTCAGACAATGATATTTCTAGATGTTAAAGCATTTTTTTTTCGTAGTTTAGTACATCTGGATTTAATTATTCGGTCTTCTAGTTTCGGGTAAATTTCTTGTAACATTTGACAAAGTAAATGTAAATCTTTCGTATAACTCACTGCCACACTAACTGCGTCGGTTACTCCTTGTGTGTTGTCGAAGAGATCTATGATTTGTTCAAAGCTTAGTACAAATGGGGGTGATTTAGTTTGGGTGTATTCCTTTGTTGGAATCATTAATTCCTCTGTAGATTTGTTGACAGAGGTTTGTTTATGCTTTTTAAATTGTCTATCTTGTAGTTTTACAAACTGTGGGTTAAGACATTTATTATCCGCTTCCGAGGGAGGTGGTGTCTGAATATCTGAGAAAGGTCTTTTATCTTGTGTATTGTCCATTGAAATATTTTGATCTGCATTGTCAGTGGGGTTATCACACATTTTTTGGCCTAAGATATCTAATCTTAAGGTTTTTTCTTCTATGCTAGAACCTTCGCTTGATGTACGCGATTGAACACTTAAATTAATCAGTATTATGTGCTTGCGAAATATGTTGTTTGTTTGGGCAATGTGACGCTAAATGTTCAGATAGTTTGCAAACAAAGCAGTTCATGCTGTCTAGCGACAGAAATATGCGGTACGAAGTACTTTCATAGTTCAAAGTTATAGACTCTGGGATGGGGGATGTAGATGGTAATACATATACTTGGCGACGAAAGCTCAATATGTGGTTGTATTCGGCGCTCGATACGCCTATACGTAGAAATGTCATTGGAGACAAGAATCTTAGACCTAATTTTTGTAGTTCAATAATTAATATTGAATGAGGTATAGTTGGGCAAACGTTGGGTAGCACAAGACGTTCGGACGGAGTGACTAGCCTGCGCGCTACGAGTGTGTGTTCTTGAATAGCTATAGATCCATCTTCGTTAATAAATGTATCAACTTCTTGTTTACTAGAGAGGTAAATACGAATTCTATTGTTGGATATACGGGATGAAAAAATTATTTGTTTAGGGGATACTTTGGAACCCAAAGCATAAATGTATTCTTCTAATTTGAGACCATCTAATGACCAAAAAATAATGGCTTGTTCTTTGGAAGGAAATATATCTTGAGCCAGTGCTGCTGAATAGGATTTTGCATTGTTGACTGATGTAGACGGTTGATAAACATGATTTGATGTATTATTTTCGGACCCTATATTGTCAGGGTCACCTTCCCTATGAGTACTCATAAAGCACTTTTTCGATTTTAAATATCACAAAGTGCGGTCCTGGCAGTCGCCTTCAACGGTGTCTGGGAAGCTGCCCGGTGAGACAGCCGTCAGATAAGTGTAGTTCGAAACTGCGGTCTCAACCGCCCCGTACCACTGCTCCTGCTATGGTGTTATTTTAAGGTTATAGATTTTTGATACTGTTTGTTATTAATAAATCGATAAATACCGTACTTACAGCGGGTAATTTCTTGAGCAAACTAACAGTAGGTGATTGTTTGTGATTTTGTTGGCGATACACTTTTTAATTTTAATTACTTTTACAGGTCGGTACTCCGCAACTGATTTGTGTAAGGTATTGCTACATATTTTTTTATGTTATCTTGTTTTAATTGATTAGTTTGGTTCTTTGTTTAATTTTTTTTTTGATAAACCTTTCAGGAAAATGATTAGATTTTAAAATATTTATTACTTTTTGGAGAGTTTCGGGGCTATATTCAGGTGACGTGAGGGCTATAGCACGATCAGTTAGACCAATTACGACATTTCTTTTTTGGTTATTGGGATGATGAGAATTAAAGTAAGGCAACGTCCAGACCATGTTTCTTTCGTAAACCGTTTTGTTTTTAAATTATTGTTAGTTTGAGTGATTATGGTTAAATCTAAAAAATTTATTTGGTTATTTTCTCCTGCTTCAAATGTGAATTGAAGTTTAGGATGGAAACTATTAAAAGCTAGTAATACACTGTCGATTTTGTTTTCTGGAATTAAAGCCAAACAATCGTCAACGTACCTTTTAAAATAAGTAATATTAAAATCCAATTTTTCGAGAACTCTTTCTTCTAGAAACTCCATTACTATTTGTGCCACTGTGGAAGAAATTGGTGAGCCCATGGCGCAACCGTCTAATTGTTGGTAAAAATCATTTTTATATAGGAAGTAGTTATTTAGGGTTACGATATTTAATGTTTCTATAAAATCGTTGTAAGTTAAAGTTGTAAATTCTTTTAGCCCATTCCATTTTTCTTTTATCGCTGTAGCTACAAGTTCATTAGGTATATTAGTATATAAAGAAATTACATCTAAAGATATAACTTTGAAGTTTGGTGGTAATTTTACTGAATCAATGAATTGCTTAAAAGTAAAAGAGTCTTGTATGTAATGATTGTTTTTTCCTGTGATGTTTGATAAACATTTGGACAAATATTTTGAAAGGTTATAGAAAGGCGATTGAACACAAGCTACAATTGGTCTTAGAGGAATGTTTGGTTTACGCAATTTGGGTAGTCCATAAATTTTAGGTGCAACTGCATTGTGTATAAACAAATTTTTACTTTCTATGTCAGTTAATATATTTTTGTTTTTTAGGTTTTATAAAAGAATTGTTTTTATTTTGTAAAACGTTTGGAGGGTCGGATTTTAATTTTTTATATGTATCTGTGTCATTTAGAAGTTGAATCATTTTCGTGTCATAGTCAGTGGTGTTCATTATGACAGTTTTGCTAGTTTTGTCAGGTTTAAGGATGGTAATTTGAGGGTTATCCTTAATAAATTGTTTAGTTTTGTTAATTTTTTTAATTATACGATTTTGGAATTTGTTCATTTTAATTTGTTTATGCCTGATTTTAAATTTATGGTTAGTGATTGCATTTACGACATTAGACCTTATGTTGTCTATTTCATTGGACTGATCATGAATCCCTGATTCTACGCAGGATATGTATTCGGTTATTGGTAGGTTTTTTTCGTTGTTAATCAGAATTTATCACTTAAGGACATAACTTCTGCTATATCGTTTGGAATATTAGTATCAAAAATATTCCCAAGCCAGGAAGATGTGTTGATTTTAACGTCATTTTTTTCAGTGTATGTTATTAATTTTGATTTTTTTTCTGATTTTGGTATTTTATTGAATTGAAATTTTTTTTATATTTCATAGTTTCTAGTCCTATAAATTTTTCAAGAATGTTAGTTGGAATTACTGACTTTATGTCATTAAGTTTTTGTTGAATGACATTATTTAAGATTTTAGTTTTTATATTATTAAGAATATTGTGAAATTTATTTTCGAGGTACGTACCTGTAAAAATTATATGACACACATTGAAGTTTAAAAAAGCTGGGAAGACATCCATGTGTTTGCTTCTTAATAAAAATATTCCTCTGTTTTTTTGTTTTGCCAGTCTCGGGTATGTAAAATATTGTATATCTTAGAATAAAAAGGAACAATACATTTTAAAATTTAAACGAAAATGGGACAAAAACAAGAACAGAAATTGGGACATACCTCGAAAAATGTTTATTGTTTACTTCTCGGTTGCTAATCTGCTTGCCAACTAATTTGTTTAAAAATCAACAGTTGAGGTATATTTTTTTCCCTTTTTTTTTAAGTCTTAGTCAAGGTAGAATCAGTAATTCGAAATAACGATTTAAATCTATTGTAAATTAATAAATATAGGTGATGGAGAAGTTATTTATATTTTGTTATAATGCATGTATTAAATTATGGTAAATTTGGCTTAGATTTTTTACGTCTTGCTTGTCATTAACAGCGTATTTTTCTTTTTTTATATGAAGCATTTCTTTTATAATAATCTTATGATATTTATTGTCAGTATCTAATATTTTAATACTGGCGTAATCAAATTCATGTTTTTCGTTTTTTTTTTTTGTGTTTGTGTAAGGCTGTCGATGCATTTTCTGTATACTTGTGTCCCTTAAACCTATTCCCCAATAGTTGAGTAGTCATGCCTATATATTTTGCTGGACAGTTTAAACAGGGTACTGAGTAGATTAGATTAGATTTTTTATTTTTTGGTACTTTACTTTTTAGTGCAGTAAACAAAGAACCAATTAAGTTGTGTCCTTTGTGACATGAGTTAACTAACACGACCGACGGTTTTCCTTTTTAAAAAACTTTATTTTACAAAAAAATGTCTATATTAAAAATACAAAATTATAAGTTATAAAAATGGATGCTTCTAACTGACTGCTCCGCTCTGCATCGGCGTAATTGTATATAGGCATCGGATCCGCTGGATCAGCAGTTCTTGGGAATGGATCGTGACATAACTCCTCCCTCCTTAGAGTTAACTACACCTGGTAAGGGGTAGTTCTATTGGTGGGCTGCTAGCTTCTGACTGGGTAGTTTTCTTCATAACGCGTCTTCTTTGGAACATCATCTTGTATAGTGAATACCCGCATAACACAATTAAAGTAATGTAAATAAGAATTGTCTACATGCTGGGTATTTTTGAAATTTTATCAAATATAATTCGTGGCTGATTTTCTTCGATTTTGTTCCTTAGCTCATATAGTTCATCTAGCTTGATCTCTTGCAGGTGAACACTTAAATTCAATAGCGGGAGGTATGGCTGCGTTTTCTCAAAATCTGGGAAGATTATTGGCTGTTTCTCGGTTTTGACTAGGTCCTCGTTGTTATTTATTGATATTTCATCAACCCTGGCTCGGCAACCGATCGGTAAGGTGATTAGGTAACTTCCTTATAACTTCCGACGTTCTACTTGCTGGTAGCATTTGATGTTGATTGTTAAAGTTCTAGGAACGGTCAGTAACCATTTATTGGAATTATCTAGTTGGTTTGTGACTGGTTTTGTTATAGTGACGTCAACTTGTTTACATGTGAAGTACGTTATTTTGTTGTTTAATATAAAACAGTCAACGTAAATTAATTTTTCAAAGTGGAAAATATTTTCTAAATTAATCGGTACTATTTTTCCAAGCTTTGTAATTTCTCTTGAGAGATCGGTTAATTTTATTATACTTGGGTGAATGATTTTTAATTTTGAAAACGCGGTTGAGTTTTCGATATCCTGTAATATTAGGTCTATGATTTCGTACAAATTGATTATTTGATTTAAAATATCTTTAATGAAGTGCATGTTTTCCCTATACGTAGTTTTTTGTACAATTATGCTAATTTGATTTATTCTGTCTCCGATAAGCTTTTCATTTTGGCCTATTTGTTGAATAGTAGAATTAAATTTATTAATGACACTTGTAGAAATCGAGTTTTGGTTTCGAATGTTTTCAACCAATTTACTTTGATTTTCCTCTAAATCTTTTATTAATTTTTCATAGTGTTCACCATCTGCTGCATCTAGCTTTCCCGTTACAGCTTTAAAAACAGAGTTTACTATGTTGATAATACCTCTCTTAAACCTCTGGGGATGAGGTATTATTTCTTTTAATTTATTTTCTATCCTATCTTGTGTAAGTTTTAATATTTTTAAGTAATTAGTCGAATCGGCATAATATTCTTTATGAGTAATTAGAGAAGTCGTTATATTCTTGGATCTATAATGCAATTTGTTAATTTCTAGTATATTAGGATTTAAGTCATAATAATGAATAAGTGTGTAGGTGTATTCTTTAAGTTTTGCTTGTCCTAGCTTTTATGGTAAAATTCTTGGGTTGTCGTCTAGCTATCTGATCCTGACTTTATCTCGGTCGGCGGTAACGGCCCCGACAAGGCTGAAGTATAATATTAATATTTTAGTCAAAGTTGTACGTTTATCTAAGTGGGCGTTATAAATTATCCATATGAATTTTAGAATGAGACTGAGTTGATACTGTTTTACGATTTTGATTCACTGTTTCGATTTTTGTAGGGTCTGCAAATTTGTCAGAGAGTTTTTATCTTATGTGTTTCTTAATATAAACTTGTTGGCCAGGGTGATACAATTGGGGATTATCGCGATTTTCATTAATTTTTGAAATTATTCTTTATCATTGATTAGTTTTTGATTTATATTTGAGTACATTAGTTGTGATTTTTCTTTGTGGGTGTTGACGTAATCACTTAAAAGTATTTCTTCTAATTTTATGTTGAACTGGTCATTTGGAGAAATATGCCCGTTAATTACATCGATGGGTTTTAAATTTATGGCCGAATGGATTGTGTAGTTGTATGCTAGTATTGCGTAGACCAATTTTTGTGTTATTGGTGTTTTATCAAAATTTTGGTTATTTAGCAAGCTTATGTGTTCTGCCACAGTGGAGTGGAGTCGCTCGACAAGTTCATTAGGACGAGGGTGGTTAGGCGAACAAAAATGTATTTTTATTTTGTGTAAATTTAAGAGTTCTGTTACCACAGTATTTTTAAACTCGGTTCCATTATCCACTATAATTTGATTAGGTATACTGTGGTGAGAGAAGAATAACAGTAGTTTGTCTACAATTTCGGTGGCGGCAAGAGAATGGAGTGCATAAGCTTGTGCATATTTGGAGAAACTATCTATTATAGTTAAAAATTTGGTTTTTTTCAAGTATATATGTGTCTAAATGTATGATTTCAAATGGTTTAGTAGCTGTGGGTGTGACGTTCATTTGCATATTAATTGGGTGACGTTCGTATTTACTTTTTTGGCAAATTTCGCAGTTATTAATGTATGTTTGTACAGAATTTTTTAAGGTAGGCCAATAATATTTGTCTTTGATTCTATGTATTGTTTCGTCAATGCCGCGGTGGTTGGTTTTTGATTCGTGGTAATTTTGTATTCTTTCTGGGATGCTTTGTTTATCAGTGACGTCTATTAATTTATTTAAACATCTGTTAAATTTTAAAGATGGCCATTTAAATGTTTTTCGAATGACCTCACAAAATGGCTCATATATTTCGGGTTTTTCGAAATATAAATGGTATTGTTTATCGGGAATTATCAACTCTTTAACAAAAATTAGTATGTCTTGATCAAAGTTATTTTCGGATATTTGGATATTGATACGACGCTTTTTCTCAAACAAAATGGTAATTTTTGGTTTTGCCGGAGAATGTAATACTGAAGAAATAATTTGATTATAACCATAATTTACAGGAATGTCGCAAATAGGAATCCCCACTATAGGATCTTCGCTTTCATTTGTGTGAACTGTCATATTTTCGTCAGGTGGTTGGCCGTCAGCTGATGTCTGTGCTGTCATGTCATTGACCTGTGCGAGATCATTATTGTCCGCTTGTGCTACGGTGGAAATTTGGTCTAAATTTTCATATTCCTGTAACTGTCTGTTAAATTCTTCAATATATTGTTTAGATGGAAAATTTTCCGTTGTCTCTTTCGTATACAGCTCTAGAGAGAGCATCAGCATTTGTGTTTAATTTCCCCTTTTTGTATATTATGTTGTAATCATACTCGTCAAGTTTAATACGCCATCTAAGTAATTTTGAACTAGGATCCTTTAAAGAGAAAAGCCATTGGAATGGTTTGTGATCCGTTACTAAATTTATTTTTCTGCCAAATATATATGGGCGAAAATATTTAGTAGCCCAAACGATTGCCAGGAGTTCATTTTCGATGGTTGAATAGTTTCTTTCAGAATCATTTAGTGTCCTTGATGCGTAGGCCACGGGCAGGTCTTGTCCAATTTGTCCTTGCGAGAGGACAGCCCCAATAGCTACGTTACTTGCGTCCGTTGTTAAGTTAAATGGCTTTGAAAAGTCCGGGTATTGTAGTATAGGCTCGTTTATTAGTATTTTTTTACACATATCGAAGCATTCTTATTATGTTCTATAGTGGCACCTTTCTTTAAACATTTTGTAAGTGGTTTTGTTATTTTGGCGAAGTCCTAACAATCCTAAGAAACCTTTAATTTGTTTTGTTGTCTTAGGAATCGGGAATTTTTTGATAGCTTCTATCTTGTCCAGGTTTGATTTAACACCATTTGCTGTGACAACATGGCCAAGATATGCCACTTCTTTTCGCAGGAATTCCGATTTATCTAGCTGAATTTTGAAATTAGATTCGCGCAACCGCTGAAAAACACTTTTTAATCTTTCTAGATGTTCCTGAAGTGATGTAGAAAAGACTATTATATCATCTAGATATACCAAACATTTTTCGTTCTGAATTCCGCAAAGAATATTATCCATCACTCGCTGAAAGATTGCGGGGGCGTTCTTCAGTCCGAATGGCATTCGCAAAAATTCATAGTGCCCATTTTCGGTACTAAATGCCGTTTTTTCAATGTCATTGTCATGTACTTGAATTTCATGAAATCCACTAGCCAAATCTAAGGTGGTAAAGTATTAGCATTTGCCTAATTTGTCTAATAAGTCTGTAATATTAGGGAGGGGGTACCTATCGTCCAAAGTCTTAGAATTTACACACCTATAGTCCAAAACTACCCTATACTTTGCCACCCCCGAGGCGTCTGTCTTCTTGGGGACCACTTAAAGTGGTGAGCTCCACGGAGAACTACTTGGTTGTATAATTTTTTGATCTAACATCTTTTTAATCTGTTTTTCACCTCTTCTTTATGTATGAAGGGGTAGCGATAAGACTTCGTATATACTGGTATCTCATCTGATGGTTTAATTCGATGTTTTATTTTATTAGTAAAGGTTAGTGGGTCGTTTTCGTTATAAAATATGTCTGAATATTCGTGAATTAAATTTAGAATTTTATTTTTTCCCCGTCATTCAAATGGTCGATACGAAATATAGAAAAGTCTAATTGCGATTTGGGACAGTCATCAAAATTATTTAAGTCGATCTCGCGTATTTCATTACAGCTAAACTTTTCCACGGTAATTGTTTCTGAGAGGTCTAATGTTACGGGTTCGCACGTGTTATTTATTTAACACCGTTGTTAGTGCAAAACCTTTTCTCGCAACTGATAAAGACTTGGGTATCTCGCAGTTATGTAATTTTTGATGAGGTATGATTACATCACCATTTTTTACGGAAGTTTTAATTCTTATAACTTGCTCGACGCGAGGCGGAATCGTTATACAATGTATTTGGTTTTGTGTTTTGTAAAACTGCAATTTAATACGCGCATAAGGTGTTTCTAGGAATCCCTTATGAAAGTCAAGGGTGGCTTGCAAAAGTTTAAGATTATCGAGTCCCAGGAGACCGTCAAATACATTGTGAAATTTAAAAAGATAAAATTTCTTATTTTTGTTTTCGGGTAAAATAAATATTTTTGATGAAGGTATAAGAGCACTGTACTGATGGGCGTATTTTCGAAAAACCGTCGAAACTGAAAAGGGGTCATTAGTTATACAATTGGGATATAATTTTTTGGCAATATTTAGGTCGATAAATGATCTAGTCGAACCCGAATCTATTAATATTTTTAGGTTTGTTTTCCGGGAATACAATATAGGATAGTTCGCTAGAATCAGACATATTAAAAGAAATTACTTCAGTCTTTAAGTCTTTTTGTCTTGTTGAGACGGGCCCCGAAAATTTTCATTACTCTCGGTTGTTTCTTCATAAGAATATTGGTGAGGTAGGGTATGGTTAGTAAGAGACGTATATATGTCAGATTACCCTTTTGTTTCCTTACATTCATTATTTACGTAAGGATAGTAATTATTTTGGTCGTAATATTGATATTGATATTGATCATTTTGGTCATATTGGCAGTATTGGTTATCGTTATATGTGAATTGTTCTGGTTGATAAAAATTTTGAGTTTCGGCGTTATAAACCTCTTCAAAAACTAATTTTCGTGGGTTGTAATTAGATGTATTGGGCATAGGTTTAAAGACTGACTTTTCTATGCCTGACAGGCGTGGGTGTTTGTAACTATTTTTATTGGTTCGGTTTGAAAACATTTGGTCTATTGTTAGGTTTGCCGAAAACTTGAGAATTCGTAAAATATTTTTTTGTGGCCTATTTGGATTGGGTCTAACAGGTATAGGTTGTGTTGGGAAGTTGGGTTGTGAATTATAAAAACGATTTGGATTTACTGCGAAGTTAGGTTGAAAAGAATTAAAATCATGTTGTATAGGCTTAAAATTATTATTTTTTGTAATTGCTGGACTAGGTTTTGTTTGATTTAAATGTTTTGCTGAAAATAGTTGTTTTATGAGAGTCTATATAAGAGCATAACAGATTTAAAATGTGTAACACTCTATCATAAAAATCATTAGGCTTTTCATTCGGTAATTTCAGTAGTAATTCAGACAAGCTTCATCCCTATGATCAGCAAAGTTACGACGTAGGGTGTCCTTCAGACTATCCCACGTACCAACGTTTTGAATATTTACAACTAATTTAGCATGGCCAGTAAGTTTACGTATTATCGAGTTAAATAAATAAATATTTTGAAAATTCTGTGTATTGTCTTTATCATAAAAGGCATCGATAACTGGTTGGCAAGTTGAAATATACCTATTTAAATCATTCGGGTTTCCATCAAAAACCGGAACACAATTTAGGTATTCTGGCTTAAATTGCGACATATTGCTTATAAATGAATTATTAACCGATTGATTATTAATATCAAAATTTGTAGAGCCTAAACTTTCACTAATATGTTTATATTTATAGTTATGAATGCTTGAGTTTATTTCTAAGTTTAATGCTTCTAAATCTGTATTAGAAACAGAGTCAGCTGATGGCGTCGAAATTTTTAAATTTTGTAATTCGGAAACTTTCGATGTTCGGAAAATTCCACTCTGCTTCAAGCACCTCCGACAACGTCACAACAATTACTTCTTTTTCGGTTAATTCGATTAAAACGAAAAAATCAATACAATCTATATGTATCGATTCCCGAAAATCCGTTCCGACTGCGCCAGTTAAGTAACACGACCGACGGTTTTCCTTTTTATAAAACTTTATTTTACCAAAAAATGTCTATATTAAAAATACAAAATTATAAGTTATGAAAATGGATGCTTCTAACTGACTGCTTCGCTCTGCTTCGGCGTAATTGTATATAGGCATCGGATCCGCTGGATCAGCAGTTCTTGGGAATGGATCGTAACATAACTCATGCAATTATATTATGTTTTCCTAAAATGTACTTTATTTTTTCTGATAAGTGATTTGTGTAAGGTATTGCTACATATTTTTTTTAATGTTATCTTGTTTTAATTGATTAGTTTGGTTATAACGTTTGTGGGTTCTTTGTTTAATTATTTTTTTGATAAACCTTTCAGGAAAATGATTAGATTTTAAGATATTTATTACTTTTTGGAGAGCTTCGGGGCGATATTCAAGTGACGTGAGGGCTATAGCACGATCAGTTATCAATAACCAAAAAAGAAGTTCGTAATTGGTCTCACTGATCGTGCTATAGCCCTCACGTCTCCTGAAAGGTTTATCAAAAAATGATTAAACAAAGAACCCTTATAACCAAACTAATCAATTAAAACAAGATAACATTAAAAAATATATATAGCAATACCTTACACAAATTAATTATCAGAAAAAATAAAGTACATTTTAGGAAAACATAATATAATTGCATGTCACAAAGCACACAACTTAATTGGTTCTTTGTTTACTACACTAAAAAGTAAAGTACTAAAAAATAAAAAATAGAATCTAATCTACTCAGTACCCTGTTTAAACTGTCCAGCAAAATATATAGGCATGACTACTCAACTATTGGAGAATAGGTTGAAGGGAAACAAGTATACCAAAAATGCATCGACAGCCTTACACAAACCCGAAAAAACGGAAAAACATGAATTTGATTACGCCAGTATCAAAATATTAGATACTGACAATAAATATCATAAACTTATTATAAAAGAATTGCTTCATATAAAAAAAGAAAAATACGCTGTTAATGACAAGCAAGAAAAAAAAATCTAAGCCAAATTTACCATAATTTAATACATGCATTATAACAAAATATAAATAATTTTTCCATCATCTATATTTATTAATTTACAATAGATTGAAATCTTAATCTCGAATTACTGATATACCTTGACTAAGCCTTAAAAAAAAGGGAAAAAATATATTTCTCAAGTGTTGATTTTTAAACAAATTAGTTGGCAAGCAGATTAGCAACCGAGAAGTAAACCATAAACATTTTTCGAGGTATGTACCAATTTCTGTTCCTGTTTTTGTCCCATTTTCGTTTAAATTTTAAATGTATTGTTCCTTTTTATTCTAAGATATACGATATTTTAAATGTAAGTTTTATATTAATGTTAACAATTTTTAAAATTTCAAAATTATTTTAGGTTTAACAAGTAATTTCAAAATGGAAAAAAACTTAAATAATAAATAAGACCTTTTGAAAAAGCCTACTAAGACGGGCGAAACGTCAAGGAAATAGCAAGTTTCATTATAAAACGTAAACCTATACCTAAGAAAACTAAACACTATATATATATATATATATATATATATATATATATATATATATATATATATATATATATATATATATATATATATATATATATATATATATATATATATATATATATATATATATATATATATATATATATATATATATATATATATATATATTATTTATATATATATAGTAATATATATCTATCGGGTCGAGTTGAGTTTTTCACAAATTGGTTAGATGGCGACGTTTGTAACAATTCCAGTTGTTTGTCACTTTTCTTATAATTTTTAAGTGGACGTTTATACATCCACAGGCGTAGACAGAAACTTTTCCCAGGGGAGGGGGGGCACTCGTAGCGATGTGCCGAAGACATCCGCTATGGGTAAAGGACGCACCGATTTGGCCAAATTAACTTAAATTGACTTAACCATGACTATTAGAAGTTCTCACTGTATTACGCTTCTGGTCACCTCATGCATTGGTTTTTAAAAGTAGCAAATCATTTTAATATGTTAGTCAAATGTCCCCAAAAACGTAGAAATAATATAAAATTAATTACTAACTAAAAAATATATATTAATATTAAAATAAAAACAACGTTACAGTAATTATGTTAAGTAACCAACAAACAAAAGAAAAATATGTCAATTCATATAAATATATTTAGTCAATACATATATTTATATAATACATAATAAATAAAATTAACAAATATATATTTCAAGAAAATCCCGAAGAAAATATTAATTATTATTATTATTATATAATTTTAATTCTCATAAAAACTAAACTATTGAAATACGATGAACAACAAAAATTACACGTTGCGTTCCAAATCTCTGCGCAAACATTGAACCCTTTTTTGGTTCTGACAGAATTTTCGTATAATTAAATCTAAAATAGTTGTCTTTAATAATACCACGATTTCTATGTACGCTTAACATGCATAGAGCACTTAACCGGTTTTCGCTTATTGTGGATCTGAGTCAAGTTTTCTCAAGCTTAAGTGTGCTAAAACTTCTTTCAACTGAACACGTCGTTGAGGCAAAAGTTAAAAATATTTGAAATACACTTCTTACGTTCGGAAAAAACTCATTCAAAAGGTCCAGAATTTCTATGTCTTTGAATTCAATGTAATTTTCTATTAATTTCCAATAAAACGGCCAAGAGCGTAATTCAGTTTCTAAAGTTGTGCCTTGCAATTCATAAAAATTTACAATACCTTGCGCTATCTCATTTAAACCTGTAAAATATAAAGTAGGAATTGATGTCGGGTGCAATTTTAAAATATCGGTGACCATTTTATAATTTTCAGAAAATCTTATTTTTAAAGATGTCACTAATGAATCCAGATATGGAATAAAAAGTCTTTGTCTATAATACGTTTCTGCATCGTCAGTAGAATAATTTGCCCTATGAATCTGCTTACTAGTTACTCGGGTGACTGATATTTGTATGTTTAATTTAGCACATAAAAGTTGTATTTCACAGCTTTAAACATTATTTCAGCGTTATTCCGATGATCTTGAAACATGTCTATAAGATGTTTACTATATTTTAAAACGTCGGACATATTAATATTTTTGCCCTGCAATATATTTGTAATCAGTTCTAAATTGATGAGTACTTAGCTATAATTATAAGGGTTACAACATCAACGTTATTGTTAGGATCGTGAAGAACAAGATTTAATCTGTGCGATGCACAGTGAAAATATAAAGCTTTTTTATATTTTTTAAAATTCGTGTCTGAACCCCGTTATCCTTTCCAGCCATTGCTGCACATCCGTCATAGCCTTGACCAATTAAGTTACTTATTTTAAGTCGTAAAATCTGAAGAGTTTCAATATTAGTTTCGGAGATTGAGAAAGCATCAAATTTTGACAAAGGAACAAATCCTAAAAATTCCACTTTTCTTTGCGATTTTGCACCGTGCACCTAACGACAATTGCTCTATGGCTGCAATATCCGCAGTCCCATCTGCCAGAACACTGAAATATTCACTTTCGTTTATTTCTTTCACTGTATCTTGCCGAAGCACATTTCTACAAATATTGATAAGTTCATTTTGAACCGATGGGGAAAGTGTCTTTTTGCTTTTCTTTTATTTTTTATAATACTTAAAAAATTTTGCGATTTAACCACAGCTTCTTTGTGCCAACTAGAGGCGAGGTAATTTTTAGCCTGCTCAGAAAAATGTTTAAATCGTGTAAATGGTGTCCTTATAAACGCGCCAGAAGTGCTGCCTCTTTTAATAACGTGGTATTATTAAAGACAAAGGTATTTTAGATCTAGTTCAATGTTTGTGCAGAGATTTAGAACGCAACGTGTAATTTTTGTTGTTCATCGTATTTCAACAGTTTAGTTTTTATAAAAATTAAAATTATATAATATATGTACTGACTAAAGATAGTTATATATAAAAATGTAGATTCTGTTTTATATGATTGACATACTTGAATACCTCACCCATCTGAACCAGCGAATACTGGTACAAGTGAAAATGTCGCACAAACATCGTGCTCGTCGGAAAATAATACCGCACAAAAGACTGAACAGAATTTGAATTTAAAAACTAAATGTTGTGATACAAAGTCTAAACTAGTGGATACTGCTAAAGATAAAGAAGTTGCACAAACATCTCCTATTCAAGAGCATACTGCAGGAGCCTATCCAAATTCTGAAGGAATTTGTAATTAAGGCAGGTGACATTGGTCATTACATTTTAATTTCTGACTCTCTTGCGGTTGGAAGTAGAAGTAAATTACTACTTAATACTTGGGTGCCAGACCAAAATTACAATTTTAAAAATGATGTAAGTGAAGGTAAACGACCGTTTTTGTGTCATTGACTTTCACTGCATTCTACATGGTTGGCCTATTCCGCTTTGTTAAAAGGAGCATTCTGTCGAATTTGTGTAGCATTCATACCCGTTATCAAAAGAGGTAGCACTTCTGGCCCGTTTATAAGGACACCATTTACACGATTTAAACATTTTTCTGAGCAGGCTAAAAATCACCTCGACTCTAGTTAGCACAAAGAGGCTGTGGTTAAATCGCAAAATTTTTTAAGCATTATAAAAAATGAAAGAAAAGCAAAAAGACTTTTTCTCTATCGGTTCAAAATGAACTTATCAATATTTGTAGAAATGTGCTTCGGCAAGATATAGTGAAAGAAATAAACGAAAGTGCATATTTTAGTGTTCTGGCAGATGAGATTGCGGATATTGAAGTCATAGAGTAATTGTCGTTAGGTGCACGGTATGTGTATAAATCGCAAATAAAAGAGGAATTTTTAGGATTTGTTGCTTTGTCAAAATTTGATGCTTTCTCAATCTCCGAAACTATTATTGAAACTCTCCAGAGTTTAGGACTTAACATGAGCAACTTAATTGGTCAAGGCTATGACGGGTGTGCAGCAATGGCTGGAAAGGATAACGAGGTTCAGACACAAATTTTAAAAAAATATAAAAGCTTTATATTTTCGCTGTGCATCGCACAGATTAAATCTTGTTCTTCACGAACCTCACAATAACGTTGATGTTAGAAAAGTTGTAGGTGCAATAAAAATATCATAAAGTTTTTTCGGGAGAGCAGCTTGCGACGCGTTTTAATACCTAAAATTCCTTTGTTGTGTGAAACACGTTGGTCTGAGAAGCACAACTCAATTAGACTTTTTTAAAATCATTTTGAAGAAATTGTTAATGCTCTCTCTGATTTGTCACTAAATGATCATAGAAATAATACACGTAATACCGCATTGCAATTACATACTTCATGCACTACTTCAGCTTTTGTTGTAACCCTTATAATTATAGCTAAGTACTCATCAATTTTAGAACCGATTACAAATATATTGCAGGGCAAAAATATTGATATGTCTGACGTTTTAAAATGTAGTAAACATCTTATAGACATATTTCGAGATCATCGGAATAACGCTGAAACAATTTTTAAAGTTGTTTTTTACAAAGTACAACTTTTATGTGGTAAATTAAACATACAAATATCAGTCCCCCGAGTAACTAGTAAGCAGATTCATAGAGCAAATTATTCTTAATAATAATATTAAACGTATTATAAACAAAGACTTTTTATTCTATATCTGGATTCATTAGTGACATCTTTAAAAATAAGATTTTCTGAAAATCATAAAATGGTTGCCGACATTTTAAAATTGCACCCGACTTCAATTCCTAATTTATCTCTTACAGATTTAAATGAGATAGCGAAAGGTATTGTAATTTTTTATGAATTGCAAGACACAACTTTAGAAACTGAATTACGCTCTTGGCACTTTTATTGGAAATTAAAAGAAAATTACACTGAATTCAAAGACATAGAAATTCTGGACCTTTTAAATGAGTTTTTTCTGAACGTAAAAAGTGTATTTCAAATATTTTTAACTTTTGCCTCAACGACGTGTACAGTTGAAAGGAGTTTTAGCACACTTAAGCCTGTGAAAACTTGACTCAGATCCACAATAAGCGAAATCCGATTAAGTGCTCTATGCATGTTAAGCGTACATAGAAATCGTGGTATTTGGTATTATTAAAGACAAAACTATTTTAGATTTAGTTATACGAAAATTCTGTCAGAACCAAAGAAGGGTTCAATGTTCTCGCAGAGATTTGGAACGCAACGTGTAATTTTTGTTGTTCATCGTATTTCAACAGTTTAGTTTTTATGAAAATTAAAATTATATAATAATAATTATTATTATTCTCTTCGAGATTTTCTTGAAATATGTATTTGTTAGTTTTATGTATTATATAAATATATGTATGGACTAAATATATTTATACATAAAAATGTAGTTTCTGTTGTACATGAATTGACATATTTTTCTTTTGTTTGTTTTGTTGGTTACTTAACATAATTACTGTAACGTTGTTTCTATTTTAATATTAATATATATTTTTTAGTTAGTAATTTATTTTATATTTTTTTCTACGTTTTTGGGGACATTTAACTAACATATTAAAAATTTTTGCTACTTTTAAAGACCAATGCATGAGGTGACCAGAATCGTAATACAGTGAGAACTTCTAATAGTCATGCTTAAGTCAATTTAAGTTAAGTTGGCCAAATCGGTGCGTCCTTTACTCATAGCGGATGGCTTCGGCACGACCCTACGAGTGCCCCCCCCCCCTAAGAAAAGTTTCTGTCTACGCCCATGGATATATAAACGTCCACTTAAAAATTTTAAGAAAAGTGACAAACAACTGTAATTGTTACAAACGGCGCCATCTAACCAATTTGTGAAAAACTCAACTCGACTCGAATCCTAAAACAGCTTGAAGCTTCTTTTTAAATAAATCTAAGATCATTCAATAAGGATAAAGGGTTCAGAAGATATATCAATCTAACTATTTCGTAAGTAAACAGCTCCCCCCACCTTTATTAAGGATGATATAACAATAAGATTAGAAACCAAGTGATAAGAAATCAACACGAGGCTATTGCTATTTCTCTTCTGAAACGGAAATTTTTAAAATTTGTGGTTTTTTGACCTTCGAAGAATTTGATTCTATGGGGTCGATCGTAGAGGGTTCTTTTGGTAAAAACGAAATTTCGGTGGGACCTATAATAAGCCGGCCGAGGCGTTTGATAGGGGTATTGTTTTCGAAAACTCGTGGAAACAAAGTGCAGGTCGCTATGGTTCATTTTTCGGATACCGAGAAAGCGGTCGAAATTTAAAAAACTACAAAAAAAAAATTTTTCCGCCCTTATAATTCCCCCGAGGGATTAAAAAACAGCGACACTAGAATTACTTTTTTACAGAGCGCGCGATTTAGAAATAAATTTGCAGTTTTTTCTTCATATATTCTACCAATGTTTTACCTTTGGCCATGTAGCATCAGGTTGATCCTAGGCGACTTAGGTAAATACATAAAGAAGCGTCTACATTTAATTTTTGAAATTAAGTACTAAGTAATGAAGTCACCTCTTCTATTAAATGTTTAAAGGTGTAGTCGGCTATTAAGCTTATACTAAGTAATAATCATCATCAATGACCATTAAGAGTTTCAGATATTTTATACACTGTGTAAGTATGCTAGCATTTAACAAGGATTTTATTTATACTGCAGTGCGTATTAGAAATTAAATAGTATGGACAAATCTTATGTGGAATACATTGAAAAAAGGTGCAGAGAGGCTTTGTTTAAGGGTTTCTGAATTTATGGCGGCACTATATTTTCTTATTCTAAATTTTAGACTGTTAAAAATATAGAATTGGGATTTTCCATTAAGAACGTTAACCTATTATATTTTACTTCCCATATAACAGCCAATATATTGTATTATTAATATAATTAATTAGAGGTAGTATTGTATTCTCGAAATTTAAGAAAAACTGTTTTAGAGGTCCTCGAAAATGACAAATAATTCATTTTTAAATTTGCACTAAAAACAATCTAAAATCTGGCTTAAAATAGAACAAAGGCTTTCACGGCTGTGATCAATTAAGAAATTCTTGTTCTGGGGGAAAAAAGTGATTCCATGTTGACACCGTCTAATCCTAAGAATCAGGATTTCTTAAATATTTTAAAATATTGATTTTGGGTTTTCGATATTAGATAGAA
Source organism: Kuschelorhynchus macadamiae (assembly GCA_030620095.1). Taxonomy (NCBI): domain Eukaryota; kingdom Metazoa; phylum Arthropoda; class Insecta; order Coleoptera; family Curculionidae; genus Kuschelorhynchus; species Kuschelorhynchus macadamiae. The sequence continues at coordinate 240,234 of JAUTXW010001741.1, forward strand.
TCTTTGATGTTTCCAATAAAAAATTTTTTTCTTGTCAAAGCTAATTTTTAGTTTATTATTTAAAAGATATTTATTTAGGATTTTGTGCTCTACTCAGTATTTTTGATATACATGTTTTTAGATTAAGAATTGATAGCTGTCAAACTGGGTCTGGTCTTAACGGAATGATCTGTATATTATTGCATTTTTGTAATGTCCTGAATATTCTAAAAACTTTTTACGTCATGTTTCCTATACCTAAATTCAACTGTTTTCGAAAAAGTGGCGCTTGAAAATTGACATTTTTAACCCTTTGAACCTCTGTAACTCCTAAACGACTTAACTTGCAACGAAATGGATTGCACCTTCCTAGTATGTAGGAAAGTAAAATCCATTTCGATGCAAGTTAGGTCATTTGGGAGTAACAGAGCTTTAAAAGGTAAAAAATTTTACCTTTTCTCGAAAATATTATCGCTAATAATCAGCTTTATTGAAAATTGTCATAAGACAGAACTAATGAGGAGGCAAAAGGTACACACTGCGTTTTAAGTTTGCAGTGAAATGCTTTGAAAGAAAAACCTGCGCACAGCATTACATGTTTTTTTGCAGTTTGGTGCTTTTATATCTGCACTATTAGTAAAATTTATTATAATTCAGCTCTACCTCTTGAAGCTTCGAGTTTTTTTTTCTAAAGATACATTGATGTCTCGAGGTTTTGCTAAAAATCTGCCCCTGTCGTATAAAAACATATAATTTTCTAACATTGAACTTAATTCTAAAGGGTACCTTTACTTTCAAGCCAAATATAGTGTTTTCATAAAAGAGCAAACAGATTCAGGAATTTCAATCTATTTTGTACTACTATCAAATTTACTATTTGTCTCTACGACGTACCTAAATACTTGAAAATCTGGCTTAATAAAAGTCTGCACATATTTGCATTCCATTTTTTGTCTGGGGGCAACCACAATGGAATAATTTCAAGTTGCCTGAAATTTCAATCAAATACAGCGTGGTTATAGCCGCTGTCAAAACTAATCAGTAAATTTTATCTAATTTTAGAACCTCAAAAACATTTTTTTGGGTATTTCTGAGATTGGCATGGTAAAATTTAGAAATTTTTTTCACAAAACTTTCCCCAGTTTTGTCACATATATTAAAGAAAATATGCTGTCATTCCCAATTTATGAGTAATGTGGTTGGGTTGAAGTGGTACTCGATTACTTTTTTTCGATCAGTTGGAGCTGCGAAATGCTTGGCTGTAATTGGATACAGAACAGATGTATTTTTCAGTATATAGGCCGGGATTTTTTAAAACTTTAGCAGGTTTTCAGTTTACGGCTCGGATTTTTAAAGTTTTGTGTGTTTTTATGTTAGTATATATTTATCGTATAATTTCTTTAATATACTTTTGGGATAAGTCGTAAACCTATAATATGATATACAGGGGAAGTAGGTGTATTAGAACGTCTTCTTTCTTTAGAAATTCTGGTTTAAGCTTTTTCCTAGGGAAGCATCTTGGTATAAGACATCAATTAGTATTTGGGTAATAAACTGGTGAAATTTTGTTTTCGCAGCTTTATAACTAACTTTTTTATTTTTTTTTCTACTAGAACTTTTATAGCATTATAAGTATCGGTTTAAAGTATTTGGTAATATATAGGATATTGAAATTTAAAAAAATCTAATTTTCCAGAAATTCTTAACCGGTTTTACTATTTGAAGAGATTGTTTACACTTTGGCTCTTCATGTAAAGCATATAATATGTTTATACAGGACCATATTTTTTTTCATAGTTTAAAAGATTTGGTTAATAAATAGGCGAGATTTTGTTTTGCATCCGGAATTTTTTTCTTTTGGTCTACCGTAACTTTAAAACTGCTTAAAATTTATAAATATGGTTTTTACATTTCCATGTAACCTCTGAGGTGAAATTTAGTTTAAAAATTATTTTGACAACTGTCAAAAAACTGCCTTTTCCCGTAACTTTTAAACTACTTTAAATTTTTAAATATCGTTTTCACGGTTCCTTGTAACTTTTAGTCACGTAAATTGTTTTAGAAAAATATTTTGGCAGTTGTCTAGTCTTCCTAACTTTTGAACAGCTAAATTTTCTTAAATGATATTTTTACAGAATAGATGTAACTTAAATTCTCGACTCCACGAGAGTTTATTATCTCCTTGCCAGAATTCAAAAACTCTGTTCGTCTGTGTCAGAATGTACTTTTGATACATGTTTACTTTTTAGTCGCTATATCTCGGAAACGCTTTCATATAAACTTTTAAAATGTGATGTGTTTAGAGCACACATGGGGCTCTCGAATGGTACCAATCAACACTTCGTATCGTTTTTGGTTTTTCATCTATTAATGAAAAAGAACATGTTTTTTAGACTTAGACTTTTCTATGATACCCGATAACTGTCGAAAAAATTAGAATATCGATTTGAGACTTCTAGGAAGTGCATAACTTAATATATGCTGTATTACCACTTACACGCCCAGTATAAATAAAATCCATATTAAGTACTATTGCACCTCGTATGTATCAGCCTTAATGAAGCGTGAAAAATATCTACTTGTCTTGTATATGTAGAATAAACACCAGCACGGTATTTTTAAAGTCGGCAATAAATTAACACAAATGTCCTATGCATACCTACTGCCCCTGTGTAACATAATAAATGCTTTACTAGTTATCCGAAGAGTATAATTATGAAATCCGTATTTACTTAATTACACTCCCTATGATAAACATATACTACCATCAAGCACACATAATTTCGAAATTTGAGCCCGGAAAACCTGCGAAAAGTGTCAAAAATCCCGGCCTATACACTGAAAAATGAATCTATACTGTATTCAATAATTACAACCAAACATTTAGCTACTCCAGTTTATTTAGAAATGATAATCGACTAGCACTTAAATCGAACGATTATCGTCATTCTCCATATATCCCGAATACTAATTTTCTTAAAGATATTTTATAAAATTGAGGAAAATATTGTTCATCAAATTGTGGATACCTCCCTAAAAACATTCAAATTTTATTCTGCTAATCTCAAAATACCTAAGAAATTATTTTTGAGGCCCTAAAATTAAATTAAATTTATCTTTATACACTCATTTAATTCTGACAGCCGCTTTACTCACGATTTACTCTGGTTTTTGTAAAGGCAACTCGGTGATTTTACAAGTTTTTAGTTGAAAATGGAGCAAAAATTTACTTTTTTGTCCCAGGTCAACAGTTTTTGACAGCTGTCAAATCCATAACTTCTAAACTACTTAAACATTTTTAAATACGGTTTTTACAGTTACGTATACATTTTAGTGGTGTAATTATTTAAAAAAAATTTGGACAGCTGTCAAAAATATAAATATTGGATAACATTGAGAGTTTATAATCAAATCAGAAAGTTAAGATGACGGACTGGACGTATATAAGTATATACTTTTATTAAGCTTTTATACATGCTTGGAAAATGCAATTTACACAATATTAACAAAGGTGCAGCAAATAATTTCTACCCCGCGCAAAGGTAGCCCTGAAAATTGGAAAACCTTGAACTTTTGCGAAGTTGGTCTAGCCTCATATTCACCCGAATAGTGGGTTAGTTACGATTAATTTAAGTGAGATATCTATTTCTTAAACTTTTCGTCTAAAACACTCACACACATTTTCTACTCGGGGGTTTTCAAGGATGCAAGTCAAGGGGGTTGATATTTCAATTTCAACTTTAGCATCGTGTTCCGCATCTTTGAAAACCCCCCAAGTAGAGGTGATTGATATGAATGATTGAAAGGTGATTTACATGAATGATTTGAAACAAAGTAAATACGCTAAAATTAACTTCCAATAGAGGTGAAAAGGGATTTATACTTAAATCTCAGCATTAGAATCATGTTCATCATCCTTGAAAACCCACCTAGTAGAAAATCTGGAATGATTTAGACGAAAAATATAAGAAACCTCACTTGAATTAATCATCGTTAACCACATATTAGGGTGAATATGGAAATAAAGCAGGTCCAATCATCATATACTTTTTGTTAAGCCTCAGCGAGCAATTTACTCTACTTTAAAATTACTGTGAAAGGCAAATTATGAACCAAGGAATCAAAAATTTGCATTACTGTTTAGTACATTTAAGAACTGAAAAAAAAATAAAACCGTAAAATAAAGATCTTAAACTTTATATTCCTTACATCCAATTTGTTTCCGTATCCAGGACAAATTGCCTCTAATTTGTTTCTACTTTGTTCCAGGGCAGAGCGGCCTCGAAGATATGTTCTAATCTGATTTAGATCAAGATCACCAACCAGTTCTTGAGTGCCGTCTGAAGAAGTAATAGAATAGGTGGACTGTAAAGCTGAAATAATAAAAAAGTAGTTGAAAACATTAAACCAACAGATGAGAAATGGATGCTAATTTAAAAAGAATATCTAATACAAATTTAATGAGAAAACTTCTCTCAAATAAATCTAAAGTGACACCTAAAATGTCTTCTTTTTCTTTGGATGTCTATGATGCCAAGTTACTCCGACGCAGTATGAGACAAGTGTAGTGTTTATTATCATGTACTTTACAGACACAAAAAAATTAAAATGTCAAAGTTTAAATATTATGTTTAAGGCTGAATTGCACACAGCAACCAAATAACAACGACAAGGTCAAGACACGTTTAAAGTAATACGAAAAGGTACTGGCGTGTTGGAAAATACAAATATAACACTGAAAGAAACTGGGGCTAACAGAATAAATTACAATTATTATTTGAGCGGCGGCGCCTCGGATAATATTTAGTTTTACTTGCTTATGGCTGTCCGTAGGATGAAATCGTGGGAGGGGGGAGAAATTATTTTAATTTATATAAAGTGAAGACTTTTTTTGGTTGTTGAATTTTATTATGTTAATTGAACATGTAAAACAGATAAAGGGAGGATCTATAGATCCCGTTCAGGAAGAGGTGGCGAATTACTATTTTCAACTGATCCAGTGCTTTCGTTTATACATAAAATTGTATTCGGTGCCCCTTTCGCCTTCTCTAAATCACCCAGTGAATTTATCAGCTTTGATTTCGATGTGCGGATCGTTATGCGTTATTCCCTCGTTCGATTTTCGTTTGATTTCGATCTGCAATTTGCGAATTTATAATAAAATTTATCTGTGTATTTGTGATTTTTACTTCCCTGGTAAAAGAGAGATACCTATTCCAATCATGAAAAAATTACCCTCCAAAATGTTTGCACTCATCATCTAGAGGCCGTAAAACATATTTTCTTCATTCCGTCGGTCTGTCTATTTGTTCGAAGCGTAGCTAAAAAATTACTCACCCGATTGACTTGTTGACAAATGTTGGTCAAAAATTAAAGGTCAATGGAGATGACTTGGTAACATATTGGTATAGTATGGCGGAAGAAAATGGCAGCCTAGCGTTAAAAAATTGTTACTAAAAAAAATAACTAACTAAACAAAATGGCGGCCTAATAAAATATTAAAAATATCAACCTGGAAAAACTACCCATTGGATTGATTTCCAATTTTATGCGAGAATTATGTGTGATATAGAGTGAACAGTTAAAATTGTGGTACGAATTCAAGATGGCGGAAAAAAATGGCGGCCGAATGTGTTTGTAATCGTGAAAATATCACCCTCCCAGGTTTTACATATCTTCATGTTTTAGCGTCCCTAGATTCCAAAAATTATGTTTGCTTTATTCTGTCGGGCTATTGGTCAGTATATCTGTCAGTTCGCAGCATATCTAAAAGCTATTTACCCGGTTGACTTCTGGTAGTCAAAAACTAAGGATAATATGGAGATGACCTGATAACATTCTGGTAAAATTCCAATATGGCCAAACAAAATTGCGCTTTGGTGAAATAATTTAAATCAAATTGTTACAAAATCAAGTGTGTAAACTGTTAACATTTTGGTCCAAATCCAAGATAGAATTCAAACTTGATGCAAGCATTAATTGTGATTTAGGCATAAACTGGTGAAACTGTGGTATAAATTCAAGATGGAGGAACAAAATGGCGGCCAAATAAAATATTTAATAAACATTGATATTGAAATGGCTTCTAAATTTGCACAAAAATTAAATGTAATATCGGAATAAACGGGACAAAATTGCGGTCTTAAAAAAATCAGTGTAAAAAGTACCTATTCAATTTATTTGAGATTTTGCTCAAAAATCAAGGGTGGCACAGGTAGAAACTTTTGGTTTTGGTTTGGTACCCATCCAATATGGTGGAACAATAGAAATATTTGAAAATACAGTATATGTGTTAATAAATAACTATGTGTGGAACTAAATTGGGTCACACTTTATTATTCCTAATAAAAGGAAATATTTATAACGAGCAAAGTTACGGGTAAAGGAAATTTACCGATTTTTATAATCATGCCATGTCACGTAAATATTCTAACTGAAACTTACGCCTGGAAGTAGACGAAAAAGTTTAAAACGAAAAATGATTATACTAAAGCAAGTACGTAATTAGTATTATATTATGGTAGAATATTAGATAATGTACATCAGGGTTACCGGTTTTCGATGGTTTTACGGCATAATTCCCTTATTAGTGATGAGAGAGAATTGCGGTTTTACTTTTCTGTAAAATGAAACACGCCATAAACAAACTTTTCATAGCCCTCTTCGATTCTCAGATACAAGGTGAAGTTGAAATCATCGCAATTTTAGACCTCCCTCATTTTTCGATTATGCTTTACCTTATCGAAAAAATAAAAGCTCTATTATGTTATATAGTTTCTTACGGATTTTTCAAAATTTAATCCTTATAGGGGTGAAATATGTCTATATATTGTTTACAATATCCCTTTACCTAAAAATATTTAACGACGATTCTTTCGTCAATGGCTTTTAAAAATAATTATCCAAATATAAATTTCAGAATTTTTTAAAAGTCCACTCTTAAGCGGATACAACGGAGTTATTTTTATTGCCCCATATAACAGCTAATATATTTTATTATTAACACAATATGTACGCTATACAGATTAAGTATTGAAGGCGCAATTTTTATTTCTAAAAAATATAAGTTGGGCTTAATCGACATTTTAGTGTCCCTAGAATACGAAAAATATATTTTTAGAACAAAATTTTATGATATCTGTTCGATTGTGTGCGACTGTGTATATGTAAACAAAATTTGCGCCAAGCAACGATAATTTGAGAACGGTCAAACCGGTTCGCTTAAAATTTGAACCAAAAGTAGTCTAGGTTAGTGTGTCGCGGGGATTAAATTTTGGGTGTCACAGACGTAGATTTTCGATATTTTTAGGGGTATAAAAATAAAAAAAACATAACAGGAGAACGCAACAGTCAAATTGAAAACTATGAATGAATGAATGGGTTTAATGTTCTGACATTGAAAAATTGTGTGTGTGTCAAAAATGACGAAACACGTCAATTTTCTTATATACAAAATAATGTTTTATTCATTATACAGCGTTGTCCTGTGAACAAGATACATTATGCAAAAATCGGTGTAACATGTCAAACTTCTTTTTTTCCCTTAGTAGATGTCTGGGCTTTGAAAGAACGTTAATAATTTTATTTTTTGTAAATGTATATTGCTGATTTTCTATAAAAACTTTTTGAAATCGGAGTCAAACTAATAAAGACAGCAAATAGACAGTAATGAAGAATTAGTTTGACGCCGACTTCAAAAAGTCAAATTTTTAAGATGCAATAAAATCTTTTTTACTTTTTATTTTTTTAGGTCAGTTTAATTTTTTTATATTTTTTTACATAACATAATAAATTAATCCTTTGCTTAGCATTTTGCTAGCTTAGAAAATTGTTTCTTTTGAATCCAAAGCTCTCCCGCGTAGTAGTCAATATTTGTAAAAAAAGTAACTACTTAAAAAACATTGAGAAGTCAAAAAACTATATTTTATTCCATCAAAGAAATTTGACTCCAACTAAGACCTAATTAGTGTTTAATGACACCAACAAAATTTACAGTTTCTATTAGTTTGACGCCTACATCATGAAGTTAAATTTCCAAGATTGTATTAACTATTATTTTTTAGTTTTCAGTGTTTTTTTAATCGGTTTTATTTTTTCTGTAATTTTTTTTATTTATTCCTTTATTTAAAAAAGGTTCTATTGTAAATGTCAAGCTAAAGGTTCGTGAGGCCTAAACAAAGGTACTGAACCAATGAACTTAAAATTTTACCAGAATCACGTTAACTGATGATATATATATATATATATATATATATATATATATATATATATATATATATATATATATATATATATATATATATATATATATATATATATATATATATATAAAAGTGCAGTCTACGTAGTTTTAGAAAATACATACAAAGTTTCGTTGCCACAAATTAATATGATTAGTAGAAGTAAAGTTCATTTTCTTAAAAACTACAAAATATGAAACATAATACTTCAGAACATATATTTTTTTAATTTCTACTCGTCCCCACCACGCACCTCAGTTATGACATAGGAAAAGTTTTATGTCCAGAATAAACTTATCTAATATTATTAACATTCATTAAGATTTGTAATTACCTAGCGAAATAACCTGACCAGGAAAATTATTGCCTCCCATTAGATCAGGGCTCTACCTCCAGCTATGTCAAAATTACATTTTTTGATTAATTACAGTTTCATGCTCCAAATTTCAATATATATTAAAGCATTTAAAAGTTTGTGCGAAAACTCTCTGGCAGAAAATAATTTAAAGTGGCGTCATTACTCCATTTTTACTTTTTTGAATATATTTTCTATGGAATAACCCCGTCACCACACTAAAAACTTCTTTAAAAAATCTATGTTGGCCACAATCTCCCCGAAGTAATCGGTGTACTTAAAATCACATTAACTAATATTATGAATAAACGATATCATGACATGCATAGAAAATCAGCAATCCCAACGGTTAAAAATTAAAATAGTAAAATTGCACTTTGTATCCCTGAAAGCCACGAAATGAATATTTTTAGATTACCCCCTCCGCATAAAATTTTTGTGCCAAGAATAAAGTTATTTGCTACGCTAAAAAGTAAGTGGTTAGTAGTCTTTAAGATATGCCGCGAACTGACAGCTATACCACAGTTTATTAATAGTAATTACTATCTCTTTAGTTAATGTTCGGTGGCTATACAGCCGACGGAGTTAATAAAACATATTTTTGGCATATAGAGACGCTAAATCGTAAAAATATGTAAAACCTGAGAGGGTGTTTTTTTCACGATTACGAGCATTTTATTTGGCCTCCATTTTATTCGGTCTTCTTGAATTAGTACCACAATTTCACTAGATGATCCCTATACCAAAATTAATTATGGCACACAATTTGAAACCAATCTATTTCAATTTTTAAATATTTCATTAGTCCGCCTTTTTGTTCCGCCCTCTTGGATTCGTACCAAAATTTTACCAGTTGATTCCAACATACTACTTTAATGTGGGTGCAAAACTTGAGATAAATTGGATAAGTAGTTTTTTAATATTAATTTTTTTAACATTTCACTAGGGTGCCATTTTGTTTCGCCATATTGGATTTTTACCAAAATATTACTAGATCATCCCCAGATAACCCTTAATTTTTGATCAAAGACGATAACAGACAAACAGACACTCCGACAGATGGACCGACGGAATTGATAAAACATATTTTTAGCATCTAGGGACACTAAAACGTGAAGATATGTGAAACCTGAAATGGTGAATTTTTCACGATTACAAACATTTTATTTGGCCGCCATTTTGTTCGGCCATCTTCAATTAGTACCACAATTTCACTACTTGGTCCCTACACCACAATTATTTATTCAGCTGCCATTTTGTTCCGCCATCTTGGATTCGTCTAAAATGTTACCAGTTGATTCTAACATAATATTTTTATTTTTGTGCAAAATTTGAGGTAAATTGGATAAGCAGTTTTTTAATAATATATTTTTTTAACATTTCACTAGACCGCCATTTTGTTTGGCCATATTGGATTTTTACCAAAAATTACCAGGCTCTCACCATGTCAATCGGGAACCTGAAACGTCAAGATATGAAAAAATCTCGTAGGATGATTATTTCACGATTACAATACTTCCTTTTTTGAAGTCGGTACCAATTCAGTTATATCCAGTTTGAATTAGATCCGACATATTTTTAATCTGAGTTAAATTTTACTCTAAAATATATTTACATTAATTCGTTAATAAAGCACTCCGATTCGTAAACAAAACTTTAATGAATAATATACGCCACAAATAAATAAAACTTAAAATTTTACATGAGACGTTCAAACAAGTGTCTTTCGAACTAATCCTAATAATTCGACTGAGTACCGGATCACACTACTTCCTTGCAGCCGGTTTGGGATATTGATTTTCTTATAATTCTAAAAATAGATTTGATACTTATTTCTAGGTCAAGTCGATCACCGAAGTAGTGGAATTATATTTATTTCCATAATTTAAAAGACGTAGTGTAAATATATTTTTTTATGATAACATTCCACCTGTTTTACATTTTGCACCATTTTTATATTTCTCCACATTTTTCGCAGTACATTACTTTTAAATATATTTATATATTTTTGGTCACAGTTTTTTCAGTGTATCATAATAACTCAATTCGAGACGTTTCCTTCAAGTCAGAACTTGAAAAATTATGCTGTCTATAGGCAACTTAAAATACATTTCGGTTGAAAACAAGCTCAACCGGGTTCACGCGCTGCAGAAATACGAAGACATGAGTACGATTTAGCATCTCAAATTTTGCGGTTATGTAGACAAAGGACCAGTGCGGGGCGGTAAACAGCCATTTTCTGAAAAAAAAATTATATGGGTCGGTATCTGCGTCAAAAAATGATCGAAAATGGACAACTTCGCCACTAATTTAATTTTTTCATTATAAATTCGAATTTTTCATAAAAATTCGCATTTAGCGCTCAACTATACATATTTCCCTATTAAAATCACATTGAAGCTAATGCATATCTCTTATAGTTTTAACACAATATTGCAGCGGCAGAAGGCTTGCAACTGATCCGTAATACTGCGTGCAGTCCACCCTTAAACTTTAACGTAAGGTAATAATTAAGAAGAACAAAATTGTTAAATATGTTAGAAAGTTAAGTAATTTTGAAGTTTGTTATGAAAATTAAAATATATGATAAAGATGATGAACCAGAGCTCATAAGCTTGCGGCAGTTATTCTTAGGACTATGTTGCTACATATCACTGTTTTATAATTGGATAAGTTAACATAGTTCTATATACTTCGATTAATCCATAAAGATTTGACCAACTAGTATATACTTTTTAAGAAGTACTTAGGCCAATGCTAAGGTCATCCTATAACAAGTATTTTTCAATCTTTCTCTGTGAGGGAGTTTCCGCGATAAATTTGAAATGCTTTAATAAATTGCCTTAAAATTGAGTACATGAATTGTAATAAAAAAATAAAAAGGTACAATGTCTGATTATGGTGCCTAGAGACTTGATTATATGAGTTATTAAAAAACTTTAAATACACATATTTTGGGTTTTATCGAAATCGTTAGAATTTGGAAAAAAAAGAGCAAAAGACGATCGGAAAATTAACCAACAAGCATCAACTTCGTTATTTTTAGTGAGATTCCCGGTATAACAATGTTTTAATAAATGGTTATCTTTTTGCTTATTATAAATAAATCAGGTTTGAACCTTTATCTTAAAAAATAACCAAAAACATTGAAAAAAACCTTTCAGTTAGAAGCAATGTGTAATCACGGAGAACGCTCTACTACGTTGTGAAGTCAATGTGAATACATTGCAAGTTGTGGCAGGATTTTTCTCAAATTTCTCGGGCATCTTTCGAGATAAAGGTATCAAACCTAGTATGCTTATAATGAGAAAGAAAAGACCCATTTATTGGACATATGCTATAGACTGTGTTTCACTGAAAAAGTTAGTACTGATGGGTTAATTTTTCGATGGTCGAGTTTTTTTTTTAAATTCTAACGATTTCGATAAAACCTAAAACCATTTGTATTTAAAGTTTTTTGAGAGCACATATAATGAGGTCTCTAGGTACCGTTTAAAATTTCTATATAGGATGGGGGACCAATTTTTCTCGTCATGGTATTTCGGTTGGTATAATTAAAGATCTTAATAGTAGTTGTAGTTGGGGGGAGATCTAGGGACCTGACTGGTAGGCCTATAAGACACTTTTCTGTTTGCCCCAGACCCTCCTCAATCCCCACCCGCCACCAAGTTTCCAGCCTTAAATCTACCTGTCCTATATAGGTCTGGATATCGTTCTAGGATAATTCCTTGACTGCATCCCTATGCAAGACCGTAGTGCCAAAAGTAACCTGGCATAGTCTTGCTCGTGCTTCACACCCGCACAGGAAGTAGAATGGAGTTTCCGTCTCCTCCTGACACTCCATGCAGAAAGACTCTTCCTCAATACCTAAAATAGAGAGGTGCCTCCTTAATCGACAATGCCCCGTTACTACCCCTACGATGGAGGTCAGGGTCTTCCTGTCCCGCCTTAACAGGCACTCTGTTCGGCTTTTGTAGGGCTTCACAATGAAGTGCTTAGCTTGCCTACCACTGGTTCCACTCACTTCGCGGTTCTTGGTGCGCTTATTCGTCGAGTGCAGTCCTTATCTGCTGCCTAGTAATACCTAAAGCTGGTTCTGGTCACACATATGTGCTGGCGACTCATCTGCCTTCTCGTTACCCTCAAACCCACAATGTCCCGGCACCCAAACCAACCTCACCCTCTTATCCGTGCCAACTTTTCCAGCCTGGCATCACATTCCTAAACTAATGCTGATCCCTACATGGGTGAGACAACTGAAAATCTCCTCCTCTATTCCTCTATCCTCTATCGTTGCTGCCATTAAAACGGCGTACACCTCAGCCTGAAACACAGTGCAAAACTTTCCCAAAGGGAAGCTGGACCCAGTTTGTCCTGCCTTTATATATACACCTGCCCCCGAGGATTGCAATGATGTCATGTTTCTCTCTCAATCCTCTTTTTCCAGGCTTGAGAGAGCATAACCCTTATTCCACCTCAGTCTCTCTGAGGGTCGTGCTACTCTATAGATGGACATCGGGGTGTCTCTTCCCACAAGATGTGAGATCCTTGCATGACCCACAACCCCCCCTGGCATGCCATGCTCCTGCGCCTCTTATTCGTAAGTGAGTTGCCGTGGCCTCTTTCTTGATGAAAGTCGGCAAAGACGGCAGCCCTAGTAAAACATTCTGCAAGCTGCTGTCGGTATCGTTCTCATTGCTCCGGTTGTCGCTAAACTGGCAAATCTTAATAAATATGGACATAACTTTTATTGTGTAAATAAGTGATATGTGTGGTAATGAGGAGGATAATTAAAAAGTTTAGTTTTACGAGGTAAGACATATTTATTGTTTTCCAAATGCACCAACTTTTAATTCTTATACATTTCTTTATAGAAGAATTCCATTTTATGTGTTCTGATAAAGATCACGTGGTTAATCGAAACGTCAATATTTTGTAACATGTGCCTTTCAAAAGAAATGTATTCATTTTGTTTTAGGAGGACCCTAACCGAAGAAAATACAAAAATAAATATATACAAAAATAAATAAATATATATATATATATATATATATATATATATATATATAAAATAAATATATATAAAATAAATATATATAAAATATAGTGCCTTAAACTCAGTGGCATATTGGAAGTATTTGGGAACACCAATAGATTATTTTTAAAATTTGGTTCTAGCCATACATGAACATAAACTATCTTTTTAAAATAATTTAAATTTACCTTAGACAGGTGGCAACATCTTTTTGCTAAATGGAATGCCACGTATATTATTGCACTTTTATATTGTCCTGAATATTCCAAACTCTTTTTCTGTTATGTTTTCTATACCTAAATTCAACTGTTGGGTTGTTGCTCTCTCAAGCCCGGAAAAAGAGGATTGAGAGAGAAACAGGGTGACATTTTCGAGGGATGCACTCGTTTGTTATACGGATGTTACGACGTATATATAAAGGTCGGACAAAACTGGGTCCAGCTTGCCTTTGGGAAAGTTTTGCACTGTGTTTCAGGCTGAGGTGTACGCCGTTTTAATGGCAGCAACGATAGAGGATAGAGGAGGAGATTGTCATTTGGTCAGATAGTTAAGCAGCACTTGTCTCACCCATGTAGGGACCAGCATTAGTTTAGGAATGTGGTGCCAGGCTGGAAAAGTTGGCACGGATACGAGGGTGAGGTTGGTTTGGGTGCCGGGACATTGTGGGTTTGAGAGTAACGAGAAGGCAGATGAGTCGCCAGCACATATGTGGGACCAGAACCGGCTTTAGGTATTACTAGGCAGCAGATAAGGACTGCACTCGACGAATGAGCGCTCCAAGAACTGCGAAGTGAGTGGAACCAGTTTAAATGTGGCAGGCAAGCTAGGCACTTCATTGTGAAGCCCTACAAAAGCCGATCAGAGTGGCTGTTAAGGCGGGACAGGAAGACCCTGACCTCCATCGTAGGGGTAGTAACGGGGCATTGTCGATTAAGGAGGCACCTCTCTATTTTAGGTATTGAGAAAGAGTCTACCTGCACGGAGTGTCAGGAGGAGATGGAAATTCCTTTCCACTTCCTGTGCGGGTGTGAAGCACTAGCAAGACTATGCCAGGTTACTTTTGGCACTACGGTCTTGCATAGGGATGCAGTCAAAGAACTATCCTAGAACGATATCCAGACCTATATAGGACAGGTAGATTTAAGGATGGAAACTTGGTGGCGGGGGGGGATTAAGGAGGATCTGGGGCAAACAGAAAAGTGTCTTATAGGTCTACCAGTCAGGTCTCTAGATCTCCTCCCAACTACAACTACTATTAAGATCTTTAATTATACCAACCGAAATACCATGACGAGAAAAATTGGTCCCCCATCCTATATACCTATATAGTAGGTTCATTGCACTTCATAGAAGGGACTATGGATCAAATGATGTACAGGGACATACTCCAAAATGTTATGTTGCCTTATGCAGAGTGGGAGATGCCTTTGCGATTTGTGTTTCAGCAAGACCCCAAGCATACATCTCATTTTGTACAAGAGTGGTTCTAGGAAAACAATGTTCGGGTTTTGCAGCAGTGTCCGGCACAATCACCGGATCTCAATCCTATTGAAAATTTGTGGGAAGAAGTTGAACGTCAAATTCGTACAACGACATTTCCGACGTATGCCGGTTGTTACTATACAAAATTTAATTTGGTCAATGCCACGTCGTATTTTGGTTCGGAGGAAACTATGGGCTTTAAGAATCCTTTGGATACTACGTCGACTAACACCAGACACAATTTCCAATTAGCGGGTACTTAACGTAGGGTCTGGTCCAGTTTCCCGAAATTTAGCCACAAGCTGCGGAACATATTTTCGATGCACCTTGCTGTTCTCATGTCGCTCATTAAATATTTGTGATGTTCTATTGGCGCACTGATTATTTCCAAAAAATATTTCGATCATTTCAATCCTTTTTGCCTTGCTGTGTACCATGGTTAATTTAAAAAGCATTTAAAGGTATTTTAGTAATTAGGTTTGGTCGTATCAATCGCGAACAATGTACTAAATTCTTATTTAAAATCAGTAAGAGGTATTCCTTCTCTTATCTTTTTTTAAGTAAGAATTTAACACAATAGCAACTTTGCCACAACAACGCTGACAGCGCTGTTTTCAACAGTAAAATGATAGACAAACTAGTTTGTTTATAAATAATTTACCGTCAATAGATATTAACAAAAATGCGTTGAACATGTCTCACAGATAGTCAAAACCAATCCAGTTTTATTTATTTTTAGGCTTTACATTTGGCATCCTTAAATTGTCGTAAGAGATGAAAATGCATAAACTAAGAAAATAAAACTCTTTAGTGTATTTTTATGACACTTGCTGGCAAATTTCATGCTTTAATTGATCTCCTCCAATCTGATGTATTTCTGGGCCTTTACCCTCATCAGGCAGGCTTGTATCCAGGGAGATCAACAAAAACGACTATCTACGTGGAAGAGTTCCACGAGCCAAGCATAATACTTGGCGCAAGTTATTGGGGCTCCGGAGAGTTCCGGCTACAAACCTATAGGAATTTTGGCGAAGGCGAATGAATATAATATGCGTGGTAAAACTATATATATATATATATATATATATATATATATATATATATATATATATATATATATATGTACAGGGTGGTCGAAATTGGTCTGTTTTAACAGAGAAAACCTATTTCCTGACTAGATAGAGCAAAACTGACTTAGGTGTCATGGGCTCGATTTCTGAGAAATGTTTAATGGCAAAAACCGCCTGCCGATATTTTCACTGCCAACTGAGATATAGGGCGTTTTTCAATTTTCGGCCATTTTGAAAATTGTCCATAACTTTTTTATTTTGCGGAATATTAACATTCTGCAAAGACATTCTAAAGGCACTTTTTTATGTGCAATCCAGTGGCATACTCAGATTTTTTCTATAGTTGTCCGTTTTATCATAAATAGGCAAAACTTTTTTTTTTCAAATGGAAATCATAGTTGGCTATAAATTATAAAAAATGCTCGCGTTTAGCCCTTTTCAGTGATATAAAGTTGTAGGTACTTATTTTCAAAAATAACGAAAATATTAGGTGTTTTTGGTTTACATCGAAGTAGGCTTTGATTTGTGATGACAATATCTCAATTATGTATTGTTAAGATTTATAGTTTGTTAGCAACTTAAACACAACTTTAAATAACACTAGCTAACGTTATTTTAATTATTTATTATTAATTTTTTTTATTTTTTTTTGTTTACATAGCAAAGTTGAACAAAATTAACAAACTAAACTACTATTTACAGCTACAAGTGAAAATAAAAAATAATTATGAAAATCTAGGTATTTAGTTAGATAGGTTTCTGATAAATATATTTAGAGAAGTTGTTCAAATTGAGCCCCTCCCTGTTGAATACAAACTAAGCATCTTTTGCGTACCGAGTTGCAACTATTTATTAGTTCAACTGGGCTAATAGATGCAAAAGCTTGCCTAGTGGCCTCTTGCAATTCTTCTTTTGTGTGAAAGGTTCTTCCTTTAAATATCAAGTCCTTCAATCTTCCCCACAAAAAAAAATCTAAGGGAGTTAAGTCACAGGACCTAGCAGGCCAAGGTATGGGGCCCCACGTACCAATCCAATTTTCTCGAAATTCGAAGTTTAAAAGATCAGTTGTGATCCTTGCATTGTGCGGGGGACAACCATCTTGTTGATAGTAGATATTTCTGGCATCAGCTAAAGGTATGTCTTCCAACAAAGGGACAATATATGTGCGCAAAATATTTACATAATCATCTGCAGTTAAATTTCCATCGTAAAAATAAGGTCCCACAAATCTTCCTCGGAATATCCCCACCCATATATTGAATCCACACCGACCTTGCCGGTCTTGTTGCACAACTACGTGTGGATTTTCAGTGGACCAGTGATATGAATTATATCTATTAAATATACCAGAAGTATCTACTCTGGATTCATCACTCCAAATAATATTTAATGGAAAATTCTCATTCTCCATGAATTTTTGCTCATACCACTGACAAAATCTCAATCTTCTAGCGGCGTCCCCTTCACGGAGTTGATGAACTCTTCTCGTTCTGTACGGTTTGAATTTATGTTTTTTGAGTATTTTTAAAACGGTGGTCTTTGGAACATTCGTTATATTAGCCAATGTTCGAGAGGAGGTGCCAGGATGATCTAATACCTCACCAATTATATTTAGCTGCTGGATTTCCTTTTCTTCCTTTAGTTCATAATGTCTTGTTCTTAACTTTTTAAAACTTCCGTAATTTACTAAATTACTTTTTAATGTTTGATAAATTCGGTTATCCGGTTGACGTCGCTCGGGAAATGTATTAAAATATAATTCACTAGCTGCTTCAGGAACTTCGTTAGATAATATGTAACATTTTAACATATCATACTTTTCATAATTCTCAAACATATTTTGTCAGCAACTTAACACAACTTTATAAAGATAACACCAAAACGCAATAATTACACCAGACTACAGTAATCTGACAGCAATATATTCAAAATATTGAACGCGCGTCATTATTCCAAGGCCTACTTCGATGTAAACCAAAAACACCTAATATTTTCGTTATTTTTGAAAATAAGTACCTACAACTTTATATCACTGAAAAGGGCTAAACGCGAGCATTTTTTATAATTTATAGCCAACTATGATTTCCATTTGAAAAAAAAAAGTTTTGCCTATTTATGATAAAACGGACAACTATAGAAAAAATCTGAGTACGCCACTGGATTGCACATAAAAAAGTGCCTTTAGAATGTCTTTGCAGAATGTTAATATTCCGCAAAATAAAAAAGTTATGGACAATTTTCAAAATGGCCGAAAATTGAAAAACGCCCTATATCTCAGTTGGCAGTGAAAATATCGGCAGAAATCGAGCCCATGACACCTAAGTCAGTTTTGCTCTATCTAGTCAGGAAATAGGTTTTCTCTGTTAAAACAGACCAATTTCGACCACCCGGTACATATATATATATATATATATATATATATATATATATATATATATATATATATATATAATTAATTTATACAAATTTCTCTTTATAATAATTATTTTTTTTATAGGATATCTCCAGTTAATATATCATATTATTACAAAAATATGATATTATTACAAAAAATTTTACATTACAGAGTAATATAACAATATTTTGCATATTTTATGTTAAATATAATTTTCACAATTATTATTTTTTATTATCAGCACCTAGATGTTGTAACATCTGTATGTGCTATCTTAATATTAACCTAAAATTTATATAATAAAAAAAATATACTTTTTTAACTTACAAGTGATAATTATGACCTAAATATAAAAATATAAGAGGCGAGATGAACAACAAGAAAAGAAAAGTAAAAAACTCAGCTAAACAATTTCTCAAAATGATGATAATAATTTTTGTAGATTACATTTTTACAGAGAATTTGAAACGTTTTTTGTTTTTGCATCCCCTTATAGCACCTGGTAGTAAATTATATGCTTTAGGACCTATATAATTTATGTATCTTAGGTTTAGGTTGTCTGTCAGTTCTGGATCTAGTGTCATAAATATGGTTGACTAAATTTTATGAATTTGGACTGAGGTGAATATACGAGCAAATTACTAATATGTATATTGATCTAATGTTAAAAATGTCTTCATTAAAAAGTGACTGTGTTAAGAATAATCTGTTTTTTTTATACATGATTTTTAGTATGTATTTTTGTATTATATTTAATTTATATAAGCTATTATTATACAGACCACCCCATGCCAAAATTCCATATCTTAAAATTGATTCAACAAATGCCTTATAGACTGTGATTAAGGTTTTTTTGTTTAAAAATTCTCTCAATAAATAAAATTTATGAATGAGTTTACGAATTCTGTTTGCAAGATAATCGATGTGAGGTTGCCATTTAAGAAATTTATCAATAATAATTCCTTTGTTGTTGATGTTTCTTTAATATAGTCATTATTAATGTTAATTCTGTTATATAACGGTCTATTTGCACCAGTAAGTGAGAAATAAATATAATTGGTTTTTTCTAAGTTTAGAGTTAATTTATAGGTTTGAAGCCAGTTCTTTACTGTGGTTAAACTATTTATTGTTTTATTTTTTACAGATTCCCATGTATCCTCTGATATAATAATGGCTGTATCATCTGCATAAGAAACGGTTAAGCCATCAATTTCCAATTTTAATAATGAGTTTATATAGGTAATAAAAAGTATTGGTGCCAAAACTGTTCCTTGGAGAACACCAATGATGATTTTTTCTTTATTACTTAGAGCATTATTTAACCTTACCATTTGATTACGTTTTGATAAGTAACTATTAAACAATTCATAAGCTGTTCCCCTTATACCATTATTATGAAGAACGTTAAGAAGATCTTTGTGAGGCACAGTGTCAAAAGCCTTTGCAAGATCTAGAAATATACCTAAACATTACTTGTTTGAATTTAAATTATTAACCACTTTAGTTATTACTCTATGCATGGCGTCCTCTGTACTGGTCCCCTCAAGAAACTCAAACTGATTTGTTGATAAAATATTATTAATTTTGAACAAAGAGCTTAGCGAAATTAGTAATTAAGCTTATTGGTCGGTAATTATTGATAGAAGTTTTAAGACCCGTCTTATGAATGGGTATAATTATCGAGTTTTTAAGTGCAGAAGGGACTTTTCCCGTTTCAAATATTAAATTAATTATGTGTAAGAGGGGGTCGATTATTTCTAGATGTACTTGCTTTATAGTGTTTGCTCGTGTACCATCATATCCCGGTGAAGTATTATTTTTTAATGTTCCAATAGATGTTATTAATTCATTTTTTGTTACAGGGTTCAAGTAAATAGAATGAACTATAGGTGGGTTTAAATAATGTTGTATTTGTGGCAGTGGTATAGCTTTTTCCATTTCAATTCCGATTTTTATATAATATTCATTTCAAAAGAATCAGTGAAATTCTCTCCACACATATTTTTTATATTTATTAAAATAGAAATATTTTTATTGTTTTCATAGGTTGCATCTTTAATTATTTCATAGAGTTTTTTTAGGTTATTTTTATTATCTTCTATTTGATTTTTATAATAGTTGTTTTTTTGTGTATGAATTAATTTATTTAAAAAATTTCGATATTCTTTGTAATCCTTTGCCAATTGGACATTATAATTATTTGACAGTTTCCTTTTCATACTATCTCTCTTTCTAATTGACGTTATAATACCATTCGTAATCCAACTTTCAATTTTTTTGTGTTTTTTAAATTTAATAATGTAAGTGTCTGTGGCACCAGATAAAAAATTATTAAACAATCTTAAAAATATATTTGTTGCTATTTCTGGGTCTTTTTCATTGATTACAATAGACCAGTCAGCTTCTTGTAACAGTTGTTTAAGTTTAAGAATTGATTTTTTATAGTTTCTTCATATCCTTTTGTATTTTCTTGAGTAACTTGTTTTTTATTAACAAAAAGCATTACTGGGCTATGATCTGTTATATCTTCCTTTATAATAAAAGAGCTGAAATACAAATTGATTGATTTTAAATTTTTCTTAACAAAAATATGGTTGAGGCATGTTTTTGAGAGAGGTCTTGTGACTGAGTTGATTTATGACTGAAAACCAAGATCACTTATAGTAAGATAATTGGCCACGTTATTATCATTGTTATCTAAAATATTTATATTAGTATCCCCTATAAAAATTTCAATATTAGATGTAGTGCTTGTGTCTAGATAAGTTCGTATATCATTAATAAATTCTGTTTTTGAGATAGGCGGGGGCTTATATATTGCTGTTAAACCAAAAATTATGTTAGTTACCTCAAAATCCAGTCTACTAACAGTTGCCTTTGAGCTGGGCAATCGAGTAAATGAGAAATCAACATTTATCTGATTTTTTACTAAAATTATTGTCCAGTCATTTTTAATGTAGTCTGCTTCATTATAGAATATTTGAAAGTTTGGAATATTACAATTTTTTATGGATTTAATTTGAAAAGTTTCACTAAGGGTAGTGCGTATTTTCCCCTAAACTACACCGGCCCAAACAGTTAGTGGACCGAAACTTCACTGGCCCTAACAGTCGAAAGACAGAATTGGCAAGCTACGCTACTGGCTAAAAATTCTTTAAATGGGCCTGCTGTGTTGTCACGTTTTATTGATAAAAATAAATATATTGTTTATTCATTGTTAATCAAAACCACACCATGAAAAAATGATGTTAGCGTATTTGCCTGCATTCTAACTTTAAAGTGAAAATATTTTGAGTGTTTTTTTTTTTGTTTATTATAAAGTATTTGTTTATCACGGGATAATTTCTATTTAATGATGATGGAGATTGAATATTGAAAAAAAAATTGTTGGAAAGCCCAGGAAGAGGTTATTACTTGTTTGCATTCAGATGATTTTAAACCTCCTACTTTTAAACTGGGTATGTAAGATAATCTTATTTGTTAGTATATAGGATTGAGTCCCCATCTGTTATTAATGTGGAAGTTGTTCCCTACCTGAAGATAAAATAAAGTTTTACTCAGAAGATTATATAAAAATCCACAAAAGCCTTGAAGCTTGAACATATATCTTTTAACTAATTTGTTTTGTGAGCTTTTTGAGACACACAATTTCAACTTTTTTTAGTGTTTAATTTTTTATCCTGATCCTAAGCAAATACCTATCTAAAAATCAGTTTTTCTCAGTTACATATTGATTAGTGTTTTATAAGATTGTTAATGATTTTGCCTAAGCTTGTTATTCATGCAGGTACTTTATTATTAATTGTAATTTGTTTTAGGGCCAATGCAAGTCTTCTTGATGTTTCATATAGGTATCGTAGACAAGGCTTAGGAAGTTAGTTCTGCTCATATGTGCATTGCAGATATTAGTGACGTGTATATTATAGTCATACTTCAGTACTCTTTGTTGCCCTGTTTGCATAGAAAGAAAGAAAAGACTTTAGTTACATGTATTGATCCGAGTGTCATATAGCCCCAATTATAGCCAATTCCATCAATGTAATAATTGGGCCTCTTTATTGGATGGAAGCTTCAAATTCTGCACCTTTAAATTTACCGAATATGCTTGTCACATGAAGTGGTTCATTTATAATTACTGTTGCTGAGAAAGTGTGTAGTTTGAGAATTAAAAAAGATGCACCATATGATAAATGTAGTGTCAACTTTATTTTTAATTCTATGTTGAATAAATTTTTTTATTGCTGTAAAGTGTATCACATATTTTGTATATTGATTAAAGATATATAGCTAAAGTTTAGAAATTTGAATAATTTTTCCCCATATTTTAAAAATATTAACTGTGGCCTATTTATATATTTTCTCGAGTTGGTATACACAATTCAGTAATAACTTAATTTAGTAAGTATGCCATCACACCTTCAATTTTTTTTTAAATCTAAGTATGGTTTAGGAAAAAGTTAAGTACATGATATAATTATAAATAACAAGTCTTTCGAAGATATCCTCAATTAATTTCATGCTTTCAGATTCTTAGGTTTATTAACTGGTATAAAGTAGTTTAGATCTTGTAAATTATTTTATCAATTAACTTTTAAAATACAAACTTTTATAGCCTAATCTTATAGAATTTCCTAAAAATATCTTATCGTTGACTTTACCATATGTTGGGAACTGGCCGCCAAACTTATAAGACTGCGTATTGCTAAAAAATTATGGTGTATATTTTAGAATCTCTATTCAAGTAAATGTTAAGTTTTCTAAATAAATAGTTCCAAACCAGTAAAAAGGTATCCTACGATAGCTTTATATATAGATTCCGGCATATCACAATTCAGCTGTAAATATAAGCTATCATATTATAAGGCTAATAATACCTAAGGTTGAGACAGTGTTTCAAGAGGGATAGACATTGACTAAAAGCATTATCCCTTATAATACCTGTAGTGCTTTGTTTAATGTCTGACTAAGTAAAATAATTTTTAATTGAGAAAAATCTATCTTATTTAACTGACTTTGGCATAATGTCATTATTTGTCAATATAAGCTCATAGTAAATTGTGCCAAAGATATATAACCAAATCACATTGGAATTTAAGAACAAATCATATTATATAATTATACAAAAATCTTGAATACTTCAAAATGAAGTAATCGTTTTATGATTGCATACTTTTGCATAAATTAAACCTCCATTTAACTTTTTTGTTGAATCCATTATTTTCTATTTATACTGGGTGTTTTTTTAAATTCTGAAAAGATTAACAAGATAGATTGTCTTGTTTTTAAAATACTGACAACTGTATTTTTGCTATGATAACTTTAATTAAGTTTATGTAAAGAGTTTGTATGAATTTTTTCTGAGTCCAGTCTGGAGTTAGCCTAACCCTGGATGTAATAATAATAGCTATATTTTAAATCATTTGGTGTATGTAATCACAAATATTTGTAAAAGTTATAAATCTATGTAAGTCTCTAATTATTGTGAAGCATTTGACACAATCCCTCAGGCTATGCTACTGGACATTGTGGATAGCTATATGATGTGGAGGATCCATGTTGAATGTTTTCAAAATGTATCTAATTATGTTAAAGTAGGAGCTTTGAGTCAGCCTAAAGAAATCCAAATTGGAGTACCCTAAGGTACAGTGCTGGGTCCTGTGCTTTTAAACATTTATATCAACACTCTTTGTAATCTTGTCACAAGGGGGTAAAGTAGTTGCCTATGCTGGTGACTCCATTTTGATTTTCCCCAGTAATACATGGGAAGAAGTGTAGGATTTATTAATTCAGGACATAAATAAGGTTAAATGGTTTTTGGATAATTTTAAACTGACTCTTAATGTAAAGAAAACTAATTTATTCAATTACATCAATTAATCATCCAAATTTTAATTAAATTAGCATAGATTATTTGAGTGTACTATTATGGCTAGGAAATAAAGCAATAAAAAGTTTAAAGAAATAAAAAGTTTTAAGAAGTAAAAGTCTATTCATAAATCAGTCCGACACATTGTAAATGCATAAATAAAACCTACTTCACAAAATGGTGAATGAGTCCTTAAATAGCTTATTTTCAGAATAAATCTAAACCTAAGATTATATTAAACATAAATTTTATTTAAAACATAATACGGTAAGAAGGCCAGATTTTAATCAATGACACAGTCAAAGATGATATAATTTTCTTACTTTCTAGAGCTTACGTCTTGTTGGTGATCTTATTACATAATGGTCATCCTTGGGCATACTAAAAATAGAGAGAGCCCATATAATTTCAAAAAAAAAATGATCAAACTAAATGCTTAATTGTGGAAGTATATTCCAGCTTTATCTTACACATGTTATAAATATATCAGAAATTGTGCTATCTATGCATTTTTACATTCCGATAAAACTTTAAATTCTATGAATGTCAGTTTTTAAATATTTTCAATTGGACAAAAAATGGTGGATCTACAGGCATTTCCTTTATTTTGTTTAGCTTGCCATGTCACAAATATTAAAGCAACTTTTAACAGACTTCAAAAAAGGAGGTTATCAATCTCATTCTATGCATTTTTTTTTATGTATGTACAACGATTACTCTGCGATGGTTTCAACAATTTCGATGAACTTTTCAGGGAATATTCGGGATATTGCCCGAGTGGTCCCACAGCTAGCATATTGTAAAAAAGTATGACGCTATATTAAATATTTATTCATCGTAAAAAAGCGTTCACCATTTTATCAGGAATTTACACAGATATATATGGTTATTTGTTAAATGTGACTTTTAAAATAAAACTCATATAAATAGAACTAAAAAGGATGAAATAAAAAAATGTATAAAAAAATAAAACCGACTTCAAAAAATACACCTAAAATTGGAAAATAATATTATATTCCATCTGGAAAATTTTAGTCACCAAATGAATAGAGATAGTAAAACAAAACATTCACTACATAAATATATTTTTGTGATTAGGTAATTAAGAATAAGTTTGGCTGTGACTTCACAGACACAGGGTATGGGATTCGCCTCTGGGGAGTTACTTTACAATATCTACTTCAGAAAGCGTTGTTATCCAAACAGAATTTTTTATAAAAAATAGAGAAAAAAACTGTAAAAAGTAAAAATTTGATATTTTATTCCACATTGAAAATTTGACTTTATGAAGTCATCTTCAAACTAATTCTTAATTACTTAATCATAAACAGACATTTATATACCTACGTTAGTACCTACATATATGGGAATAAAATATTATTGTTTATTATATTGATTTAGTAATTTTAATTTTTTTATTTCATCCTTGTTAGTTTTCTTTATCCAAATTTCAAGTTATAAGGCCTAAACTTAGGTTAAAATTTTAGACTCCCTGAGTCCATTGCATATGAAATTTTGCCAGAATCACCATATTAACATGCATACTTTTTTCCTGGCAATATGGTGAACGCGATATAGATTGTCATTCCGATATATTTAATATGTTTGCTATGGGACCACTCCAGTAACATCCTGAATATTCCCTATTTCATCCAAACTGGTCATACAAGACAATCACATACCATTGCTCTTTCCATTCATTTAACATCTTAATTGAGCTCAATATTTTTACTTATATAAGCAAATTTAATTCGATATCTAAATCAGATTTGTCAATAAGATAGAAAGACAATAAAGAATTTAAGTTACATTAAAATTTCAATTATATTTGTGCCATAAATAAATTCTTATGCATCTCTCATAGAAAACCTTGTAGAGTGTAGAGGAAAATTTAAATGATTTTAATTATCATAACACTTCCTTTTTGTTTGTCTATTTTTTTTGTTTTTGTAAGAAACAATGTTTGCTTTTTTTCAAATAAATAAAAATATATGAACAGAAAATAGCCATTAACATTTTTAGACTTAACAAATTACAAAATCAAAGTGCAACCTATCAAATTCTGTGGAACTTAGTCTGAAATAATGGCTCCTGTCTTGTTGATCTGACAGAAACATGAAAGTTTATTTTACATAAGAGAGAAGGTGACTTAATAAAATTGTTAAGAATTTTAAATAAATTACACAAGTCCAGATGGCACAGTACAAAATACTCTATTAGAACATACACATTGCTGAAAGGTCAAAGACATCTTAAAATAAAGCCTAATAGTTTTATTGCCCTATTCGTGATATTATCTATATGTTTGGCAAAAGTAAATTTGGAATTCAATAGCACTCCCTAGTCTTCAACAGTATCAACTCTTTTCAAGATGCTTTCGTTCAGTGTATAAATAATGTATTTTTTAAACAACGGAAACTTAATTTCTAGAAATAGGGATATCTCCAATAATATCAACACAGGGGTAGGAATGATTTGGTTATGACACTTCACCAAATTTCTTTATTTCATAAGGGTCCTCTAGTCGGATGTATAGAATTATATATATTACCATTAAAAATAAAATGTATTAAAAGAATAAAAGTAAACCAAAAAATTCTTATTGAAAGAGAATTCTGTTCCCCAGATGATTATGTTAACTTTTATATACAGATTATGTCCTGCTTATGTGTAGAGCCTAGTATGAATGAACTGTTCATTTAAATCACTCAAGAAATAGAGAACATCAAAATACATTAGGGTTTCCGAGGGGTATTCCAACATCGAAGACACAAGTGTTTAAAATTTTGTAAACATTAACAAAATAGGTTGCCTTTTTTGAAAATACTCACCCAAATAAATTTGTCCCAGGCCAAGTCTAGGGTAAGCACAGCCCTGTATGAGAGTAATAGTTATCTTTTTAAAATTGGTAAGTATATGGATCTCTTCATGTGAAATAAATCTTCAAAGCACTTTATTTTACCTATTTAACAAATTTTTCTAAAAGTTATCTTTGTAAGAAGAAAATATTTTGAAAAGGAAAAATGCCTCATTATTAAAATATCTAAATATTGTGACATATGAATTACCTCAGCAGTTCTATATTTATTCTCAGATGGACCATGGAACCATTCCTCACTGCTTTGTCTGTCTACTCATAATTTTATATGCAAAGTTGATTTTCATTTTTTATTGTTGCCTGAGATTCATACCTCGATTTGCCAAGATGGAGCCCACTGTGGATGATACATCCATAAATTTACTTGGTTTTCCTAAAAATGCAAACACAACTATATATTATAATCATGTTATCAACCAAATACAAATGTTTTTGTCGAGGTTTTTCTTTTAACTAACATTTAATGTGCACTATACATTTAAAAACCGATATATTGTAGAAAATCCGAAGAGGAACATTAAGTAAATAGATGTATACGCAAAAAAAGAATCTAGGTGGCTTACCAATATGAAATTTGTACATTACAATATACTTTCTGCTGTCCTAATATTGATAGTCCCTTTAAATTGCTGAATCTAACGTTCTAGTAATCTCGTTCTCGAAATTGCATTTAAATGGACGAAAAACTGAGAATTCAGGACATATCGGGAACACAGTAAAAGCTTGCATATTTCTGCACGTTTCACAACCGAACCAACTAACAATTTACAGGCATTTTTCATGTTAGTAAAACTTATTTTATTGTATCCTAACACTGATATGGTCGCAGTAGAATTAATACGTAGCTATTTGCTATTTTTATAAACTAGGTAATTCTTTGAAAACATTTAAAACTTATTATTCAGAAATATTAATAACATGTTATCAAACATAAATAAAAAAACAATATTACTAATATTGTCGGAAATATGTACTTCATTTGAACAATAATGCACTTTGGCAACAGTGACAGAAGTTTCTTACGTCATTGGCGTGCATGTTTATGTATTTCGACGTTTAAGGCCAACGACGAATTCCATGCATTCCAATGTGTCGGGGTTTCGACTGTTAGCGCCAGTGACGGTTATGTGTAATGTAGGTTTGGGCAAGTGAAGTTTAGGGCCAAATACATCGAACCTCACTAAGTACTATGATATCTATGTAATGCAATTTATATGTTTATTTAAACTTCTGATATTAAAATGTATCAATTTAAAAAAGTGTTATTGTTCTTTATTCTTAACAATAGAATTTATCGTCCCTAAATCCACCATTTCACCTTGATTGCTATTTCCTAGATTTATATCTTCTAATATGTCATCCCGAGCATTGCAAACCATTGTTTATGAGTTATAGTCAATTTTATTTTTCAAAATTCCTACATGATACTTAAGGGATGGCCATTCTGAATCATACGCCAAGTGATTCGTGTTATTGTTTAGTTTATACATTTTATTGGCCGTAATACAGTTAATGCACTTTTTATTTTCACTTACACATTCCAAGGTACTATGATCTTTTGTATAATTTCCACATACTTGTTCCTTGTTACATTTATTATTTTTATGGTTAAAACCTTGGCATTGATAACAGCGCGACACCATTAGATCTTCATATACAGGTAAGCGTTCCCAATCTAGATATATTTTTCCATGACTTATCAAATATCTCGACAATTAATTAAAATATCGTTATAAAATTTGCCATAGGGAGGTTATAAATAGTGCCGGATCTAAAAATAATGTTTACAGCGTAGCCGGTTTTATAGTTTTTCCGATAGAGTTTTTACCTTTATTTTTTTTTAAATGCAATATATGATTGTTTTTGAACACCAAATTTTTCTTTAGGAAAATTTAAAAGATAATATCATATTATGAAAGACTGCATTTTCATTCAAAAGAACCAGAAGGGTGAAATATCTCGGTAACGGATTAACATATCGTTATGAAATTTGGTATCGGGATATTATCAATAGTGCCGGACCTAAAAATATTATTCGCAACGTAGTCAGTTTTATAGTTTTTCGATAGAGCTGTGAACTTTATTTTTTAAATGCAATACCTTGATGGTTTTTTTGCTTACTATGTTGACTAGGAAAGCAAAGCGTTTTCCATCCCAGAACATCTTTTTTTTCGGGAAATTTTGGAAGATATGGCAACACCGCAATCCAATTGTTTCAGTAGTGAATTAACATGGTTAAGAAATTTGCAATCGGGGAATTAACAATAGTGCCGGATCTAAAAATAATCTTTACGGCGTTGCCAGTTTTAACGCAGATAGAACTCTTATATTTTTTTAAATTTCCGAATCGTTGTATTACATCTAGTTACATAAATATTCTTTTACTCTTTAAGTAAGTTTCAATCGATATGCAATGTCCGAACAAGCTACTATGTAGGGAAACATGTTAGGTGTTGATAAAAGATATAGTGGAAGTGTTTGTGAAAAAAATTTTGTTTTTATATTTTACAGAATTTTATTATGGATTTCCACCGAGTATTGGCTGACACGTCATAACAATTTTTGGTTTACAATACAATATTTTGTTTTGATAGTTTCTTCTTTGGGTCCATTGTTGTTAAGATTTTGACCCTGCTCTGCCGGGTTCTTTACTAGTGACGCCAGAAGTGAACACCACTGAAATTACTTTATTTTATGGCGTTAGGCTGGCATAAGTTCTTGATGAAGTAAGAAAGAATTGTGGTAGGGGAATGTCAAACTTCTTGGAATTTTCAGGAAGTGATTTGCTCGTCCGTTTTTCTTGGCTCTACTTGGATGGGCAACAAGTGTCATGAATTAGTGTGGCATATCGGGGGATTTTTTTTATTTTGATATAGCAATATAGCTAGTAATTTTTTAAAGGCCATTGCCGTTCATTTTGGAACTCAGTTTCTGTTTTTTTTTCTAGATTTCATAAACCACGTGGTAAGTTAATTCTTAATTTAGTTTATTGCTGTAAGCTAATCCGCCATTCTCTTATATAGACAGAATGGCGACCTGAACTTTTTTGCTGTCTCTGCGATCTTTTATGCCTGAAGTTTCTTTTTGTTGGTGGTTGACTATCAACGAAGAAATTCTCTAGATGTGCTAGAAGTAAGGCAAATTTCCGGATAGTTTTTGTTGTAAATAACTTATTTTTCCCCATTCCGAATGGATTTTATTTTAGGACAAACAATCGTTTGTAGGGTGTCAAGTTATAGGTTCAAGTTACGGTTTTCAAGTTTATGGTGGAATTTTCGGGGGAACCAAGGGTTCTACAAATGGTTCTGGAGTTCCTTCCTATAGGACTACGAGGATCTAATTCTTAATTTTATATTTATAAATTTTACATAAGGTAGCAAAGAGGAATGTAAGTAACTTAACAGCCTTGGCGAAAGTTTTTAAATTATTATAACATTTCTTTTGCGGTAGAACGGTAAAAGAATTTTTGATTTCCCTGTACGTCATTTAATTTAATTTTAAATATATTTATTTGCGACATAACATTTCTCCAGATGTTCACAGGTTGATATAATGGTAATAACTTTCTGTGACATGTCACATCCTTGATATATTTTATATTTGTATTTTCTTGATGTATTTATTTTTATCTCATATCTAAAACTTAAACTGTAAGATTCTGTATTTTTGAGTATAAAATTTCGCTTAATTCATGTTCCTAATAGAGAGTTGGTTACAGGTATCTGATAGTGACCGAGATCTATTTAAACAGGAAACTTTTGCAACCTGTCAATGGAGATGGTAAAAATCTATATAATTATCTAAAACGTATTACAGAATTGGTGCAATCTCATTAAGCTGAGGATAAAGACTTATTCAATTCTGCCACTAAACTTTTTATAGGGGATGCCTTTGTTTGGTATAAAAGTATTTAATATTCTGTTGATAATTGGCAGTCATTAATTTCCCTTTTAAAGAAATACTTTCTTCACTCATATAAGGATAACCTTTGGCAACAAATTAAACGAAGGAAATATAAAGCTACAAAGTCTATAGCTGTTTTTGTTGCTCATATGCAAATTTTATTTTCTCGGTTGTAGCACCCAGCAGAGGAAACTCGAATTAAGCATCTTTTGTCTACATAACTCAGTTGGCTTTGGCAGGAAATTAGAAGAAGCTAATTAACTAAAAACTACAAATCATTAAGTTAATGAAATACATAATTTTGAAATTGGAGAATCATTTAACAATAGTACATTTAGCCCCCATTCTAATTACCATAATACAAATTCAAATCATAATTCTAATAACTCCAATAAACATTTTAATATCCATCCAGGGAAATAATGTTTCAGACAATAAAAATAATCACTTTAATACAGTTTCAAATTAAAATTTTGTTTTAAGTGTGGTTTGAAAAATGTTAAAACTAGTACTTTGCCTAAAGTGTTCAAAAAACACTAAATCGAGTGAAGCAGAAAAGCAGTTGCACCATGTTAGATAAAAAGCCTATAAAATTTTCTTGTAATAGTACCCAATGGAAAAATTGGCTCAAATTTGTTTCAAACTTTCATAAAATTTACGGTAAAAATTAATGTTCTCCCTATTTGTTAAAAAAAAACTAGAAAACCTCCCTTATATTTCTGGTAAACTGTTTGATTAAGATATTACCAAGTTATTAAGAGTTTAGTTGATCTACCAATTGTGGTTGGCAACATTTGTCAGGTCATTAAAGCTCTAGTAGTTCCTTCATTACCCCTTCATTTTATTTTTGGATGCGACTTTGCAAATCACTTTAAAATTTCTGTCGACTTTCGAAATAATTCATGGCGAATTGAAAATAATCCTAGTTTCTGAAATTAAAACTACTGATCATTTTTCAAGTTGTAAATTTATCCCATGATGCTCTTTAGATGATCCCACTAGTTTAGATGATCTCACTATCCGAACAAGTAATTCCTTCTTTTAGTGAAACTGATAGCGAAGAACGTGTTGGTCGAACAACAAACTAACTTTAACTATTGATAGAGATGATGCTAAGCCATTTCCTAAAAAAAACCTTATCCTCTGTCACCATATATGCCATACATTTTAAATAAAGAAATAGATGAGATGTTAAATTTAAGTGTGATATAACCTTCACACAGTCCTTGGTCATCTCCAGTTTTACTAGTTAAAAATCCAGTGGAGAATATAATTTGTGTAGAAATACGTGGTGTCAGCAAACTAACTCGCTTCAATAGTTATTGTTTTTATAAATTCTCTATTCCCTATTTCAGCTCCAATCCTGATCCAACTGGATTTTTCACCTTTTGTTCTTTAGTCTGATGCTAGTAATACCGGTTTAGGAGGGTGTCTTACTCGAGAAATTGATGGCAAACAAGAGATATAGTTTATGCTAGTAGGCCACTATCCAGGGTAGAAAGAAATTATTTAGTTCTAGAAAGGTAATATCTTGCTATACTATTTTGCATAAAGAAATTTAGATTGTGGATTCAGGGAGCACCTGAGTTTAAAGTTATTAGTGATTGTTATTCTCTTCTTTGGCTTAACAACTTCAAAAATCCCACAGGAAAGTTAGCTCGCTGGTCAGTGACACTTAGGCAACAAAATTTTGACCTTGTCAATATAAAAGGTTGTGGAATAACGTTATACCAGATGCCCTTTCTGGTATCCATTCTAATATTGAAACTAATGCAGTTAATAGTTGGTTGTGCATTTCTGTTTTAAACCCGTTTAGTGTTGATAATCATTGTATTGATCACTAGTATAGTGAAAGAGTTGCAGCTACCATGGCTAAGGATTCTAATCTTCCAGAATGGAAACTGGTGTTCCATCACCTCAAGTGAATGAAGTCCCTGAATATTGTCATTCTCCACCAACTGCAGGCATTTTGGCTTTTATAAAACTTTACTTTTGGCCTAAGATGAGGCGAGATGTATTAAAATTTGAAAAACCTTGTTTAGTATGTGGATCACAAAAAGCTTCAAATACTGTTCGCATGGGTCTAATGGGAAGGGAGAAAAAGGTTAATTTTGCTTTCGAATGTATTACCATTGAGCTGTATAATGCACTTTATTTAGCCGAGTGTAATTTTGTGGAAAGAAATAACAGGTCAATTGATACTGCCATTAGGAGTTATTTTAATGAACATAATCAATGGTACCACGTACTTCTTAAGGTAACTGTTTATAATTTTGATATATTATTTAAATATGTCTTCAAAAACTTTTTGGAGCCTGTGTTTGTGTAGCTTAAACCTAAACTATAATTTGACATAAAGGCCATGAAAAAATCTTTATTATGGCATGTCTGGCGCTTGTGTTTAAAAGAAACCGAATTATTATTTTACTTCCATTAAAAAAAATACTTTCTAAACGTAATTTTTGCTGGGGGAATAAAAATGGCTAATAGATTATTTTGGTCACATTATGTGTTTTCTTGTGATCCCAGCTGGCACTAAAGTAGGTTTTTACGTATTTATTACTAATAATCCTACTATATATCAATAAACACTTTGAGTTATACGTTTTTAAGTATTATATATGTATTTGTTACCGCGAATAATATTTTATAGTAATTTCCTATCTAAAGTAATTATATAATTGGTATTGCCAAGCAGCTACTTACGAAATTGACTCCAATGTCGTCATTTCTTTTCAGTGACAATAGTAATTTTTCAAAGTTACTGATTCTAATCTGTTTACCAAATTACAACCAACTTTAAAGTATCAGAACCTTTCCGAACCTTGCAGCGACTACTCTATTACGTCCAAATATACTCCTTTAAGGTATTACTACAAGGTAAAACGAGTCTTTGCAGAGTAGAAAAAGTTATCGTCTAATGTTACTTTAAACTGGCTATTACCAGCCTTTATTCTTCAGTTGCAACTTAGAAGTTAAAACGTAAACTCCGTTTTAATGAGCCACGCTATAAAGATTTACATTAGATACATGCAATTTAAAAGAGTTTGCACTTACGACCCGTAGGCTAGCTTGTACGGTGGTTTTAGCTTGGGGGAGTTCATAGTTTTCAATCCCTTTCAAGAGTGTAGGAAAGAGGAAGGTAAAAAAATATAATGAGGGCACCAACACATGTTAAGAAAAGAACCTGTCTTTCTTCCTTCTTACACCCATTACTCGTGTGTTCGTAAAACCAAAACAAAGGTTAAAAGAAAATATGAATTAAAGTTTCCATTTATTTAAAAAAAACTGGAAAATGAATGACTTTATATCAAATATTTAAAAGAATCGGTTACTTAAATCGTAAGTACAGATTAGAAATTTGAAAATTTAAAATAAAAGGTACTAAATATAGACATACAAATTTTACTTGTATTTCTCACCAGGTAGCAGGTAAGCGGGATTTGACGCCTTTAGCCTTGGGTCTGGTTGTTGGGCTGCGTACTAGAGACAGACATCAAAAACCTCTTCAGGTAAAAAAAGGGCACCTCTTGTTTGTATCACCGTTCAGCAAGTTGATTACTGTTCCAGTTTTTTGGCGTTTCAAAGAAAAAACTTTAAAGCCGGATCTCCAAACTATGCGGATGCGAAAGGCATTGATTATTTCATTAAAATTTCTTGACCAAAAAAAATTAAAATGAAAGTTCCAGATTCACATTCAAAGTTTAGATTTAAACCTTAAGGTGAAATATAGATAAAAGTATATTTCAAAATGTGAATCAATGTGAACTCAAATTCAAAGGTGTGAACCAAATTGGCCGTTGAGCTAGCCGTTAATTGATCATTGCTTAAGACAAAAATTTAAACTTTTAAACAGGATCAGCCGTCTAAGTGACTTTTCATGGCCACAGTCACAACTTAATAGACTGGGCTGATTCCAAAACGGTTTACAGCAAGAGGTTTACCAAAAAAAAGGGTATTTAAAAAAGGTAGGAATTTAACAAAAAAACTAACATGTTAGAAGTGCTCTAGCAAAACTTGTTCTTAACATTCTTTCCCCCTTATTAATTGACAAAAATAAAAAATCTTTAAAAAGATACGCAACTCAGAATACAGTAAATGTAGAAAACGAATATTTACATAATCTTAATATCCATTTTTTAAATTTTTATTTTGAATCCTGTTGAATAGTTTATAAGTTAAATATTTTTGAAATTCTAAATAAATATAATTACAACTTTTAAAATTTGGGTATTTATAGAAAACACCTCGACTGTAGTCGGGCGGATTAGTTTGGCTTTTTAGACATAAATGAAACAAGCAAAAGTAAGATAATGGTAAAACCTGACTCGTTGCACTCGACGCAGTAAAACGTCAAACTGCTTCAGTTGTCACTTAACTTAACCCAATTTGTAAAACGAAAATAAACAATAATCATATAAGAGGTATTTTAAATTATATCTTATCAAAAGGCAAGTCATTAAATGAATTGAATGTAATTTTAAAAGGCAATAACGTATTAAACAAATTTAGTTCTATTTAAAATATTTCCCATTTTACTTAGCTTTACCCGGCTACAATGAATATGTGGAAATACCTGGTTTGGTTTGTAACAAAACATCTCAAGCTCAACTATATTGTTTATAATAGATTTGTTTTAAATAAAATATATTAAGGTAAGATAATGGGAAAATCATAAGTTTTAATAAACTGTATATTGTTTTATGCAAATATGTAAAAATATGGTCCTTTTCTAAGGTAAGTATAAAAAAACTTCAAATAATCAGACCCTCAGCATCTGTAAAATTAAATTAAGACACATGTATATAATACACCAAGTTGTCATTTGTTTACAAATTAAGTAATTACTATGAATAATAATGAAAAATTAGAAATAATAAAAAATAATATATTAAGTTATAAAATTTAGATAACTCAAAATTAAGTAAGTTCCTGACATCTTGGCGAATAAGAAAAATATAAATATAATGCTATAGCAAAATCATAATAACTACGCTTGTACATATATGACTATTTTATTACTATAAAAGTGTAACGTTACACTTCCTCGGAAAAGAAAAATTTTAACAAAATTCTTCGCTATAAAGTTCGAATTTGAATTCAGTAATACTTAAAAATATATAAGAGATATAAGAGAACATAGGAATATTAATTAATTATACTGTGAAACTTAAAGAAAGTCATCTTACTTAGAATTCTTACAACTAGAATCTAAAGCTATGTCTAACTTTACATTTGGTCAAACAACCATTAAATAATATTTTACATTACATAATATACACTAATTTAAATTTAAATTATATGTTACAATATCCTTTGGAAGACAAGTACACATCTACCAAGAAAGTGGTCAACTCCATACCCTCCCAACTAAGATGGAAAATGATGGTTCGTTGAAGATGAGGCTATTTGGACCCACTTCCTTGGCCGAGGTATACTCCCCTCAAGGGTAATCAAAACAAACCCTCGAAATATAAGGAGTCCAATTTGAAGGAGACGGTAATTAAATTTGACAGTTAATAAGAAAAACATTTTGGCATATTGCCGGGACGTAGACTAAGTGCCCCAACCACACTATAGCAGTGGTTACGCTGACATGGTTTGCACCAAAAGGTAAATATTTAAATATCCTTGAAAAGTAAAGGGATAAAAAAGATTAAATTCCACAATTTTTAAGTTAGATGGCCTGGAGAATTAAATTCCATCTCAGCCAAAACCCTTTGTCCTTCTCACATATTTCCTGTTTTATAAAAAATGATCATCTGTACCAGATGGAAAGGTGGGAATTATATAACCCATCTAATGAAAGGGACTCTCACTATTTGGAGGCCGCGCTATGACAGATATGCTGGCACCGCACTGTTTTCCTGAAACTCTTAAAAGAGCTCTAAAAAAGTAGTTTTGTAAAAAGAAGGTTGTTTTTTTTTGCTGTTTATGAAATAAAATTTTAAATTTAAATAATCAGTAGTGAATTTAATATAAAACTTCTTGAATGATAAAAGGATTTCTTATAAAATATTAAACAATCATAAATATACTAATCTGCCCTCATAATCTGGGAGACACCAATTAGATAATACAAAGTAATCTATACTTTCCTTAACACAGAAAATTATTATTTAAAATATATCTTGCGAAATTTTAATCAAACAGCTCTAAATCATGCTAATCTTTATATTGTTGGAGATATCTTGCTTGTTCGAGTACCGCAAAGAAAAGCACTTATATTAGACTTCGACTAAATCAAAATGTAAAATAAAAAATAGGTTTGGTGGTTAGGGGTAGGGTAGAATGAATATGATTTATGTTATAAAAAAAAATTAAAACTATGTTTTGAAATTACAAAAGATTAGAGTTAGAACTCTGTGATGTGTGTTCTTATAAGGAAAACACGTGATAGAGTTACGGCCTAAAAAAATATAAGAACAATTTTAAACTAGTTTAAAATGTAGCCTTTTTAACACGCTAAGATGATGTAAAGAAAACATGTAGACCAGCACACAGCATTGTATAAATCTATAATTGAATAAAATTAATGTATTTTTTGAAATATGTTTGGAAGGTAAAATATATATATATATATATATATATATATATATATATATATATATATATATATATATATATATATATATATATATATATATATATATATATATATATATATATATATATATATATATATATATATATATATATATATATATATATATATATATATATATATATATATATATATATATATATATATATATATATTATATATGTTGCGTCAAATTTAGTAGTCAGGTAGGAACTATAGTTATATCTGACCGACTTAGGACTCCACTGATAATGTACAAAGAGAAGGTATCAAATAATATTTATAATTAAGTTTATCAAAAGCTAGAGATAAACAAATGACTCTCATTTTTAAATTAGGTATATGTACAATTAGTTAGCTAAGAAAATTTTTAAAGTTATTCCATGCACTAAATTTATATTTACATTATTTAAAGCTAATATGCAGGAATCATTATCTGAATCATAAGATACAGGTCCGTAATAGAGTTTCAATTTTGAAACGTGCCAGCATCCGGCATCTCTACCATCTAAGTGATTTAACTCGTAGGTAGTTTTAGATTTAACTACTACTACTAACTACTACGCATAATACAAATTTTTCTGCAAGTTTAGCAGTGAAGTCATTTGCTTCATCAGATAAGACCATATTTCATTTCCATACCTTGTCACCCATATTATAAACCTGTTCACGCCTTCGCAAATTATAAGTTTTACAGTTTTTCTTATAGATAGTAGAAAGATTTTCTTGAACATTTTTATAAATTTAAGGTAATTTTTTAAGTTCAGTGACATAAGATTCTCGGTTTTCATGAGAGATGTCACCCTCATTTTTAACATTGTCATAATATTCCCATGTAAGGGTACCTTCCTACCAAAAACTAAAAAATTTGAAGTGTATCCTGTAGATTCATGGACTGCTGAATTTAGTGCACTTTGACATTCTCGAATGTGTACATCCCAGGCTTTATGTGAGCCTTTAATATATGAACGTATAGCAGTACATATATTCCTATTTACTCTTTCTACAGGATTAAAATTAGGATGATACCTGCAATTATACCAAACTTTAGGAATATTGAATTTTTTAATCATTTCATTAAATATTTTTCCCTTCTGGGCGGTAGCATTATCAAGAATTAAAACTCTAGGCACACCAAAAGGTAAATATACATTATCGGTTTAACATGTGGTTATAGTAGATGCTGTGGCTTGGCGCCAAGGTTTCATTATGGTCATTTTAGAAAAAATGTCTAAGGCTACGACTAGAAAGGAGTTTCCTTTGCTACTACGTATAAAGGGACCCATACAATCTACGGCAATCATCTCAAAAGGAAAGTAAGCTTACTTTTCTGCTCGCATAAACCCAAAACGAGAAAAGTTAGGCATTTTTTGTTTCTGACAGATCTGACATTGGCGAACATATTTTAATATCTCACTGGGCATTCGGGGAAAGTTATATTCCTCAGCAACTTTATGTAAAGTTTTAAACTATCTATATATATTTAAAAAGTGAGCTGATGTTGAAGAATCATGATACTTTTCTAAAATTTTTGTACGTTCTGACTTAGGAACAACTAATGTCCACTCAACCATGTTTGACTTTAAAGGAAGTTTATCTTTGACATATTTATAAAGTTATCCTTAACTAACCAATGTGGATAATTTTCTGGTTTCTTTAAAATTTTATCTCTAAGATTAATATACCATGAATCAAGCTTATCTAAAGTAACATTTAAAATATTAATTTCTGCAGGTACTGATCTACTCAAAAAATCTGCTGGAACGTTTTCACGTTCAGGGATATGTACTAAATCAAAATCAAATGGTTGTATTTAACTAAGCGACCAGTTGCAGTGCGCAGTAACACTGGCGCAGATATCATTCTCTGTTTTATTTCCTTAAAAGCTTCTTCGGCCTGCGGTGTCCATGTAATTTTTTGTTTTTTACCCTTTCCTTTAAGTAAATCATTTAACGGTGCTGCTAAGTTACTAAAATGTTTAATAAAACGCCTACACCATGAGCACATGCCTAGAAAACTCTTAAGTTCTGTTGTTGTTTCAGGTCTTTTATAGTTAACTATAGCTTGAATCTTTTCAGGTGAGGTTCTGAGCCCTGAACCGTCAACAACATAACCAAGATAAGTTAGAGAATCACGAAAGAATTTACATTTTTTCAGATTAATTGTTAAATTGGCTTCAGAAAAACGTTTATAAACTTCCTTTAAAAGAGAAATATGGTGTTCAAAGGACTTTCCTGTGTCTATTGTGTCATCTAGGTAACAGAATACATAAAGAGATAATTCAGGCCCCAAAACTCTAGCCATTGATCTTTGTTGTATTTGAGCAGTATTGATGTCCCAAAAGGTAAAGTTTTAAAATGAAATAGACCTCTTCCGGGTATTGCGAAAGCTGTTTTTTCTTTACTTCTTTCAGAAAGAGATATTTGCCAAAAACTGTATCTGAGATCAATACTAGGTAGATATTTAGCATCCCTTAGCATAGACAAAATATCGTCTACCCTTGGTAGTACATAACAATCCCTCTTTAAAACTTTATTAAGTTCCCTAGCATCATAAACAAATCTTACTTCCCCATTAAATTTCGTGACAAGAAAAATTGGAGCATTATATGGACTAAAACTTGGTTAGACAACCCTTGTCTCTAACATTTCATCAAGTTCTTTATTCAGAATTTCTAATTGATATGGAGACATAGGAAATTGTCTTTTTTTTAAAGGTGGAGCATCTCCGGTGTCCAGATCTGCAATTATTTTGTTTGTTAAACCTAGCCTTTCTTCAGAAGAGATGTTACCAAACATGTGGATGACATTCTTAGCTTCAGATCTTTGCTCAGGAGATAAAGTTTTTAAACCTGGCATTGTATGGGTGTGATGGTCATCATTAGCTGATACAATGTTCACAAAAATTTTATCGTAAACTGATGTAATATCCCAAGTATTATTAGAAAAATTTATTTTTAATCCAAATATTTTACAAAAATCAACCCCAAGTATTAAATTACATTTTAAAGAAGGGACTACCAAAACATCCACTAGTCTGCATTGATTATTCAAAGATAAAGGCAATTGACATACCCCAGAAACAATTTGTTTATTACCGTCAGCAAGGGTTACTGATCTTTTATTTGTGTCTGACACTAAAAGATTGTATTTTTTAATTAAATTTTTATCAAGGCGGCCAATACAAGAATGTGTTGCACAACTATCTAATAAAGAAACAATATTTTCATCATATAAACTAACAGATCTGAAAGGTTTTTTATCAATAGGCATATTTACAAAAAGTGGAGAAATCGTGCGTTTAAAAAAGTTTAGAATTTTTTTAACATTATATTTCCACGATTCCCAATCTTTAAAATCAGTTTTAGGGACGCAAGAAAAGTTTACTTTCGAATGATTATTGATATTTTTGATATATCCGGAGTTAAAAACAGTACGGCCTATATTTTTTGCCTTAGTTTGATTCCGGCCATGATCAAACTTGCTAATTAGTTTTTTGGGTTATATCTTGTGCAAGTTTTAACAACAAAATTTGGTTAGCCACACTTAAAACAATTTTTTTCCGTGGCAACCTGCAAGTAGTGTAGATATGATCATGTTTATTACAGTTCCAACAGGTAACACCGTAATTTTTAAGGTTTTTATTTCGAGCCTGACTATTAGAGACATTTATATTATGAGAAGTATTAGCCTGATTCTCTACATATGCCAGATCAGGTTCAAGACAATTAGCTGAAGGAGGATTATATTTATTTTTAAAATAAGTGGCCTCATCTATTTTCTTACCGTAATTTAATAATTTAGCAATATCTCTAATTTCCTGTAAAACTGACTAATTTAAATATTTAGGTAATAAATTTCTCATTATGTTTAGTGTATCTGCATCTGGAAGAGGATTGCTTAAGCGAGAAAATAAATTTAGCATAGTAGAAACATAAATATTAACACTCTCATTTTTGCCTTGGCATCTAGATTTAATTTGATCTAAAAGAGTCTCCTCATAGCAAGGAGGTAGAAAATCACGATTAAGAGTCTCGGTTATATCAGACCAAAAAGTAAAACTGTCTCTGTTAGCTCAAAACCATGTCAGTGCAGTACCTTGAAACAAATCTAAGCTACTCTTAAATAGCTCAACTTCGTCAACATTTCGTGCTATTGCTAATTCAGATACTCTTTCCAAAAAGGCTTTAACACTACTTGTTCCATCAAAAACTACACTCCATTTATATATTGGGACTGATTTTACTGAAGTACTTTTAAAACGACTAACCCTTTCGCTAAGAACTATTAGTCTAGAAATTATTATTTTGAATCACTCGATGGGCCATCAAAATCAAGAATTAACCTTTCGAGCTCAGTTAAGGTATCAGAAATTACTTTTACTTCTTGATCTTCGTTAAAATTTGGATCTTGTTTATTTATGAAACTGCCCTGTTCAATTAAATTTCCAATGATACTTCGTTTTGTATTTAAAGATTTTCTTTTTAAGCTAATATCAAATAAGGACAAGAGCTAATCTATTTCCTTTTCAGTTAAATGCTTAGCCTCAACTGTACCCTCCATTGTCAAAATAAGAATTCAACAAAAAAATTAAATAAATTAAGAAAATGATATTATCTCAACTCGGGATGCTGAATGAAAAAATGCAAAAGATATTTTAATTTGAAATTTTACTTTGAAACCCTAACGAAATGTTTAGAATATAACCACGCAGTAAAATTTAACAACCAAATCGCACGAAGTGTTGGCAAAATCAAATCATACAAAGATACGAAATGTATTTTTAAACTAACTGTTAAAATTTATGAAAAATTAAAGTAATAATCAAGAAAAAAATTTAAAATGAAATAAATACCTGAAAAAAAATTAAAAGTACCTTTTGTTATACCACTCTTTGTTTCAGCTAATTGAAAAGGATTGAAAAATGATTTTAAGAGAAAAATGAATGCTCCACGTTGCAGGTGTCAATTCTTTAAAACGTAAACTCCGTTCTAATGAGCCACGTTATAAAGATTTACATTACATAAATGCAATTTAAAAGAGTTTGCACTTACGACCCATAACGCTAGCTTGTAGGGTGGTTTTAGCTTGGGGGAGTTCATAGTTTTCAATCCCTTTCAAGAGTGTAGAAAGGAGGAAGGTAAAAAAAATATGAGGGTGCCAACACACGTTAAGAAAAGAATCTATCTTTCTTCCTTCTTACACCCATTACTCGTGTGTTCGTAAAACCAAAACAAAGATTAAAACAAAATATAAATTAAAGTTTCCTTTTATTTAATAAAAAACTGGAAAAATAGAATATCTTTATAACAAATATTTAAAGGAATGGGTTACTTAAATTGTAAATTTAGATTAGAAATATGAAAATTTAAAATAAAAGGTGCTAAATATAGACATATACATTTTACTTGTACCATGTAGCAGATAAGCGGGATTTGATGCATTTAGCCTTGGGTCTGGTTGTTGGGCTGCATACTAGAGGCAGACATCAAAAACCTCTTAAGGTAAAAAAAAAGAGCGCCTCTTGTTTGTATCACCGTTCGGCAAGTTGATTACTGCTCCAGTTTTTGGCGTTTCAAAGAAAAAACTTTAAAGCCGGACCCACAAACTATGTGGATGCAAAAAGCATTGATTATTTTATCAAAATTTCGTGACAAAAAAAATGAAAATGAAAGTTCTAGACTCACATTCAACGTTTAGACCTAAATCTTAAGGTGAAATATAGATAAAAGTATATTTCAAAATGTGAATCAATGTGAACTCAAATTGAAGGGTGTGAACCAAAATGGCTGTTATTTGATCACTGCTTAAGACAAAAATTTAAACTTTTAAACAGGATCAGCGGTCTAAGTGACTTTTCACGGCCACAGTCACAACTTAATAGACTGAGCTGGTTCCAAAACGATTTACAGCAAGAGGTTTACCAAAAAAAAGAGTATTTGAAAAAGGTAGGAAGTTAATAAAAAACTAACATTATAGAA
Source organism: Kuschelorhynchus macadamiae (assembly GCA_030620095.1). Classification (NCBI taxonomy): domain Eukaryota; kingdom Metazoa; phylum Arthropoda; class Insecta; order Coleoptera; family Curculionidae; genus Kuschelorhynchus; species Kuschelorhynchus macadamiae. The sequence continues at coordinate 284,000 of JAUTXW010001741.1, forward strand.
GCGCTCTAGCAAAACTTGATCTTCATTAATTGACAAAAATAAAAAATCTTTAAAAAGATAGGCAACTCAGAATCCATTTTTTAAATATTTATTTTGAATCCTGTTGAATAGTTTATAACTTAAATATTTTTGAAATTCTCCTTAAATCTTTTCGTAAGCCTCGCCCTTAATAATTACAACTTTTAAAATTTGGGTATTTAATAGAAAACACCTCGACTGTACTCGGGCGGATTAGTTTGGCCTTTAGACATAAATGAAACAAGCTAAAGCAAGATAATGGTAAAACCTGACTCGTTGCACTCTCCGCAGTAAAAGGTCAAACTGCTTCAGTTGCAGGGCTGCCGAAGTTGCGACTTTAATAGTAGATCTACTACTTTCATATATTTTCTGCTACGCTACTACTATCTACTATAAATCTACTACTTATCTCCTTAATGTCGTTATTACCCAAGGCATCTAAATTCTGTTATTACCGTAATTTTTATTTTTTTAAGCCTACTAACTTCAGCATTGCAATGGTCAATGAGTTCGAAATTATTATGTGTAATTTGGCAACATCATTGGTATGTTACTTTTTTTGAAGATTCTTAGATAAAAAAAATTTTTATTTATTTATTTCGGGGTTCATTTTTTCCAAAGACACAATGCTACTGCCGCGCCATCTCGTTTTTGAGATGATCACTATTACTTCCCCACTTTTAGCCCTTTTAAGAGTTTAGTATTGTTTTCTTTACAGTGGCGACAATGGTAATTCAGTTTGCCCATATTTTGCTAGCTATTTGAAATTGTTAAAATAAAGTAGAAATCTACTAACGCTGGTCAATTCGCGTAATCTACTACTCTTCTGCTTTGATGTACTACTCTTTTTTTCTGAGGATATATAACTATTTTAAAGGATGCAGTGGCAGCACTGTTCAGTTGTCACTTAAACTTAACCCAATTTGTAAAACGAAAATAAACAATAATCATATAGGAGGTATTTTAAATTATATCTTATCAAAAGGCAAGTCATTAAATGAATTGAATGTAATTTTAAAAGGCAATAACGTATTAAACAAATTTAGTTCTATTTAAAATATTTCCCATTTTACTTAGCTTTACCCGGCTACAATGGATATATGTGGAAATACCTGGGTTGGTTTTTAACATGCAAATATGTAAAAATATAGTCCTTTTATAAGGTAAATATAAAAAAACTTCAAACAACCAGACCCTCAGCATCTGTAAAATTAAATTAAAACACATGTATATAATACACCAAGTTGTCATTTGTTTACAAATTAAGTGATTACTATGAATAATAATGAAAAATTATGAATAAAAAAATAATATATTAAGTCATAAAATTTAGATAACTCAAAATAAAGTAAGTTCCTGACATCTTGGCGAATAAGAAAAATATAAATATAGCGCTATAGCAAAATCATAATAACTACACTTGTACATATATCACTCTTTTGTTACTGTAAAAGTGTAACGTTACAAAGTGAGAATTACAGTAATTATTTACTACAAGGAAACTATTACCTCTTGTATTTGGGGTTCCGGAGATAAGGGGCAATTGTACGAGATTCGGTCTATAGTGACTTTATAAGGACAATGGCGACAATAGAAGCCCACCCGTCATATTGATGCAAAAAGGTTTAAATGGGCGCAGACATATTATCGTTAGTTTTTCGCTAATTTAAATTTAATCTACTTTTAACATATTAATATAAGAAAATTGGATCAGCCAAAAGGTTAATTATTGAAATTAATATTAATTTTTATGCTACAAGGAGTAATATAAAAAGTAAAAAAATTCGAAATTTACTTTACAGTGATAACCTCTGTCAGCGTCAGTTGTAAAAGTAGAGATATGTTAATGCTTTACTCTAATAATCTATGCAAACTATCTAGTGCAAACTTACTTTTTCATTTAGATTTTTAACAAATAACAATGTTTGTGCAAGGGATTAATGACAGTTGTCTCCCAAGTAAATTAGTACGTACTGAAGAAGGCCTACAAAATAAAGTTTCTTTTGTGCTAATATTTCAGAGCTTCTACCTCAAATTGGGGTGCTGAATAATGTAAAACATACACTAAGACATGAAACAATATTGTCTTTTACAGAAAAATAAAACCAAAACATAAAATGTGCAATATTTAATTTCTTGGAGTAAACTTAAACTTAAGATATTTACGGTCAAAGACGTTTACAAATTCATCACAAACACTTTATAATTACAAGTAAAAAGCAGGTGAACAAGGCTGGCTTAAACACATTTCTCCATATGGCCAATGGCTTAGAACTTATTGTTTGAATCAATATTTATTTTAATAATCACAAAAACTAATAAAATAATACACTAAAACAACAAACCTCATACGAAACCCACGTAAGCAGAAAGTAAACAAAACGATTCATCAAAAATTGGTTACCCTATTGTCGCCACCGTCCTTCTAAGGTCACTGTAATTATGAATACAGCCATTAAACTCCATCATATTCGGTCCAAATTTGTCAATCTCAATTAGTTGTGTAGTTTTTGTAGGCGATAATCTACGAGTAAGAACTTAAAATGGCTATGGCGTTACGTCCCATTAGAAAAAAAAAGTAGCTTTCGTCATTTATCCACTTTTTATAGAAAATTAAAAATATCATAACTTAGTTATGTCATACCTGAAGAAAACAACATAAAGCTGTATTTTAAGGAAACACCATAACGTACCACATTAGTGTTCAAGACTTTAAAGTAATTGGGTATAAATGACAGCTGCGTATTTAAAGAATCTGAAACTATTAAAGCGTATGGGGGCAGTCGTAGACATTTGATGTTAAGTATTTTAATTAGTATTTTTAATTTTCTCAGTAAAGAAATGCATCTAACTTCAAAGTAAAATTCCAATAGAACGCTATTGTTTATTTTCATCTCCCCTATAAATATTTAGCTATGATGTTTATTTTTTGTGAGTATAAAGATTAAAAATGCATACCCATTAAACATCACATTAAAAAAGATCAGTCTTTATAATAAAATATTTAATGATAATTACTATTTAATCTAAAGTCCAAAATTAAATTTTTTTATTGGCCGGTATTTGGTGTTGACCAAAACTGAAAATTAACGAATTTTAAAACCGCGTCATTTTTTTACGACTATCATCACCATATTCACCAGAGAAATTGTCCTCGTTTTAATTTTAGGTCTTTAGCATAGCTAGAAAACTAAGTGAAACGCATGTATCCTACCTCAACAACTAATAACGTATCCTATACTTATATGTTCTACACCATTTTCCCAATTTGAGAGTTTGTAGTCGCCATAACTATTTTGTTTGTATTAAAAAGAACGATATATATTTTTAAAAAGGATTAAATAAAGACAGAAATAAGGAAGTAACAATAGGGTGAATTATTACTATTCGGAACCACACAATTCCGTAATATCTACGTGAGTGACTACTATAGTGACAGTCACAGTTACCTGTTATTCACGAAATAGTTACCCTAAAATTGTTCCCCATTTTGGTAATGACTACGTAGTCTCAGCTTAAACAGAACGTGGCGACACCAAGTTCCGGTTACTTCCTCGAAAATACTTGTGGTAACAATGACGTATTCGTCACTAAAAGTGCTACTTGGGATATGGGTAAATCTTGTAAACATATTAGCGATATAATTTTTATATCTTCATCAGTTTTTTTTTTGAGACTGTCAAACTCTAAGTTCAATTAAGGTTTCAATTTATAATCGTATTTATCTAGTATCTTTATAATGGCGATCTTGGATCCTGATTTCTAAAATTCAAGTTTTTGTTAGAGAGAAACTTAAATTTTCTAATATAGAACGAAAGCTTGGAGATCGTTGGTTAATTAAGATATTACGGTTTTTGGGATTACACCCTGTCAAAATTCAATCACTTTCCGACGTTTCGTCTTCGATTGCATGAGGCTTCTGAAAATATACAAATATATAAACAAAAGCAAACATGAATTAAACAGAACAAATCAGTTATCACTAACTCCATTTTACTCATTACAAGATATTAATAACGTTCATTACAAAATACTAATACCGTTCTCCCCTGTCACTTCATAAGCTGTAAGTTTTATATTGAGATACATTAAGACCTATTAACCAGCAGTTAGGAATTTTTGACTTTCGCGTATACGACATAAAATCTCGGTCTGAAACCTCTATATCTAATTAAGACATAGCTTTCAGATTTTGCATAGTGATACAGGATACTTTAAAGTACCAGAAAACGTGAGAAAACCGAAAAGGTCAATTTTTTCGGTTATATCGGTTTAAAATGAGAATTATAGCTTATAGAGAAAACGAACATTTGCTTTTAGAGTCGGACAAAATCTCAAATTGGCAGACTTGCCGGGCATAAACCGGACGGTTGACAATCAAATACACACTTATTACTAAATATTTATAAAAAAATATCGCTAATATGGTTGTCATTAGTTTATTCAGCGTTGTTGTATCGGAAACTTTTTGTCAGTTATTTTTGAAAATTCTTGTAGAACCGTAATATTGTTTTCGCTATACAACCACAAATATAGAAAATTGGTTGTTTTTATTTAAATAATAAAAATACGATCTGACCTTTGCAGAGTTTACGTTCTTCGAACGAACTTCTTACGTTCCATGTCTGAGATTATGTTGCAATAAGATTGTGACCCGTGAAGTGAACTTATACACATAACTAGCCGACTGAATTCTCTTCTAAGAAATGTATTTGTCTGTTATGCTTAAGTCGTTTTTTTTTCATAAATAAATAAAGTGTGTTTTGAATAAGCAATAATAATATGGAATTGCGCAATTGAAAAAATACCGTTATTAAAAGTTGCAATACAGTATTGTCTGACACGTAAACCGTGGGCTAGAGAAACTATGCGGAAAAAAATATTCATTGCAAATATTAAAGGTTCCGAAAAGTCGAATAAATCGGCAGATATTTCCAGTGTAATAACACACATACGCCGAAAATATTTTATCATATTATATTTTTTGTAGGAAATCGATATAATTATTTGACAATTAATATAAAAATTAGAAGTTAATGAAAATAAATCTTTATCATCGTTTTCTCACTGCAAAAATATTTTTTCTACAAGTAACGAAAAACACATCCCAGCAAGACCAGAAAAAGTAAAATTTCACTCGGATCAAATTAGTTTGCAATTAGCCAATACGAATCTGACATGTTATTTTTGAGTTATTAATCATAAGAGGTATATATCTAGTATTTATTCCTTGTTTTCTCAAATATTTCGGAATTTTCTGTACAAAACCGGTAAAAGGGACCTTAAACCTCTAGAACCTCTCTAGAAAAAATTGTAATAACAAAAGTTCGATATAGAACTAGGAAATCAAAGCATACTTGATAAATTCATGGAAACTTTTTTATGGTAAAACTACTCGGTATAAGATTTCTAATGCAAAATAACGCAAATAATTTAAATATACTTATAAATTTTAAAGTTGTATTGTGATTTCTACCAGTTTTCTATAGCATTTGTAGAAATATCTGTGAAAAGAAAACGTTGCGCCCATAAAATTTGATTTCAGATTCTTGATCATCGCACCAAAATCTACTACTACTCGTGTGCCGTCGAAATTTTATCAAAATTGATTATACATTATTATATAGCTTTCAGCAAAAAAAGTGTTAAAACAATTATTTATTAATTACGTTTTCTTTACATGTTAGTACTTTACATAAGTTGAGCAGAATACGTGAAATTTATTCTACTTCTTGATTTATATCCAAGTCCATCGCGTGTAACAAACTTTATCGTTCGTTACAATATTTGGTTCAGAATAAGCAAAAATACCAATTTAAATTAAATTATTCTACATTTTCTAAAGTATTAAACCCCAATTTGCCTGGATTATTATCAGACACCGCGTGCACGTTTAAGGTACTAAAGTATTTTATCGATCCGAAATCAACTATATTCGTAAAGTTTCGCATGGCAGGAAATACCCAAAAGAGAATATTCTAGTATGGATAATAACCGCTGCATTTGAAAATTATTTTATACATTATCTTTATAATTTGAGTAATTACTATGATATGGTTTCTAATTGATTTCCTGTGAGGCATATTACATGGATTTTGGTATTGGAAACAATTCAGTGTGCTCAAATAATTAACTATTATTCGTTTATTGTTTTTCGTGACTGCTAAGAAATAATTTTGTATTGGCGCCATGTTTCGGAGTGACATACGAAGGTTCTGTTTTTTGTATAGTCCGAGTGAATAAAACCGAAGGACATGGCCATTTTAGAGTTCTTTTGCAAAATTTCAAGGTTGAAGAAACATGAAATAATTCTCTATTGGATTTTAGTTAATATTTTAACTTAGTCATCCTAGATGCTGGATTTTTTCCGATAAAATCTCTATTCACATTTGGCTTTGACCTTTTTTTCCTTATCTTCTTTTTCATCCTAACATGTAATATGAAAATTTATTTTCAAATTTCTAAATAAATCCATTCATACTAAGGGTTATAGTAGTTCCTGGGCGAAAGAAAATTTAATGGTTGCTGTTACTTATTGACTAGTGGTGTAAGAAAGTTTCTTGCCTTAATAATGTGTGGTCAATTTGTCTGGACAAGTCTTGTATGTCCGGCTCCAGGGTGATTTGGGCTTGTCTACAGGATGTGATCTGACGCCGTAGCGAGGACAAATTCCAGATTTGAGTTATGAAAAGATAAGCAATTTATGTTTTTTTATATTTTCGCTTTTGTGAATTGGTGTAGTTACCAAGCATTAATTCATTAGGAATTACATAACGAGTAAAAAATCCTATACTTACCAAAACATCTCTTCTGTCCACATATAATTAAAAGGTACTTATTTCTAAATTTCTGTAAATTGCATTTTTTTCAAATTAGTGTATACCTATTACATATTAGTACGTTATAAGTCAAAAGTTAAATATATTTTTCTAATTAAGTAGAACATCAAAATTCATGTATAAGATGTACTGAATTTACATGAAACATATTTTTTGGAATTGGTATAGTCATTGTAATTTTTTTATTATAAATAACGTGTCAACATTTTGTATATTAGATTTTTTTGTTTTCCCTCTTAATATTAATGTGTTTTGTCTACCAAAATTATATAAATTCTACATTTAACTGACTTCATTCCAGTTGAATATGACCACTGCTAATTTAGTAAATTAAATATTAATAAATATCAAAATTTTGATTCAAATTTGACATGAAATATTTATTATGGGATTGAATTTTTGATTTACTTTGCTTTTTGAATTTACCTCTGATATTATATATGAACTACTATAATTGAAATTCTCTTACGTAACTTTGAAATGAAATATAATAATCTGTAACTTATTAAATTTTCCTTAAATTTAAAAAAGTTATTGGAATAATGTTTTCAACATAGAAATTTTGTATAAGATCAGCTGTCAACCGATCATAAGTTGGGTTACATCGTTTGTATGACCGAAAGGATTTCATTTTTTGCAATTTAATTTCATCAAACTGATTAAAGATCAGCTGTTTAAATACTAATTTATATTAACCACCGAACATTATTGACTTACATTGTTTGTAGGATCCGAAAAGACTTCATTTGTGCACATTAATTACATCAAACTGATTAAAGATCAGCTGTTTAAACTCTAATATCTATATTAACCACCGAACATAACTGAGTTACATTGTTTGTACAATCCGCAAGAACTTCATTTTTGCAATTAACTTTCATCAAACTGGTGAAAGATCAGCTGCTTAAAAAACTAAGACTTTCCTACTAATAAAACTGATTAACTCTTCTAATATTTTTTTTGCTCAGCTAGCTTGAATCAATTGATTATTTTGCATACCTATATTTTTTTTTTGAGAAAAGTGTTTTCAATCTTGCGTTATTAAATTGTTGATAATTTTGCATGTAATAAATATTAAATTTTAATAATTTCATTAATTTGTTAAAATATTTAAATATAACTTATTTATCTATAATATTTATAAATAATAGTAAATATTAACATTGTGTCTGATTTTGAAATTTTAAATGCAAAGCCCTCTTTTTTCTTCTAAATAGCATCTCCTTCTTATAAGAGAAATTTAATTAATTTCTTTTCTTTATCATATATTGTAAAACTTGTTGCACACTTACCAATATAACCTAATTAATGAATGTCTTGTATGATTCATGTGCGAATAACAAACAACACTTGTAACAATAATTGTCGTCCGAGGGATGAATAAATTGGTAGCAATGAAATATGTCTTTTTCATTTGTTTAATTTAGGATATATTTACAGCATATTGCCTAAAGCTAATTATTTTCTAATTTCTAATTATAATTATTATATATATATATATATATATATATATATATATATATATATATATATATATATATACATGAATTGATTTCTTATAACATTTTTTCTTTGGCCTACTGTGAGGAACTAAACGGACAATATTTTAAACACCTTACATATATATATATATATATATATATATATATATATATATATATATATATATATATATATATATATATATATATATATATATATATATATATATATATATATATATATATATATATATATATATATATATATATCAATTATTGTTAATTAATTGTTTGTTGTTCTAGGTATTTCTTTTTTGTGTATTGTATTGTTTTTTACAACCTACTTTTAAAGTTGAGACGCTGCTTCCTCTTGCTAGTGAGGAATTATTGTGCTTCCGGTCAGCCAGAACGTACATCTTTTATCATTTCAGCTTCGCGAAATTTTTTATTAATTTTACTTACGGTAGATTTAATTATTGGATTTCTATTAGAATACTAGTCATTAAAAATGTTAAAAACCTTCAGCAGGTTTCGTATTCTATCCCCATAACCCAGTATAATTAAAATTTTAATTCTTTAGGTTTCAGTTAAACAATCCATTTTTGTAAATCAACAAAACTGACATTGTCAAACATATCAGGTAACCACTTGTATGCAGGTATTTTAATAAAAGCTAATACATTAAATTATTAATATTTGAACCTTCTTTTCGAAAAACTGTTGGCTTTCATAAAAAGTGCTCCTAATAAAAAGTATTGTGAATGTGTACCCAATTTTTAAAAGGTAATATAGTATAGGCTGTTCCATTAAAAAAATTCTTTCATAACAGAAAAACGGCGAACTTGGCAGGCGTAATTTCATACCTAAATATACATATTTTCATTAAATTCTTCAGGTAAGCGGTACCTGAGATATTTCACCGTTTCCTTACTTTCGTTTGTTATGTACATATATATATATATATATATATATATATATATATATATATATATATATATATATATATATATATATATATATATATATATATATATATATATATATATATATATATATATATATATATATATATATATATATATATATATATATATATATATATATATATATATATATATATATATATATATATATATATATATATATATATATATATATATATATATATATATATATATATATATATATATATATATATATATATATATATATATATATATATATATATATATATATATATATATATATATATATATATATATATATATATATATATATATATATATATATATATATATATATATATATATATATATATATATATATATATATATATATATATATATATACCAGGTGACCACGATATTACTAACAAGGCTGTAACTTTTTTAAGATAAGTACTATTAACATGAAATTTCACAGTGATATATGGAAGATTTGGCTGTATACACATTCGACTGCCGTTTCCGGTTTAATCGGAAATGCTGTCAACTTTAATATTTTAAATAGAACACCCTGTATATTGATTTATTTTTAAATTCTACACTCAATTCTAAACATAAAACATATATCATGCCCCATGTCCTTTCCTAAAAGTTTTCGAGAAAATAGCGAATGAAACTTTAAACATTTCAATGAATAATTCCATTTTTTGGAAAAACAAATGAAGATAGTTCCAATTTAAGACTGTAAAAAGTGTTATTATGCAATTCATTGCTAATGTGACAATTAGGATACTTCATGTTTACCCGAAAACGTAGTGAAAAATCACTTTTAAAGGATATTTTATCGTTTTATTTTAATGGGACGACCTATAAACCTACTTGTATATCATACCCTATACCATTTATCATGTACTTTTCGGGATATTGCTAATTAAACTGTGCAATTACCTTTTTAACGCTTAGGCTGATAAATGACAAATATTAAATTTCTAATCTAAGACGGCTTTGAAACAATACATAAGTATATAGCCAATGTTCTTATAATATGCAGATGGTTCGCTTTGAGATTTAAACGGTAATTATAAGTACTACGTTTTTCAAGATTTTCTTCTAAATTTTAATTATTGAAAATGTATTTTAATCGTGAAGAACCAATTGATATGATAATTTCATACGCAGAAACTAGAAAAAAGCGCAAGGAAGCCAGAGCATTATACGTACAGCGATTTCCGAATCGCCGATATCCATCAGAGTCATTCTCTTCTTAGTTGGAAAAGTATTTAAAATCGGAAGGGAATCCGCCACGCGAGAATTTCATAGTTAGTGAAGAGGCTGAAATTAATACACTGGTTTGGATAGCAATGGATTTCGTTGTAAATGGGCCAGTCAGATGGCCGGCGAAATCGCCTGACCCCGTTAGATTTTTTATATTGGGGCTACATTAAACAAAAGGTCTACAAAAAACCATTAGAAAATCGTACGGACTTTATTAATCGAATTACAAAAGTTTGATAGAAGAAATAACTCCAAGGCAGATTGAAAACATTTTACAAGAGTTTCATAACAGAATTCGTATGTGCCATGAAGTTAATAAAGACCTTGTCTATTTATGACCTTTTTTCTTTGTTTTTTATTACTCATGTATCCTTAGTTCTATTTCGTGTTTTTCCTTGAGTTAAGAGGATTTCTTATGTTTGAATATTATTTAAACTAGTGGTTTGTGGCGTGATGACAGTTGAAGCTACTCAGTAGTGTCCTTAAGCCAAGTAGACTGGCAATATTTCTTATAGTAAATAATAAACAATGATTAGTTATACAGCTTGTGAAAAGATCAAAAAACAGTCATTTTGAAATAACTTTTTGTAGGTAAGTTTATTTATATTTATAAGGTTAACTAATTTACAGATAACATATCATAGGCATTTTATTCCTTTTTTATATGTTAAGAACTCAATTTAGTATCATTTGAAATTCAAAAACCCAGTCCTTCCTTAGTACCTATATTTGAAGACCGCAAAACGTTAAATACACCATTTGCAAAAACAGTTTGGAGCAGTACGTTTGCAAATTCTAATAGCTTGTTTTTTTTATTCGTACATTGAACAAAACAATAATTCTGAACTAGGACCTACCTTACCTACTTTAGAAATTAGATGGTGAATAAAAGAATGACAGCTGTGGTGTTTCTTTATTTCACAGCCACCTTGGATCAGAAATTTAATATTTGTCATTTATCAGTTTAAGCATTAAAAAGGTAATTACACAGGTCAATTGGAAATATCTCGAAAAGTACTTAATATAGGTATAGAGTATTATACACAAAAGTATTTAAAATTGTTTGAAGATTTAGATGATGAGTAGGTTTATAGGTCGTCCCATTAGAATAAAACGATAAAATATCGTTTGAAAGTGATTTTTCACTACGTTTCCAGGAAAACCGGAACTATCCTAATTGTCACATTAGATGCAATGAGTTGCATAACAAACACTATTTACAGTATTAAATTGGAACTATCTTTATTTGTTTTTCCAAAAAACAGAATTATTCATTGAAATTTTTAAAGTTTCATTCGCCATTTTCTCGAAAACTATCAGGAATTGACATAGGATATGATACATTTTTTATGATTAGAATTTAGTGTACAACTCAAAAATGAATCAATATACAGGGTGTTCCATTTAAAATATTAAAGTTGAAAATCTTTTTCATAAATAACCAAATATCACTGTAAAATTTCATGTTAATATTACTTATCTGAAAAAAGTTACCTCTTTGTTAGTAATTTCGTGGTCACCCGGTATATATATTTATTACCATGCGAAAAAAAGCTAATAAGCTTCTCTTAAAGCTTATATGTTTTTCTTGATATATTTTAAAGTACCAAAAATGTTTGTAAAAACTACCGAACGTCTTAACTAAACGAAAGTTTTAGAGTGTTTCTTTAGATTTTATTTAATAAATGTTTTGCCAGATTGGTATTTACCCACAAAAGTAGCAATAACACAAAAAACAAACTTCATGGTTCAACTAAAATTTCCAACGTACTGATTCTTTTTGCCTTTATCTAAATGGTTTATAGATAGCTTTTAGTTTATCGCAGTCAAGAAAGAACAAACATGTTTACACAATTGTGCATTACTAAGAAATTTGAAAATTTGTATTAATTTATGTAATATTTCCTGGGTTTTAATTTTACAATAATTTTTGAAGTTATTTTAATGTCTTCAGTTGGAGTGTTGTTCTCATATATAGTTTTGCTAATATTTTAGGAACTTATCTTCGTTTTAAATATACGGTGTATCACACATACCACATTCGAAGTTGTCTTATAGTTTTTTAAACAAAATCTAATATTTACAGATAAGTAATAGTTTCAAATCAGTCTTTAGCAACTTTCAGAATCTTACCAGACTAACATATTTTCACGTTTTTGATGCCATTAATTACTACCGCACGTATTTCATCGGCTACTAACTTTCATACCTTTTATAACACTCTTCCCAAAGCATCCAGTAAACCAATGGTTTACAGCAGTAATAAATGCAGACGTCCCCTCTTTACAACTGCGGAAACTATTAACCTGGTCACAGAGAAACATACTTAAGTCCTCCGTGAAGTGACTAACAATCTCCTACTCTCGGGTGAATTCCTTAAGGAATGGAAGATAGCGCGTTAAGTCCTTATAAAAAAAAGATAAAGGGGAACAACGGGAAAAAAATTATATACTTACCTATACGTCTTATCAAAATAATTGGATTACTGTGAAAACATCTACTCCTGGACCCTCCTAAACAAGCCATAGGACAAGTTGTGAAGTTTTGTTTGCCTTTCTTGCATTATTTTTACTTCACTCGTAAAAGAGAGGCATTGTAATCGTGAAAAAAATCACCCTTCGAGATTTTTTCAGATCTATACATTTTAAAGTCCCTAAGTGCCAAAAAATACGCTTTCTCGATTCCGTCGGTCTGACAGTCTATTGGTCCGTCAGTCTGTCTGTCTGTTCGTGGCATAGCTAAAAACAACTTACCCGGATAACTTCAAATTGTATACAAATATTAAAGGTCACATGGGATATTTAATAGATTAATTTCAAATTTTGTGCAAGAATTAATTGTGGTACAGAAATTAAGTGGTAACATTGTGGTACGAATTCAGGATGGTAGAAAAAAATGGCCGCCAAATAAAATGTTTGTAACGTAAAAAAATCACTAGGCCAGGTTTTACATATCTTCACGTTTTAGAATCCCTAGATGCCAAAAATATGTTTTCTCAATTCCATCAGTCGGTCTGTCGGTTCCCGGTGTTGCTGAAAATACTTAACCGATTTATTTCAAATTTTGATCAAAACTTAAGAGTCATATGGGGATGACCTGGTAATAGTTTTGTAAAAATATAATATGGCTGCCTAATGAAATGTAAAAAAAATATTATTAAAAAACTAATTATCAAATTTACCTCAAATTTCGCAGAAAAATCAAGCGTAACATGAAAATGAACTAGCAATATTTTGGTATGAATCCAAGATAGCAAAACAAAATAGCGGCCTAATAAAATCTTTAAAAAATCAGCCTGAAAAAATACGTATCAGATTAATTTACAATCTTGTGCACGCATTTAAATGTGACATACAGATAAATTGGTAAAATTGTGGTTCGAATTCGAGATGGCGAAACAAAATGGCGGCCAAATAAGATGTTTAAAAATCAACGTAAAAAATCTTCTTATTCAATGGATTTCAAATTTTGCAGAAAATTCAATTTATTTTATATTATGCCAAAAATCAAAATTCGCGTAGGCTGGAACTAGCAGAATATTGGTACGAATCCAGTATGCTGGAACAAATTGGCGCCCAATAAAAATATTTGAAAAGATAGGATATACGTGTTACTAAATAAGTATGTACAGAATTAACTTGCATCGCTTTTATCTATTCCTAATAAAAAGAAAAATTTTTAATGAGGGATCTTCATTTACCGATTTTTTTATCATGTTAGACCATAACCGTAAGGCTATGTTTTGAATGAAACTTTCTCCACCTGGTATCCTACTTTATATAAGTGAAATTCCATCTAAATGTAAAAATCTCATTAAAAAATAGCTGTTCCAAAGTTAGGAAGACTAGATTAAAATAACAAACGAACTTTCCAGAATAAATTTCCTCATTAAAAGTTACATGGAACTCTGAAAACTATATCTAAAAAATTTAGGCAAGTTAAAAGTTATGGGGAAAAACAGTTTTTTACACAAGTCAAAATTGTTTCTTGAATTAAATTACTTCGTTAAAACTACCTGGAATGAAACCCGTATATAAAAATTTAAGTTGAATTACGGGGAAAAAATATTTTTTTACATTAAGTGTGAAAACCGTTTGTAAAAATTTTAAGCAGTCACTTAGTTGCATTGAACTGTGAAAACCGTATTTAAAAAGTCTAAGTACTGTAAAAGTTGCGGAAAAAAACCGATATTTTTTTGACAGCTGTCAAAATATTTTTTTAAATAATTTTAGAGGCGTAAAGCTATTAGAAGTAAGAAGGCGAAAGTCAAAAGCTATTAGAATTTGACGGGAATTGGCAAGCACATCGGAAATTTGCGAAAGAAATGATTACCGCAAAAAAAACGAAATAAAATATTTAAAAATTCAGTCCGGAAAAAGTACTTAATGGATTGATTTCAAATTCCGGGCAATAAATACATATGGTAAAGAAATCAATGACAAAAAAAATCACAGACTCGTAAATGCTTCGAATGTGTATAATATCACATCAATTTAATTTTTTAGCATTTTTTATATTTACACGGACTAGCCTAAGAAAAAAGTTATATGACTGGAACAATTGAAAGTATTATTCATATCTTAAAAGCTCGTTTAAAAAAACTTTGGCTCCAGAAAATACCTGAAAACAAATACCATATTAGTTTTAATTTTCCAATTATTTTATAAAACAAAAATTTTGTTATTAGTGATGTTTAGATTGAAAATCGTTATTTGGAATATTTAAGAGTATATATATATATATATATATATATATATATATATATATATATATATATATATATATATATATATATATATATATATATATATATATATATATATATATATATATATATATATATATATATATATATATATATATATTGGTCGGTACACCTTTTTATTCAAAACACAGCTTACAGATAGTACAGGTAAAGACTGGTTATACCTAACACTCGTAACTAAGGTAATCTAAAACTTGTCACTGTCGAGAACGATTTTTGACACTATCATAGGCGTTACATGTATAAAAATTAAGGTAACTCTACTTCAATAAAATAACAAATAATAAAGAAATTCATCTAAATCTTAACAAATCTATAACAGGGGCTAAATTCGCAACATTGCCCCTTTCTCAGAGTTGATCGTCCCGATCAAACATCTTCGGTATCTTGGTAACGGGCTAGTCGATGCGAATCCGGTATACCAAGTCATTCAGTCAAGTCACCACACGATACGGGCCTTCCCATGATTTCTGCAACTTCGGCGAGCGTCCTTTAGTTCTTTTTGGATTGTATAACTAAACTTTTTCACAAATCCAGTGTTATTGGCTCGTAAATTTTAACGTGACCTCATTCTATCGCTTTCTATCTGTAATTTATGGCGGACGTCTTCATGGATCTCTCTGAGGCGTTTACTAACCTGGCTGGCATAGTCCGTAGTAGTTATCTTATTGTCAGGAGGTCGTCCAGTCAAGAGGTCGACTGGAAGCTGTAAATCAGATCCAAATATTACACTGGCAGGTGTTTTTCCAGTGGATTCATGAACTGCAAAGCGATAAGCCAGTAAGAATGGTTGAATACATTTATCCCACTCACTTTGTTGTTCATTAACTTGGATTTTCATGTAGTTCTCCAAAGTTCTATTAAATCTTTCAGCCATTCCATCTGACTAGGGATGAAGAGGTGTTGTTTCCATATCCTTAAGCATCTGATTAACTTCATGCTGCTTTGCCAAAGGTATTCGTCTTGGAGGCTGTTTTATCGGCGCCGCATCACCAGTATTAATTCGAAGTTGAACTATGTTAGCTTTTCCTAAGTCGCCGTCAGACAGAGAGAAAACATTATGATTTCTTCTCAAAAGTTCTTCCAACTTGGTCATCTGACCTTTATTCAGTAAATGTGGCGATTTCACCAGGTCTTGCAGTACCTTAGGTAAAGTAGTTCCAGATTCTGAAGGTGGTAAGTTTGTACAGGTAAATATTGTATTAGCAGGTTGACAGGTTTCGATCTTGTCACATTTTTTTACTTGCTGAGGATGACCTTTTAGATTCGTCATTTTGACAAACATCATGTTTCCTCTGCAATGAGTTAAGGTTCTTGCTGTCTGTTCTTCCCTTCGAATGTAGTGGACAGTCTTGAACTGGTTCGAATAAAATTACTTCTTCCTCAAAATCATCAAGCGTCGCTTTTACTACACATTCCAAACAAGCAGGTAAGGTAGTATCTTCTAGCAAAACCACTTCTCGGATAGTGGAATTATTTCTTCGTGCCAGGTTCTATTTCTTCATTTCTCGTACGGAGGACTCGTTGAGGTATGTCAAGGATAAACTTATTTTGGTTCATAACATCAAGCCGAAGTATGACATCATCCATTATATTTGCGACGAAAATAGCGTGTATGAAGGTAGTGTTCCCTAGGGTTACTTCAGCCTCATGAATGCCTTTCACAGGTATAATTTCACCATTGGCGGTTTCCAAGACATATTTTTTGTATGGATTTTCTGTCCTGCAAAGAGCTATAATGTCTGGCCTCACGATGGTGTGTGTTGAGCCGGTGTCCAGTACCATTTCACAGTCCCGACCGCATATCTTCCCTGGTACTACCAAGCTAGAGCCATTATTCTGCAGCCGGCATACTTTGATTTTTGTTGATGTCGATGGGGCTTGGTAGCACCTAGCCAGTTTTCGGCCCTTAAAACTGGCTAATGGGAACTTTTCCTGAATATCTTCAGGAATCCCATTGCTTGTACATAGGCTTTGCACATGTCCCTCTTTACCACATTTGCAACAACGGATGCATTTCTTTGTCGGAAAGTTAAAGATTTATTTTTGTCTTTCTGATGTCTAAGAAGAATCTCTTGCAGTTTTTTAAAAATATTCGAAGCATTTTTATTTGTAGTCCGGTAATCTGGAGTGTACTGTAGTCTTCGTAGTTTTCCTTGACCCCTGGATGTTTGTTTAGCTGTTTCGAACTGAAGGGCATATGCCAGGGCTTCTGAAATCTTCTTTATTCTAGCCATTCTTAAAGCATGGTTGGTATCAGGATCACGAAGGCCTTCAGTAAAACTGCTTACTGCCAACTCTTGCTTGATCTCTTCAGGGTAGGATGGATAAGTCAAGTTAATTAGTCGCACAATATCTGCTTCGTACTGTAGAAGACTTTCGTTATATTTTTGCCTTCGACATTGAAGTTGGGCTTTATAAACCTCCTGTAGATGTGCTTCACCATAACGCATTTCTAGATGGCTTACTGTCCCAAAGTCATTTTGTTTATCTTCGGTTATGTTCCTTAGCACCTCCATTGTTTCACCACGCAAGTAACAAACCAGTGCTAGTGCCTTTTCGGTGGAATCCCAACTATGTTCAGTTGCAGCAGGTTCAAGTTGTTTCAGGTAAGTAACCCACGGAACCTTACCATCAAACGTAGGTGGCTTTATCACATGTGATAAAGAGACAACGTCGGATTTGAACTCACTTTGGTTTCCAAATTTCTGCATCTGGGAACGTACACTTTGGACTTTTTGCTGCATTTGGTTACAAACCTCCTGAATTTGCTTTTTCACTTTCTTCTCCATTTGCCCCATTTTCCTTGTTTAGTGTCAGTTCAAGCAACGTTTTTCTAGTGATTTGTTCTTGATTCTTTTTCATTTCTTGAATTTTTTGTTTTACGTCTCCTTGGTACCTCCTCATATCATCTGTAAGTTCTTGCTTTAGTTCTTCTTGGTTCCTCTTCATATCATTGTTGATTTCTTGCTTCATGTTTTCTTGATTTTTCTTCAGGTCGCCTAGTTCTTGCTTCATGTCTTCTTGACTTTTTTTCATGTCTTCTTGTCCCCTCTTCATGTCTTCTTGGCCCCTTTTCATGTCTTCTTTAAGTTCATTCTTCATTGCAATAATCAAGTTCATCAAAGAATCCAAATTTGCTGCCATGATTTTTGCTACTATAGAAACTATTTCTTACTTCTTTAGCTTCAACTGGATGCTAATCCCGCTTCCGACACCAAATGTTCGGGATTGGCCGGTACACAAACACGTAGTTTCTGAATGCACTCCTTTTTATTCAAACCATAGCTTACAGGTAGTACAGGTAAAGACTGGTTATACCTAACACTCGTAACTAAGGTAATCTAACACTTGTCACTGTATACTTGTTTACACTTTGAAATCTCAAACTAAACTGAAACTAAATGTGGCCTCGCGGCGCGCTTATATAGCCTTTAGAAAAAGATGGAATAATCTACAAAATTCTAGAATAATCTAAATACTACAGGGTGAGAAGAATTAAGCCTAAAAGAACATTCGAGAACGTTTTTTGACACTATCATAGTCGTTACATGGATAAAAGTTAAAGTAAGTCTACTTCAATAAAATAACAAATACTAAAGAAATTCATCTAAATCCTAACAAATCTATAACTAGGGCTAAATTCGCAACAATATATATGTATATATATATATATATATATATATATATATATATATATATATATTTATATATGTATATATATTTATATATTTATATATGTGGCTCTTGTAACGAATTTTACCCATTGAATTTAACAAATTTAAAATATACATTTGAAAGATTACCTTTTTTAATAATTCCTATACACAAAAATGTATGGATGAGGCACTTTTTCAAATTATATCCAAAAAAACTAAGGTTTCGGAAGGTTGAACTGAACTTGTTTTTGGCGTATCGCTAAAAACATATTTTTCACAAACTTAATTTATGAACTACGTAAAAGACTGATTATATTATAATGCTTTATAACACAAAAATGATTATTTCTAACTAAAAGTTAGAAGTAATTATTGTACTAGACATTATTAAACGTTTTTAAACATAATTACAGCTGCTAAATAAAGAGAGAGCGGGAGTATCGTATGTTGGACGGAAATCCAGTGTGCTGGGGATGCTACGTTGCTAAGTTTATTTTATATATGATCTATATAAATTATAAGGGAAAAACAAAATTCATTTGTGGGTTGTGGATCGGTACCAACAGGAGCGCGAAGGCACTAGGTGGATTGGTACCGGGTTAGCACCAGATTAGGCGCCGTAGGCGTCATCGTTAAAGCCCTAAAAGACGAACAACAGCGCAGGGCATCACTGGCGAAAGTCTAACATTCGTCATCGGCCCAGAATGTTAAGATTCCGCCAGTGATGCACCCGCCTGTTGATTAGTGTTGACCGCACTAGGTAGATTGGTACCGGGTTAGCACCAGGTTAGGCGCCGTAGGCATCATTAAAGACCTAATATAAAATGCGAACGACAGCGAAGTGCATCACTGGCGAAAGTCTAATATTTGGGATCGGCACAGGGATCCAAATGCGTTACTGTCGGGAGACAAACATGAAAAATTTAATACAATACAATAATGTAAGTTTGGCAACAATGCAAGATAGCCTTTCTTCAAATTGTCATATTAAGGAATATGGCGCATTGGAATACAGTGAAAATATCGAATTTCTTTTTGGTTTTTTTAATAGAAAAAGTGGTTCATCCATTCCTTTTATTTTCTTAAAACAGTTAAATGAAGGTAAAATTTCTATTTTGTATTAAAAAATTATCAAATTCCGTAGGTTTAATTGTTTACAATATATATATATATATATATATATATATATATATATATATATATATATATATATATATATATATATATATATATATATATATATATATATATATATATATATATATATATATATATATATATATATATTATATATATATATATATATATATATATATATATGCTATATTTTATTTATCTTGATCCGTATATTATTATATCAAAAAACCGGCAAATCTCCTTTACCCAGAACTTCCCTCGTTATGATTTTTTTCCATTTGTTAGAAATAATGAAATGTGACCCAATTTAGTTCGGTACATAGTCACAGTATATATGTGTTACATATACTTTTCAAACATTTTTGTTGGGCGCCATTTTGTTCTGTCATATTGGATTCCTACCAATATTTTACCAGTTTCTATTTGCATATGCTACACTTGACTTTTGGAAATAATTTTAAAATAAATTCAATAAGTAGTTTATTTTATTTTAATACATATAGCCTTTTTGTTAAGTCATGTTGAATTCGTACCAATTTATCACATTTTCACATTTAATTTTTCTGCAAAATTTAGTGTATTGAATACGATTTTTTACATAAAAAATGCATAAAAAATGAAAATAAATTTAGTAGTATTTTCAGGCTGATTTTTTAAATATTTTATTAGGCCGTTATTTTGTAATGCTATCTTGGATTCGTATCAAAATGTTACCAGTTCATTTCTATTGGTTGATTTTTGTGCAAAATTTGAAATAAATTGGATAATTAGTTTTTTTAGTAATAACTTTTCAACATTGTTCTGCCATATTGGATTTCTACCAAAATATTACCAGGTCATCCCCATATGACCTCCAATTTTTGACTAAATTTAAAGTCAATGTGGTAAGTAAGTAGATGGAATTGATAAAACATATTTTTTGGCATCTAGGGACACTAAAACGTGAAGGTATGTAAAACCTGAGAGGGTGAGGTTTTTTCATGATTACAAACATTGTATTTGGCCGCCATGCTATATTGAATTAGTAACATGATTTTACTAGTTGATCCCTATACCGTAATTAGTTATGGCATGAATTTTTAAATATTTTATTAGGCCGCCATTTTGTTCCGCCATCTTGGATTCGTTACTAATTAATTCCAACATAATACTTAATATTTGTGCAAAATTTGAGACAAACTAGGCCCCCATTTTGTTTCGCAATATTGGATTTTTTACCAAAACGTTACCATGTTATGATCCTTAATTTTTTAACAAAATTTGAAGTTAATCAGCTAAGTAGTTTTTTAGCTATGCCGGGGACAGGAAGACAGACAGACCAGACCGACGGAATTGAGAAAACATATTTTTCGGCATCTAGGGACCATGAAAGGTGAAGATCTGAAAAAATGTCGGAGGGTGATATTTTCACGATTAAAATTCTTCCCTTTTACGAGGAAAGTAAAAATTAAGAAATTCCTGTGAGAAGTGATGAACAATCCGATTAATTCTCCGAGATTTTTCAGATTTTCACGTTTCGGGGTTGGTCTGTTCGGGCATAAGTAACTATTTAACTATAAAACACATTTTAAAAATTAAATATAACGGAACAAAATGGCGGCCTAATGAAATATTAAAAAAATATATTACTAAAAACTACTTATCCAATTTACGTCAAATTTAGTATAAAAATCGAATGTTACATTAGAATGAACTGGTAACATTTTGGTAGGAATCCAAGATGTCAAAACAAAATGGCGGCCTAATAAGTTTTAAAAAAAACAGCCTGAAAAACTACTTATTAGAATAATTCTGTACAGAGATTAAGTGGGATCACATATATATCGGCAAAGGCTCGATCCCGTCAGGCCCGGATAATAGATGTTCTACTGTAATAAAATTCGTGTTAAATAGGCACTCTTACATTTCCTATGTCAAACATACACTACCAAAAAACACACAAAATTTAGAAATTTTTTATCCCGGATCAGTAAACTGCCAGTCTCATAATATCTCGACCTATATTATACTAAAAAATATAATCGAATATAACTTGTATCAAACGAATATCGACATTTACCATATTTCGGAAACAACAGCTAATTTTCCTTCGCTTGTCTTTGATATAATTACTATGTAGTTTCCGAATAAACTTCATCATCACGAACTGTTTACGTTTAAAATCCATGACTTACAATTTTTTCTTTCTGACCTGAGGCCCGGGTCGTCTGCTGCTTGTGTAATTATTCCGTTTTCGTGCTCGTTAGCGTCGGCTGTAAACAAAGTGCCGCGTGTGTGAAAAGTTTAAAAATGCCAAAAAGACCCGCTAAGGCGGACAAGCATCGTGAAATCAAAAGACTAAAAAAGCAATTTCGTGAAATGCAAGAAAAGTTAAACAAGCTTGGTGAGGCTAGTGATTCATCCTCTGAAGATTACTCGACTTCAGGTTTTTCTTTTTTAGCTTAATCAGGGATTGTCAGAAAATTAGGAGAAATATGTTGGGATATCGTGCGATAATCCCTAAAAGACAGAAAAAGCGTGCGTTTTTCATGTCATTCCTACAAAATATAAAGAAAAGGTTTTAGGGTAACGTGCGTTGCTCCTAAAGCAAAAATCGAGCGATTTTTTATCTAAATATAAACAATTATAAAATATGAGATCGGGCGTTTTTATTTGAGTAGAATCTTAATCAGCCGACTTTAAGTGGCTATATTTTTTTTAGAGTACGAGGCAACTTCTGACAATCCACACATTTCAGAGGTCACAGTACGTGATACAGAAATACCAGCAAACGATGAACAATCTGAACAAGACTTTAACGCTTTAGGCTTAAGACCAGATTTGTGGGACAATGTAGGAAAACACTTGTATGAAGAAATCGTTGTTCGCTGAAACAGCTTCTTAAAAAAGGTTTAACTTAAGAACACCGAGAAGACTTAATGTCAAAGTATAAGATACCTGCACACTGTAGGGCTCTACATTCTCCCCAGATAAATGAAGTACACACATGCCTAGTAAAGTAGGTTCTCGAACATGATCGTTTTATGAGAGCGTTACAACAACAATTAGCTCTCGGTCTATCAGCAGTAGGAACAGTTATCGAGGCTATGATGCCTAACAAAGAGCAAGCCGATAGCATGAGATCATTGGCAGACGCCTACCAATTACTTACTAACGTCCAACACGGACTTTCAATTCACCGTAGATTTGAAATAATACCACATTTAAATTCGAAATGCAAGAAAGTCGTAGACAACTTGGAAATTGATGACTTGTTATTTAATACAAAATTTGCTGAAACAATGAAAAACGAACATATTATAAAAAAGGCCAACTTTAAGAAAAAGCAACCCAGTTCTTCAAGACCTTCAGGTTCGGGAATAGCAAGTAATTATTATTTAAACTACCGGCGCGCGCCTCCCAGACAGAAAATGAAGGAGAAAAGGAGGAAGGAACAAAGGAAACCATAAGTACGTCCGAAGTATTACCAGAAAGACAGCAGGAAATATGACCGCCAGGAATTGACGGGGAGGAACATGTGAGTAACTACGCTGGTAGGCTATCGAGATTTCTACAGGGTTGGAAATATATCACGAAAAACCGAGTGGTCTTAGAATGGGTCACAAGAATTAAAATACCTTTTATTAGTAAGCCTGTGCAGCGTTTTGAACCCTCTGCACAAATCTCGGCTAAACTTTTACCTGAATATACAAAATCCATTCAGGAATTTATAAAAGTAGGTGCTATTGAAGAGTGTCATTCTTCCATAGGACAATTTATATCATCTTACTTTATAATTAAAAAACCTTCTGGCACATACAGATTTATTTTAAATTCAAAAACGCTTAACAAACTTTTAATTGCTCCTCACTTTAAATTGGAGGACTACAGAACCGTTATAAAAGTTTTAAATAAAAATTGCTATCTTTCAAATATTGATCTAAGAGACGCATACTTTCTAATTCCGGTAAATAAAAAGTACAGGAAATATCTGCGATTTCGCTTCGAAAATTGTCTATAGCAATTTAGTTGTTTACCATTTGGTCTTAATATTGCACCGTATATTTTCTCTAAACTTATGAAACCACTAACAAAAAGACTTCGTCTAATGGAAATAAGTACCGTATTTTATTTAGATGATATCCTCATTATAGGTAATAATAAAAGTGAATGTAAAAACACACTGAAATAGTACTTTCAAAGTTAACCAGATTAGGATTTATAATAAATGAGAAAAAAAGTATGCTAATTCCTCAGCAAAGTATTAGATTCTTGGAATTTATATATAATACTAATAAATTGACCATCTCACTTCCTAGTGAGAAATATGAAGCCATTCAGAATTTGATTTTAAATTTACGAAAGAAAAAGAAATGCACAACGCACGGTTTCGGGAATCATAACGAACAACAAAAACGTATCAATTATTTAGAGATCGAAGCCACCTATTTTGCTTTAAGATCACTTGCTAAGACAAAGAAAAGATCTCGATTTTATTAAGAACTAGCTGGTTTACCCGTTCTCCGAACGGTCCACCTCTTTAAGTCAAAGTCACTATTAGACAAATAAAGCCAAATTGGAGTATTAGACACTTTAAGCCAAATCAACATACGTAAACGTATCCTTATCCGTATCTATTTCATTAAAAGCATGTTCTTTCTGTCAAATATGTCAAACATTTTTGACATCTCTACGGATGCATTGACAGATACGGATAAGTATACGGAAAAAAAAACAGATCGATACGTAGATGTCAACGTATCTATTCACGCATCCGTAAAGATGTCAAAAATATTTGACATTTTTGACAGAAAGAACATGCTTTTAATAAAATAGATACCTACGGATAAGGATACGTTTACGTATGTTGATTTGGCTGTCTATAACATACGTAACGTATCCTTATCCGTACCTATTTCATTAAAAGCATGTTCTTATTGTCAAAAATGTCAATAATTTTTACACCTTTACCGATGCGTTGACAGATACGAATAAGTATACCGCAGAAAGACGCATTGTTACGTAGATGTTAAAGTAAGTATGTCAAAACGTATCGCCATTTTGCATGAGAAAATCGTTACGGATACGGATACGTTGGCAATTTTTACATTGCGATTGGCTTTATTTGTCTACCTTTAAATCTTTACAACTCATTTGGTTAAAAGTGTGTATCTTAAATTAAAGCTTCTTTATAAACAACATTTTTTGTTTTTTCCCCTGGGGCTAAAATAAATATATTGTCTTTATTACTTACTCTTGAGCAAGCAACATAAAATTGACCGTGTGAAAAACATGATTGTCTTAAATCAATTCCAACTACTTTAAAAGTTTGAACCTGAACCTTCTATATTATTCCAAGCCGTATTTTTAATATTATGCGTTATCTTTCTCATACTTTCTAACCTAATTCTTTTTTGATCAATTGATTCTTTATTTCTTACTTGCGAATTTATGATTTTTTGTTTGGTTAATCTCATTTCACGTTTCTCGTTTGTTTCGCGAAACCTTTCTAATTGTTTTCGTTTAGATTCACTTGGATGTTTTTTAGGTCGTCCTCTTTTATTTGATTGATTATTATTTAAAACAGCTCTAGGTATCATAACATCATAATGCCCTTCACTAAGATTCCCGCTAAATCTTATTTTCTTTACTCTTGGGCTTTCTCCAAACCTAGCAACAATATTACCCTGACAATAAACTTCAAACGTTATATTAAAGATTAAAGAGGCTGCCTTAAGTTCACAACTTGTGCCATAAGTATGTGGATTTGACATATCCGCAGAATACAAAATCGGGTTTTCATATACGCCTCCATGGGGTGTAACCGTATAAACCTGAAAGTCAGCCCAATATTCTACCACATATTCTACAATCCTTTGACGTATACCCTGCGAATGAGTTATATCGCCATATATACAAAATGACAATGAATGGAAGAGGCATGAGCCGTCTCCTGGTATTGGAATAATCTCATGCCCAGACAAAACCCAGTCTTGACGAAAATCCATTTTGGAAACAATAAAGACCACAACTAAAAGACAATAATATTTGTCAATATCAAATTAACCTAAAATCAATGCTCAACACAACAACGGACGGAAATCACAAATACAAAATCAGAACAACTAAAAATTATAGTTTCCAATAACAAATTTAAATTAGGTAACCTAATCAACACTTAACACCACAAAAAAACGACAAAAAAATGTAACGTGAACATGAAATTAAGCAACCAAACCAAAAAAGAAATTTTTCAGTAAGAAATTAACCTAATCAACGCTTAACACAAAAAAACGTAAATTAAGTCTTTAATCAACGCTTAACCCAAGGAAAAACGTAAAATAGATACCAAAAAATCAAAAATCTAAACACCAAAAATCAACGCTTAACATAAAAAAAAACGTAAATTAAGTCTTTATTCAACGCTTAACCCAAGGAAAAACGTACCAAAAAATCAAAAATCTAAACACCAAATCAAAAAAAAAAATCTGTAACAAATTAATCTAATCAACGCCGAAAATTTCCTCTATGCTCAAACACAACAAAATTCGCTTTTATTTAATAATTAATCGCTCCGCTTTCCGGTCCTCAGTCGGTACTAACTGCGCTACGGTATCAAGCTGAATGAAATGAAATCTCGATTCCGACGGCTATTTATAACCTCGGACTGGGGAGCGGAGCTAAAACGAATACGCTCGAGAGCAGTCGAGTCGCCTTCGACGCTTTCTCTGTTCGACATTGGGTACACGCATAAAGCTATCTTTTTTACGGACAACCATACTTTGCCTTTTATATGTATAGAGAAGAAGAAGATTGACAACCAGACGGCTATATCTTGTATTAATCGAGGTGGGAGCGTTAAGTACTCATATTTAGATAATATTACAAAGGCTCTGTGGCAGTGGTGTGAAAAAAAGGGTATTACAGTATTCGCTAGCCATGTTACTTCATCTGCTAATTTTGAGGCGGAGAGAGAATCTAAATCTCTCACGATTAATACTGAATATGAGCTAAATTACAGTGTATATAATCAGATTATAAAAAGGTTTGGTTCTTCTGAAATTGATTTATTTGCAACTAGAATCAACAAAAAATGCAATAAATTTTTTTCTTTTACAGGTTCCCCCCTTTTGCAATAATTACAAAAGTCTTAGAAAACATTGCTCTGGAAAATGGCTCAGGAATTGTGGCAGTACCCCATTGGCCTACACAAGCGTGGTATCCTCTATTCAAGATTAGAAAAAACTATTTATTTTAGATCAAACCAGTTTTGCTTATCTCTCCTTTCGGAAACTACCACCCATTACACAAAGAGATTTCCCTGGTAGCAGGGAAATTATCCGGCAGGCTTACATAAGAAAAGGAGTTCCAGTGACGGCAGTAGAAGTAATCGCCTCATCTATGACAAAAGGAACGTTTAAACAGTATACAGCTTGTTATAAGCGATTCTGGCAATTTCGTGCTGACAATAACAGGGATCCCCGTGTTTATAGTCTAGAAACGTATCTGGCTTTTTTAATACGATACTTTAAATAAAGGATTTTCATTTTCTGTTATAAATTCTTATAGGTCAGCTCTTAACTTAATCTTTAGCCCATTAAGCAATAAATATTTAAAAGTAATTAATCGTTTTGTGAAGGGAGTGCCTAATATTCGACCGCCAGAGCCTAAATATAAATTTACTTGGAATCCGGACTCACTTTTAAAATACCTAGGTACACTATATCCTCTTAAAGCGTTAGATTTGGAATACACTACTTATAGACTAGTCACTCTTATGGCACTGACGTGAGACAGCAGTTAAAGTCTCCCTCTAGTTAAAGTCTACATATATATATATATATATATATATATATATATATATATATATATATATATATATATATATATATATATATATATATATATATATATATATATATATATATATATATATATATATATATATATATATATATATCTCTATACATATAAAAGGCAAAGTATGGTTGTCCGTAAAAAAGATAGCTTTATGCGTGTACCCAATGTCGAACAGAGAAAGCGTCGAAGGCAGGGCGAGGCGATAGATTCGCGTACTCTCGACTGCTCTCGAGCGTATTCGTTTTAGCTCCGCTCCCCAGTCCGAGGTTATAAATAGCCGTCGGAATCGAGATTTCATTTCATTCAGCTTGATACCGTAGCGCAGTTAGTACCGACTGAGGACCGGAAAGCGGAGCGATTAATTATTAAATAAAAGCGAATTTTGTTGTGTTTGAGCATAGAGGAAATTTTCGGCGTTGATTAGGTTAATTTGTTACAGATTTTTTTTTTGATTTGGTGTTTAGATTTTTGATTTTTTGGTACGTTTTTCCTTGGGTTAAGCGTTGAATAAAGACTTAATTTACGTTTTTTTTATGTTAAGCGTTGATTTTTGGTGTTTAGATTTTTGATTTTTTGGTATCTATTTTACGTTTTTCCTTGGGTTAAGCGTTGATTAAAGACTTAATTTACGTTTTTTTTGTGTTAAGCGTTGATTAGGTTAATTTCTTACTGAAAAATTTCTTTTTTGGTTTGGTTGCTTAATTTCATGTTCACGTTACATTTTTTTGTGGTGTTAAGTGTTGATTAGGTTACCTAATTTAAATTTGTTATTGGAAACTATAATTTTTAGTTGTTCTGATTTTGTATTTGTGATTTCCATCCGTTGTTGTGTTGAGCATTGATTTTAGGTTAATTTGATATTGACAAATATTATTGTCTTTTAGTTGTGGTCTTTATTGTTTCCAAAATGGATTTTAGTCAAGACTGGGTTTTGTCTGGGCATGAGATTATTCCAATACCAGGAGACGGCTCATGCCTCTTCCATTCATTGTCATTTTGTATATATGGCGATATAACTCATTCGCAGGGTATACGTCAAAGGATTGTAGAATATGTGGTAGAATATTGGGCTGACTTTCAGGTTTATACGGTTACACCCCATGGAGGCGTATATGAAAACCCGATTTTGTATTCTGCGGATATGTCAAATCCACATACTTATGGCACAAGTTGTGAACTTAAGGCAGCCTCTTTAATCTTTAATATAACGTTTGAAGTTTATTGTCAGGGTAATATTGTTGCTAGGTTTGGAGAAAGCCCAAGAGTAAAGAAAATAAGATTTAGCGGGAATCTTAGTGAAGGGCATTATGATGTTATGATACCTAGAGCTGTTTTAAATAATAATCAATCAAATAAAAGAGGACGACCTAAAAAACATCCAAGTGAATCTAAACGAAAACAATTAGAAAGGTTTCGCGAAACAAACGAGAAACGTGAAATGAGATTAACCAAACAAAAAATCATAAATTCGCAAGTAAGAAATAAAGAATCAATTGATCAAAAAAGAATTAGGTTAGAAAGTATGAGAAAGATAACGCATAATATTAAAAATACGGCTTGGAATAATATAGAAGGTTCAGGTTCAAACTTTTAAAGTAGTTGGAATTGATTTAAGACAATCATGTTTTTCACACGGTCAATTTTATGTTGCTTGCTCAAGAGTAAGTAATAAAGACAATATATTTATTTTAGCCCCAGGGGAAAAAACAAAAAATGTTGTTTATAAAGAAGCTTTAATTTAAGATACACACTTTTAACCAAATGAGTTGTAAAGATTTAAAGGTAGACAAATAAAGCCAATCGCAATGTAAAAATTGCCAACGTATCCGTATCCGTAACGATTTTCTCATGCAAAATGGCGATACGTTTTGACATACTTACTTTAACATCTACGTAACAATGCGTCTTTCTGCGGTATACTTATTCGTATCTGTCAACGCATCGGTAAAGGTGTAAAAATTATTGACATTTTTGACAATAAGAACATGCTTTTAATGAAATAGGTACGGATAAGGATACGTTACGTATGTTATAGACAGCCAAATCAACATACGTAAACGTATCCTTATCCGTAGGTATCTATTTTATTAAAAGCATGTTCTTTCTGTCAAAAATGTCAAATATTTTTGACATCTTTACGGATGCGTGAATAGATACGTTGACATCTACGTATCGATCTGTCTTTTTTTCCGTATACTTATCCGTATCTGTCAATGCATCCGTAGAGATGTCAAAAATGTTTGACATATTTGACAGAAAGAACATGCTTTTAATGAAATAGATACGGATAAGGATACGTTTACGTATGTTGATTTGGCTTAAAGTGTCTAATACTCCAATTTGGCTTTATTTGTCTAATAGTGACTTTGACTTAAAGAGGTGGACCGTTCGGAGAACGGGTAAACCAGCTAGTATATATATATATATATATATATATATATATATATATATATATATATATATATATATATATATATATATATATATATATATATATATATATATATATATATATATATATATATATATATATATATATATATATATATATATATATATATATATATATATATATATATATATATATATATATATATATATATATATATATATCGGTAGAAAGAATTGAGATTAAAATACCAGGGGTGCAATTTTGCACTTATCATTTCGTTAGTTGACAAAGGTTGGAAGTAGCATCCATTTCTTAAATGGAAAATTGCATGTATTTTTTGACGTCAAGTAGGCCAGTTTTTCATTACGATTTGACAGTTACTGTTAACCTCAAAATTATTTTGTTGACGTTGAGCAAAACACGACACATTTGTTTGGCCTAATTAATTAAGTATACTTTATTATTTTGGAAATAATTAAAAGGTGATAAAGAGATAAAAATCTGAAGCTACTAAGGTCTGCCTGGAGATCCTTAATATTTCTGTTTGTTATACTTCTAAAATGGAAGATATAGCAGCATTGTTGGCATCAATTGGTGATGGTGAATAATATTTTACCTAATACCTACTAATATTCTAATAAAACAGAAGTTAACAAATAAGTGGTGATTTCAAGAGACCTAAATTTGACTTTAATTAATCGCTACATGTGAGTGCAGTGAAAAAAGTGAACATTTTAGTGGATATTATATTGTGCTTTTCCAGAACAGATTTTAATGTTATTATACCTTATTATAAAGGCGTAATATAATATTTTTGCACTTGTATTTCCAAATATTTTAGAGACATTAGAGAATATGATATTCTTAAAGACACTGTCAGGTATTTCGAGGTAGGAAATAACTATTTTAAGATACATAACACCTTTTTAAATAAATAGGACACTAAGCAAACATTTGTTAAAGAATCAACCTTAAACTAAAATCTAATAATTTTAACAGACAATTGTTGAATACTTTAGTAAGCCATATTTTGAGATAGAGCTTAAGTTTTTTTCTTTATTGTCGTCTACAAATTCAATGTACTGTAGTGATAAATGCATACATATCTTTATTAGAGTGGACTAGTTTTAGACGTACTAGTCAAAATGTTATATTTATTCTAAATTAAATATTTTTTCAAAATGAAACTTCCAATTTTAATTTCTAATACATTTGTTTTCTATATTTATCTATGAAATAATTTTCCATTTTGATTAATATGAAATTGACTGGAACTTCTTTAATTTTTTTTTAAAAGTGTTGCGATATTTTATAGTGAAAATCAAGTCTATATTTGTCACTAAATAAAAAAATATTACAATTGGACATGTTTTTATTGTTCAAGTTGTTACAAGCTGAAATTAGTTTCCATTGCTGCTGATTTCTGGTGATATGTAAGTACACACCATTTTCTTTTACAAAGTGTCCAAAGGACTCACACTGTGACTTGAAATACCTAAAAAGAAGAAAAAATATTGTTAAAAAATTGCTTTTCGAAAAATTAGCTGTAAATATGCTATTAAAAAAACTTCGTTATTGATAAAATAGGTATATTTCCAATTTTCGTTAAAAATTAAAAGCAATACTTAAGAAGCATATTCCCCTTAAGAAAATATGAAGAACATCCATATAAATATGGCTTTTTAAACTTGTGTTTGTAACCAACAGCATGTATAGTACCTCAACCCAATTTTTTTGTCCAAATTTGTAGACAAAATTCAAGTTTACTAATTTTCAACCAGAATTTATATATTGAGTTGTGGTTTTCGATAATGCCTAGCACTATATGTTGGATTTATCGCTTCGAAAATGCAAAAGGCCACAAGAAATCTGTTACACAGTATTATCTAGAGTATTATCTAAGCCCTTGTCATTTTCACAAAATGTTTATACACACACAAAGACTATTACAAAACGAAATATTAGATAGTTCTTTTCTACCCAGGATAATTCACACCCGAATACCAAAAAAACTTTTTTTATATAAAGGGTGTTTTC
Source organism: Kuschelorhynchus macadamiae (assembly GCA_030620095.1). Taxonomy (NCBI): domain Eukaryota; kingdom Metazoa; phylum Arthropoda; class Insecta; order Coleoptera; family Curculionidae; genus Kuschelorhynchus; species Kuschelorhynchus macadamiae. The sequence goes on from JAUTXW010001741.1 coordinate 316,386, forward strand.
ACCAAAATGTAAATTTTTCTGGATGTGTTGTTTTTCTCAGCTCCCGTATGCATCAAACAATTGTTTCTTACCCCATTCTATTGTGAACTTTTTACTTTAAACTAACTTTCATGATCCATCAGATCAAAAGGTCATTTGAGAGTTTAAAAATTAATGAAACTTATTAAATAATGGTAAAAAGGTCTGTTATTATTTAAATTTACATAGATATTAATGAATTCTAATGATGAGTTTGAAGTTAGTTCAAAGTAAAAAATATGCAAAACAGTTTTTTATAAGTATAATGTTTTTATTTATATTTTGACATTTAGATACAGCTTTAACTATAGAAAATAAAAACACAATAATTGTAGGATTTTTTCACTATTATCTTCTAAGAATACAAAATATTACTGAATAGAAGAAATTACATAACCTATATTTTTTTTAGCTGGCCCCATTTAATGCAACATTAAATTAATCTGTAGTTAGCAATTATATCAGGTTTGGTACCTTTATCTTTAAAGATTATCCAAAAAATTGATAAAAGCCATTTCATAAGAGGCAAAGATATTAGTCCTCTCTCTCTCTCTCTGAACTCATATATTTATAATCGGTATGAAAAGACTAATTTAATTAGATAATAATATTCAAGGTGTCACATTTAAAAAATCCATGTTATGTAGTTTTTTCTACTTTTCAATAACTTAGAAATATTTGATAGTCTTAGACCATAATACAGGAATAATCCTACAAATTTTGAAATTAAAGTTTTTTTTTTAATTTTCTATAGTTAAAGATGTAGAACATGTTTTAAAAAAAATTACAATTTCGTTGAAAACAACCTGTACAAAAAAAAAACTAAAGAATTAAAAAAAAAACAAGGAAAACTTTTTTTTACAAGTGTTTTACAAAACACTCTGTAAAACAACTTATTGAAGACCTGCATTAACATCCTCTAGGCTATAAACTTAGTGCTAGACCGTAGGGGCGTCCCTAGACTCCTGTTACTGAATGGGGGGAAGGGGGGAGGGGGACGCTTGCCTCCCCTGGAAAATGTAAATATTGTATATTACATATATAAATTACATTTATATACCAAATGGACTATGCATGACCTTTTTTGGTTTTTTTTTCATCAGTTATGGTTCTGCGGGCGCCCATGCAATATCCCAAAAAAAAAGACATCACCTCCCCTATGCCCCCCTTAGTTACGCGCCTGCTAGACAGTGTCGAAAACCGTAACTAAATATGTTAATTTTTGTTGAACAAAAATTGAGATCTGAATATTGTCCAAAAATTTCCATCTTTAAGTTCATCATTTATACGTCACAATCCACAATGCCACTAGGTATTCTAAAAATTATACTGAACAAAGCCTATAAGAAAGGGTGAATTGCGAGGTAGCTACTAGGACTACACATAAATCTTATAAAACTAGCTTGAGGGAAATTCCCTACATTTTATATATGTTGTAGTTTTTAACTTTCTGAACAATAGATACCATGATCACCTCCAAATCTTACAAAATAGAGACAGAATTGAATTTATAAAATAAAGTTATTCTGAAGAAAAAATAGAGAAAAAAATGTTTCTTGTTACAAAATACAGTTTTCACTGTGAGTAATCTTAATTTAATCAATCATATCAAATAAAGTATAACTGACTTAAGTCAGTTATACTTTATTTGATATGATTAAAAACGGCAACATACAGATGTTTCAAGTAAATTGAAGTTTAAAAAATAAAATTTTAAACAAAACGAATTACAAATTCATGTATAGTCTTTTTTAAGGTATTAAACCTCAGTTTACCAAATTGCATATAAACCAGACGTTTTGTTCTTTAATAAAACAAAATAGTCCATAATAAAAAAACAGCAGCTGCACCTTATACAACATTATTGGAACATCCTGTATAAATATTTAATATATCCTTACAAAATGTACTTTTAGCACCCTAGTTTCTTCCAGTACCTAACAAGGTATCCCAGAATTACATAATAATGGATTTGAAATAACCTCTTCTTGTCAAAAATGGCAAACACAGTTAACTTAACCTAACAAAAAATAAGGTTTCTTCATGATATAGGTATAATGTATATGGTGTATAATTTTTTCTCTAAAATTAAGTTTGGATGTTTGGTTATATTTTAAACAGTACCCTAGAGACTTTATTATGAGTTATCAAAAAACTTTAAATATAAAAGTGTTTAGGTTTGGTCAATTTACAAGAAAAACAAACAAAAGATAATCGGAAATTTAACAAATGTGCATCGACTGCGTTATTTTAAAAGGCACACCCTGTATAATAGATACACCTCAAATGGTCTCTTCTTGCTGATTATTAATAATGGACTAGGTTTAAGACCTTTATCTCTAAAGATAATCAAGAAATTTAAGAAAAACCCTATCATAAGAAGCAATTCTCTTACACATTGCCTCTTATGGCAGGGTTTTTCTAAAATTTCTCTATTATCTTTAGAGATAAAGTTTAAACCTAGTATATTTATAATCAGCAAGAATGATTAATGAATGATGATTTTGTTCAAACCCAAAAACATTTGTATTTAAAGTTTTCTGATAACTCATAGCATAAGGCCTGTAGGGTACGTACCATTTAAAATATAATCAGGCACCCTGTACAATTTTACATAGGAATAAACAAATAAATTCCATTAAACATAATGAACTTATTAAGTCATATAATAGTTATTTTTTTAAATAGAATATTTTTATTGTGATGTGGAACTTCAAAAGCGATTCATAGATTTGAACAAAGATTAATTTAAAAATACACATTAAAAATTGCAATTAGCAAAACCCAAGGAAAAACAAACACTTCAAACATATTTGTATCATACTGTAAGAAATTAAACAAACATATAAAACATAATGAGGTGTCTAGCACAAAGTTTAATGGGTGACATAATAAAAAAATAAGTGCACCATTCATCAGTTGAGTTGCTATGCATTATCTTGCTGCTGTTTTCCGACAGAATATTAGTGCAAAAACAATTAGTCAAATTAAACAAGGTTTCAAGGGTTAAATTCTGTTTGATACTGTAAACTGATAATTTGTTATAATAACGAACTCATAGTTATGTTTTGCAGTAGACTTGGCTAAACATAAGCTTATGAATTATACTAGCCTAATCTGTTTAAGTCTAATATTATAGTAAGTTTCTTTATAAAAAAAAATAATCACAATTAATACTTACACCGGTACATATTTTCTACAATCAAAATGGTCGAGTTCAAATTTGAATCAACAAAATAGCTTATCGAGGAATTTGTAATTGTGCTTCGGTGATTGTTCTTCCTTATATTGACTAAGTATGTGAAAAGTAAATGAAAATATTGTATCAAATACTTGACAACATTTCTTGTATCATTCCCTTCTTTTTAGGGTCATATTCTGCAAAAAAGTAAAAATATTGCTATAATCAATAAATGTGCCATACACCACATACTGTGTAATAGAATATAACTAATTATTTCCCTACTCTAATAATTATAACATTATATAATTCCAACTATAGTTCTTTTAAAGAAAAACAAAAATTATTTCATTTCGCCCTCAACAGTGAAAATATATAATACCAAAGAAAATAATAGCTTCCACTATGAATTTTCTTTGATAATACCTGTTAAGGAATACTTTTGTTTACAAGTTATACATAGACCTCGACATAGACAATAAAATATAATTTTAGCAAGTACATTCTATTTGCTTAAAAATATACAAATTCATGCCTACCTGTAACAGTATTATGATAATCTAGATTCAACTGCCCTTATTGCTTCTTTAGTCTTTTCATCAATAGAAAATATTATTCTTAAATTGGTTCCTAGTTACTGGTATTTATGTTCAATTTTGCAATACTTAAATACACCATTATTAAACCACTGTTATGTTTCCGCAAGTGATCCATCAGCTGTTCGACTTGTTTACTGTGTATCTGTGAACTAAAGAAGTTAGGTTAGGTTACGAGAGACCAAAATAAATAAAATACTGCCTATTCTTAAAATAGGGAGGGCCATTCCCCAGTAACAACGGGCAATTACAACCCAGAGTAAGATTTTTATTCTTACTCTAAGTTTAAAACGCTTTGTTCTCCCGAGGAACGCATTTCGCCTATATTATTTTTCTGTGGAAGGCGCGCCCCGTTTCAAAAGCGGATAAATGTATGATGTTTATGTGGTTGCATAACAGCCGCAATGCTGGATTAGAATAGATGGAATACATATTAACATAGGTCCCTTTTCTTTTAAAAATAAAATACGTAATATAGAATTTTGCACCAAATAGCAAATAATGTAATTAATATTTAAACAGAATATTCACAACTTTGTTAAATATTTCTTCAAAAGAAGTACATTTTGAGGATAGCGTTTTATGTTTTTTGGTACTTCAAACAAAATGATCAAGAAAGAAGAATTCACTGAATTAAAAATAATGATTCATTAATAATTAAAATATCAGGTTTCGTAATAATATAACATAGATAATATTTTTTAAACAGATTAGCTTACCTTGTTTAATTTGAAGGATTTACGAGTTTCGTATCTTCGCTGCCTATTTGGAGGTTGCATGTTTTCATGATTTTCTTGAATATTTTGGCATCTGTTGAATATTTACGGTATGATGCATATTATGCTAATATATCATGGCTTAGCTTTCAAGTAATCAAAACTACTTTTTATCTTACGAAATGAAACTCCAAGGCAGTAAATTTAAATATTATCAAAAACTCAAGAACTGACAGATTCGGAAAATGGTGGCTTTAGTAGTAGGTTGTTGTTTAACGAACCAGGATCGGAAAATCCGATTGTCATGCCGAACAGCTCTCCGAACGGAGAAAATTTTCGTTAACTAACGAAATGATAAGTGCAAAATCGCACCCCAGGATCGGAAAATCCGATTGTCATGCCGAACAGCTCTCCGAACGGAGAAAATTTTCGTTAACTAACGAACTGATATGTGCAAAATCGCACCCCTGATAGGATAAAAACATCTCCTCCAGGCAGGGCCCAACCACTATTTATTTTTCCATTTTTTAAGGCTAGACAAGAACTTTGCGTGGCGTCCTACATTAAAAGGACGAAACCATTTCGCAATAGTGAAGAAAAATTAATACTTACCCACAAAAAACTTTATCGTCCAGTATCATCACAGACAATAAGCAGATGAATTCAAAAGACGTTACACATAGTTGTTGTAGACAGCCCATAGTATACGCCACGCTACAACCTCGGCTGCATTTAAAGCCGGTGTAAACATAGAAGTGATTAAAAATACAGCAGCTTGGACTTCTACCTTGAACACTTTCTTTGGTTTTTATAATAGACCGGTAGAAGAGCCTCAGGATAAATTTGCTAATGCAATTATTGAATCAGGATCTAATAAATCTTAGTATTCTATTATTAATATCGGTACTTCGTTATTTAGGATTTATCTATGGATCATATCAATTATTTTACTTAGGACCTATCATTTACATAGCCAGTAGATATAAACTCAGGAATTACTTAGCTTGCATAGCCTTGTTAAAAATTATAGTATTTACATTTATTATTATAAGCAATTATAACAATATATAGTTACCAAAAAAAAAGAAAAAATTGCCTTTGACTTTGAACATCTACATAGTAATTATATCAAGGACAAGGGAAGGAAAATTTAAAGATTAATCGACTTACCTGAAGGAAGATTAATTATAATTTTCCGAGCTTGTCCGAAGATATAATTACTCAACCCCCCTATTTACCCCAGATCGTAGGCAATTTTTTAGGCACTCCAACGGAATGATTACACAAGCAGCAGACGACCCGTGCCTCAGGTCAGAAAGAAAAAAATGGAGTCATGGATTTTAAACGTAAACAGTTCGTGCTGATGAGTAAGTTTATTCGGAATCTGCATAGTAATTATATCTTCGGACAAGCTCGGAAAATTATGATTAATCTTCCTTCAAGTAAGTGGATTAATCTTTAAAATTTCTTAAAGATGTTTAAAAACAATCAAATTTTAATCTAACAGTCTCAAAAATACACAAGGATTCGTTTTTGAGGTTCTAAAATTAAATCAAATTTACTTAAATGTATACTCTAGTTTTGACGGCGTCTTTAACCACGCAGTATTTAATTGAAAATTTCACATTTGCACTTTATAGCCAAAGTTTGGGTTTTCGATAGCAAAACAACTATATATGGTCGATAACATATATTACATATTTACTTTAGATAAACAAAGAATTATTCTAATCTAGCAGCTAAGGCATGAAAATATTTCTTAAATTCTTGCATTACTTCTTGCTTTCTTAATGGGGAGTAAGGTGTATACAACTCATCAGATTCCCATAAATGTTTATGTTTCGGGAAGTAGATATAATATTTGGATACTATTTTGTTCTGCCTATTTCGGGATAATCGGTCCAAGAAAGAAGATTCTTGATAAACTATTTTCTTGACATCGGCAAAGAGACTTTTTTGGAAAGAGTAGACAGCGGCCTTTTCTACTACTTGTATTAGGCAAAGCAGTGTTCTGTGGTTTATTTTATTATCGTTAATATTTTTACAAAACTTACATAAAGTAATCTCATATACGTTGCGCGGCGTAAGTGTTTTACTAGTTACATTCATTTGTCGTAGCCGTGGCAATCTCTGTTTTACGAATAATATGATAATTCAAATATTGTACACAATACCAACATAATGTACTCTCAAGACAAATTTCATACAGTTCCGCCAAGTGTAGTGATATTAAATAAGAAAAAATTTCAACTTTAAAATGTCCTGAATCTGATAAAGTGTACTTCTCGTTAGTAAAGTTTACGGAAATTAGTTTTTTTCTAGGCAACAAAAACTCCTACATGACCGTAAGTAGGTGGTAGTTAATTAGATTGGCAAATTTTATTTAATAAATTATCCTTCCCTCAATTTTAGTAAATTAAGCTTAATTAAAAATAAAATTTTAATATGTTTTAAAGATAGTGCAAAATATTTTACTTTACTAAAGTTTTAGGAAAAGTTTAATTTTAGACCTAAAAAAAATGTTTTTATAGGTACCAAAATCATACTATATAATATACGGATAACTAGGCCACCGTAAACTAAATCATCAAGGGGTCTGTCATCCTGACCTTTCATCATTCACAGCCGACTAAACAATAATTGAACAACAATATGTCGTTTGCCATCAAACGACACGAAAATCGAGATGAAAATTAAAAATAAATTTTGATGTGAAATTTTCTTACTGAATCTTCCACGTGCAAAAAATTCGTCCACTCGCAAATAATTTCCGGCAATAATTCAAGCGCTAGGGAGATTACTAGTGAAAATCAACTTGTTTTGTCATTTTCCAGATCATAAGAAAAACGTAAAAAAATATATGCAGACTTTTTAAGTCAGATTTTCGAGTATTTAGGTTTGTCGTAAAACCGTAAATTTGAGAGTTGTTGTGGAAAATAGATTGAAGTTTGAATCTGCTTTGCTCTTTTACGAAAGAAGTAATTAACTTTGATTATTTGGAATTAAGTTTAATTTTACGAAATCATAGCGTTTTAGCTTTTATACGATGTTGGTCAATGGCGGACGAATAAAACCCAACAGGAAAAAATGCTTTACAAAAACTAATTTGTAGCGAACGGCAGCAAAAAAAAAATAAAATTTTTATTTATCAATTAAACATTTTAGCTTTTGCAGATGACACTCAAATTTATCATAAAATTAATTTTGAAATTTTATTGCATTTTGTTAGTTTAATAAATGAAGACCTTTTTAATATATGCAAAAACATTAAAAATTATTGATTAAATATTAATGTAAATAAATCTAAATTATTATTAATTGGTCCAAAAAGTTTACTTACTAAAATAAAAATCAATTCTAATTTTAAATTACTCATGAGAGTTATACTATTCCTTTAGTTATCTCCAACTTTTAAGAGATTTAAATTATCTGAATTAGAAATTAGACGCAAAATCCACTTATCTTGTTTAATTCATAAAATAATTTTAAACAAACTGCCTAAATATTTATATGAATAAGATCAATTTCGAAATAATAATTAATTTAAAAACAAAAAATATAAATAATCTTTTAAAAGGATATGTTCTATAATTTATAATAATATTCCTAATGAAATAAAAATTCTCAAATATTAATCAATTAAAAAACTCAAAACTATTAATAGTGAGGTAGGATTTGAAGACTGATTACTCAGTAATCAAAATCCTACTTTTTGCGCCATATAGTATTTTATTTTATCTAGTTTTAGTTAGTTTATTTATACATATTTCAAGTAACATAAATCTTAAAAAAAAATAAATAAATATATGTTTGGTTTTCTACATAATTTCAAGTCATTCTCTATACGTGAATACTAATTTAAATCAATTTCCCATTATAATATTAGTTATATATTTTTTTCCATTAGTTATTTAGAAGTAACATACATATCAGTAGAATATAGGTCACTTGAGGCAACCCTCTCCACTGCTCCTCTAAGCTCCATCCCTTCCCCCTAATTTAACAACTAACATTGGTCGGGAATGTCCACCCTAAAATGGCGGAACCTCTAATTATGGGGTTAGAAGATAAATTTCTATTAGTTGAACTCAGGTGTCATAAATTACCTAAGCCCTATCTCTTTAGTCATAAAGATGAACAATGATTTAGATTGGTTGAAGAATTGCACCCAGTCTTCATCTAATAAACGACATCAATTGATTGCTTGAACTGGGGTAGTAGGAACCAAGACTCGCTAATAAAACACCATAATTTTATTGCTACAAATAGGTATATTTATCGCTAATAAGTATCAGGACTTATAATAATTAATCCTTAATTATAAAAAATCTTAAATTCTATACTTAATGCTGAACTAATTGGTACAATAATATAGCGCTTTTTTACAAACTTAAGGATTTCAATTTCGGGGTTTACACTTCAATATTTTTATCAAAGCTATTTCTGCTTTCGGATTCCAACTATATCTACGGTTGAATTTTTAAGTCCTTCGGGTTGATTATTGCAGTCGATAACAAATAGAGGATTTTTCGCATATTCCGCGATACTCATTAGAGCCTCGCAGAATCCTCGAATCGCACATATTCACATGTTTTTCTTTCTCTTATTTTGACCTTACAAACTATTGGTTTTGGTTAATCATTTAAAAAATATTTGTTAGAGAATTATTCTTATACAATAAAAGCAACAAAATTAAGGCAACATATGTTTTAAAATAACATGCTTATTTTTTTAATTCGTTTTGATTTTTACTTGATAAAATGGAGTTTAATACTATTTCAATATTTCCTTAATAACACGTTGAACCCCGCATGCCCACTGGTGCACAGTGTGTTAAATCGGCCGTTTAGTACGACATAAGTCCCAAATGTAATTTTGCAATATTCTTAACATATTCTAGCAATATATATTTAAGATAGTGTTACTAATATAAAAATTCAATTGAGAAAGAAAAAATGTAATTACAGTTCTCGGAGGGGAGGCCTTAAAGTTAGTAAATATTTTAAATCTGAAATTAACATGTTTCTATACATCATTTTCAAAACAGAAAATATGATACTAAACATAGCAAAGGTTTTTCTAATTTCTTACATAAATACTGTTTATAATCAAACTTTTTACGGTATCAAAACTTTTTAAATATTAATGCCCTTATCTCAGAAATTTGAGGTCTTTTTAGGTATTAGTATATTTATGTACTTTTTAACTTTTAGAGCATGCAAAAAAAAAGTTTGGTCGAAGTTTGGTTTAATTTTTATATAAAAAAAATGAAGAAAGATCCTTTTTAACCAAAAAATTAGCTGCTCATAGGTGCCCATTCGAAATTTATATGGCCTTAAGTATGGCTCCTTAATTACTGTTGACTGCACCAAAAAAAACTGCACGATTTTTATACGACCCGAACTTTGTAAAAAAATCGTTCAAGTATAACAACGGCAAACATTTTGCAAAGACGAACTTACAGCTGTCATCTTTTTAAAATTCAAGGTACCAAACCCATTTTAAAAATATGGATATTTGATCCCTCTGTAGAAGTTTTACATACAACATCGTGATAAAACTAAATTAACAGTTATAATGCCACATTATTTCCAACACCCTGTATACCTAACCTATAAACATTGTAACATCTAACTGAACCTAAAAAATTTACATCTTAATTTTTTATGCTTCATATAGATAGCTATTAGTTAATAATAGGTTTAAAGCAATGATTCATGCATTTTGACATTAATTGTATTTTTAAGTTACACAAAAACATTAAATTTTTAGTAAACACAAACTACTTTAATGACCGACATCTTGTTTACATTTTTTTTTGCAAAAAATTTTGTTACCTATCCTAAAAACATATTATATGAAATTTAAAAAAACTTTAAAACAATGCTTGAATAATTATGTCGTACTATATGGCCGATGTATCACACTGTGCGATGGGGCACTTGTACTTACATGATGTATAGGTAGTATGTAGTATATGTAAGTTCAAAGAAACAAACGCACCGACACACTATACACGTAATAGAGAGATCCTACTGGAAACAACAAAAAATTAACAAAGGAAGTGTCCTGTATATTATTGGGTTTTATTATCTGTAAGCGTTGTTTCTGGGACGAAATGAAGATACTTTTTACAATTACCCCTCATAATGTCTGAAAGATTCGGCGTCACCTAACAAACTTTACATCAATTTGTGATATCCGATATACTTTGTCGACAATTTTGGAAAGGCGATAGGAAAAACAAGCTTCAAATCGCTTATCGTATGTTCACACCTTTTGACGCATGTTATTGAGATAAGGGGTGTCACTTTTGATACTTTTAGCACATCGGAGAAAGAGGACTCTATTTTTCCTATACAAGATTCAACTCGTCAAATGTAACTTTCATCCCTTGTTATGAATACATACAATGGCGTACACATGTTCTTGCCCCCCGTACTTTTCGAGAAAAAGGGCCAAGGGTATGATATTAGTTTTAGATACAAGTAAAACTATAATTAGAACGGTGCGGGGTTAGCGGGGGCGTAACTACTCCGCTGTTACATCGTCATCCTTCTTCTAATTTTGTGACTTACGAGCATATAAAAGCAGAAAAACAAAGACTTGACACTTTTTATTTGACATTTCACGAACTTCTCGTGGCTAGTATTATTATTATCCTAGTGTTCTAGTGCCGTAAAAAAGCTCTTGTGTAAAAATGTATTGTGCAATTTGTAGAACTTTATAATTTATACAGTAAAACCACGGATTCAACGAAAGATTTCTAAGGTAAGTGTTTTATTTTTTATAATAATTTCTTGATGATTATGCATTATTTATATTTTACCTCCACTCATTTTCCCCTTGTTCATAATCGTAAATTTGTAGATTAATTATTAATATTTATTCAAATGTCTGAAACAGACTTTTCGTAGTTTTTGGCATCATGACAGAAAAGATATACAAATAACCTATATTCAATGTAAACTTGGTACTTCCTCCTTAAATTATTGTTTTAATAGGTTTAAGGCGGGGTAGTTTTACTCTTCTTATTGTTAATATATAACGCGCGTTAAGTCGTCTCTTCTCTGGCTATTCTGTTTTTTTATATCTATTGTCTAATTTGGTTATAAATTAATTTATTGAAAATATAGTCTTTGAATATGATGTTAGTGTTTCAAGTTTAGAGCTACTGAAACACATCCTGTCAGTTGCAATTTTTAGTTAGTGGAAACACCCCAAAAACTTATCTTCTTCGTGTGCAGTTCTGATTAGCTCAAAAAGTATAAAATGGAAAAGTTCCTAATCGTAAACGATTTTTGTAAGTTAGTTGGGCATTTTAATCTTCGCTGGCGAACCGTGGAGTTTCAACTAAAGGATGTACCCGACAATGCGGAGCCTGTGTCCTGGATTAAAGATGGGGTTGAGGGGATTATTCAGAAGGTCACTGAAGATCTTTTACCCGGGCACCAAGTGGCGTTCAATTTCCGCTGCAAAGACTTTGCAAGAGGAGACAATTGGGTACCATTCAAGTCTGCCGTTTTGATGACGTCTGAAATGTAATTTCAAGTGTTTACCAGTCCAATTCTCAAGGCCTAAACACAAAGACATTTTGTTTGGGTGTGACCTCAGTTAGCATGCCTGTGAGGAAATGGAGAGGTAAAAAGTATAATAGTTTTGTCAAAGAGTGCAGGGATCGTCGGGGCTTATTAATATAAACATAGCAGACATTTTATGTTTTCCTCGTGCGCTAGTAGTGGCTAAGGCATTAGTGGACAAAGATCCTGAGTATATTAAAGTTCGCAAGGATACAGGAAAACTGAGAGCATCGAGGGCCAGACAGTTAATGGAAGATGCACAGGTCGAAATTTCAGAGTATGGTGCAGGTGTACACGAAGTTCGAAAATTCCAGCAACATTTACAAGGGTATCGCATAGTTGTTTATCATTATGCATCTAAGAGCAGAGATGTCATTTTTTCTGAGCCTAGAGGGTCCAAAAATCTTAATTTAATTTTTCATAAAGGTCATTATAACGTAATAACTTCGTTGACCGCTGCCCTTTGTTGTACCTATTATTGTGGGGAATGTCATATTCCTTTCCACCCTGTCAACCTGTCAGAAGGATACCAAAGTAAAATTGTTTTCGCACGTTTAAAAGCCAAACCATAAACAAAGTGGATTAAGGGGAAAATCCAGTATTTGTGAACAAGTTTACCTCTGTCCCCTCTGTCTAAAGTTGAGCTGTGGGATGGAAGTATCGGGCATCAGGTTAACTTATGTATTTTTAAGCAATGTTGCGATATATGTCTGAAAACGGAATTGGAAATGTGTTAAAAATGTGGAGTTAGGTTACAAAAAGTCAGGGATCTAATCATGTAGCCTCTTTCCTAATTCATCATCTCAATATTCGGAAGAAGTTGAAAGATATAATTGTCATAGCACACAACGGTCAAGCATTCGTTCATCAATTTATTCTGAACCATATTTTAACCAAGACTGATTTAATCCCTGACCTGATAATAAGTGGTACCAAAATCATTAAAATGCAGATAGGCAATATAACATTTTTGGATTCTTTAAATTACTTTCCCATGCCTCTTTCGGCATTCCCAAAGGCTTTTGGATTCGCAGACACATTCAAAAAGGGAATTTTCACTCATCTTTTTAATAAAAAAGAAAATTACGTAGAATTTTATAATCCCGATGCAATGAAACCCAAAGCGAGAGAAATATTTTTGCGATGGCACGCGGATCACATAACGTGTTTGATTTTCAAAAAGAACTGATTGAATATTGTGTATCTGATGTAGAGACTCCCACAGAAGCCTGTCTCAAATTCAGAGGTCAACTGATTAATATCACTAATGTATGCTCCTTCAGCGATGCCTGTACCATTACTTCTGCTTGTAACAAAGTGTTTAGACGGAACTTTCTTTTATCTAATACTATAAGCATCATCTCCAAGGGCGGATATAGATTGGGGGATAATCAGTCAAAAACCGCTCTGAAATGGCTGATATGGGAAGAACATTCCCGACAAACAACTATACACCATGCTAGTAAAGGACAAGAAGCAAGAATACGTGGTGTCAAGGTTGATGGATATTACGAGGCAACCAAGCAAGTATTGGAACTTCAGGGGTGTTATTGGCATGGGTGTCCTACATGTTTCAAATTTCAAAGAGATGAACCTTTACCACACAATCTCGATGTTTGCTCTTTGTACCCATATGTGTACAAATATGGCAAGTTTCCAGTTGGACACCCACAAGTTTTTGTTGGAGAAGATTGCAAAAAATTGAATATTGAAATAATCAATGGTATTATCAAATATAGGATCCTACCTCCGCAAGATCTTTATCACCCTGTGTTACCTACTAAAATGAATAGCAAGATAGTGTTTGTTTTGTGTAACGAGTGTGAAAAGCAAATGTCCAATGAAGAATATTTTCATTCAGATAAAGATCGCGCCCTCACCGAGACTTGGGTGACAAAAGAAGTGGTTAAAGCTTTGGTAAAGGGATATTAAATTTTAGATATTTTCGAAATCAGGAAATATGAAGTGGAACAATTAATGTAAATTCAAAAACAGGCGACTTATTTGTCGACATGATAAATAAGTTTATCAAAATTAAGCAAGAAGCTTCTGGATGGCCCCGTGAATGTTTAAGTGATGAAGACAGAAACCGGTATATCGAAGCGTTTTTAGAGAGGGAAGATATCAAGCTAGAGTTCTCGTCAATTTTAGAAAACCCTGGGTTGAGATGCTCAGCCCAACTTATGCTGAATTCGTTTTGGGAAAGGCTTGGCCAACAAGAAAATCCATAGTAAATGACCCTAAAGTATTTTTCAATATGTCGACAAACCCCTCTATTTTTGTAAATTCTGCTTTCCCCATAAACGAAGACACTCTGATTGTTAATTATGAGTTTAGGGAAGAGTCCTACCAACCATTATCAACAATAAATGTTTGTCTAGCGGCCTATACAACAGCTCAGGCCCACCTCAAACTCTATAGCTATTTGGAAAAAATTAGGTGAGTTTTTTCAATTAAAGAAATGGTGTTAAATCCTGAATTGCTCCCTATAAAAATTATTCCTTAAAACTTTCGAAGAAATAGGGAATATGAAGTTGTTACCCGCGAGGAAACAAAGCTTTACAAGCCTAAATCATTTAAGAGAAGGTTCTCAAATAACCACTCCTCCGTGCCGTACGGATACATAAAAAAATTAAAACAGTAAGCATTTTCATTAGGGTTGCTATACTTAAACCTGACTTAGACACTGTCACCTATTTTTTCCAAATTTTATTATCTAACTATTTTCTTAGTGTACATATTTTAACTTATAAAATGTAAATTTTGATAATTTTTATTTATTTATATTTATACAATTTTTACATTTTTACAGTAAGTTTTACATTTTTTTTGACATATTTGCTTCTTGAAATAGTTCTTTTTGTTGTCGGAGGCTCGCTTCATAACTCTTCACCGAGGCTCGAACGCGTTGCCCCATTTAGACAAAGGCCTAAGATTTTTAAAGTCTCCAAACATTATCTTCTTGCTCTGGAAAAATTCGATACCCTTTTTTAGTTTGACGGTATTTTCTAAATGAATTTGGATTTTCGCAGACAGTGTGTTTTCCATGGTGTACTGATTAAGTATGAACTAATTTTCAGTTTATTTGTTAATATATTTGTATAAATGTCAGGGTTGAAAGAGAGACAATGCAAAAGTAAACTAAGATAATAGCTGTTACAAAGAACGTCTTTACTCAGGTTAAGCAAGGAGGTGTTTGTAGGCGATGATGACGTCAATTACAAGAAGAATACGTTTGTACAGTTTAAAATAGAATATGAATATGTGCGGAAATATAATGGTGATTGGAGGTAGGGATAATAATTAGTTTAGGGGCACATATACGTTGAAGCCCTCGTAAAAATATTAGTGTGTGTGCGAGTATCGTCAAAACTATCAGATATTTAAAGTTTTACAAATAGTTTATAAGAAGTGGATATACAATCATCATTTATTTGATCTTAGATAATTACCACTCATTTTATAGTGCTTTATTTACATAGTCACTGCTTCTGGACTGTTTCTTGATAGTAAATATTGTTCGCAAGATTGTTTGCAAGATTGTTTATTACAACACTCTTCAAGTGAATCACAAGACTCAAAGTGTTCATTTACACGTTTGAAAGTCTGCATTCCATCACGTTTATAGGTGAGCTTGCAGTGATCCAAAATAATGACTACATGGCTAAACTTGGAAAAATAAAAGAAAAAGACGAGCCAGTTGTTCCGATTATTGAACCAGAATGGGAGAACCTCCTATTTACCCAGTCCAAATTTCAAAAATTAACAACCTTTATGAAGGAGAATATGTTTAGCCGAAAAAACATGTCATGCGAAACGCTCAACTCCAAGATTGGTGAAAATATTAAGTTGCAATTTAAGTGTACAGAAGTATATACGACTATCGAAGCTAAAACTCCACATGGTCTTGTTTGATCAAGATATATTACCCTTTTCGCCATTTTGTGACTCACTACCATTCAAGTCTTAGCCTGTTGAAACTTTTTTAAAATGCCAACGTAGGAGTGGGATACTTTCTGCTGCTGATTAACGAGGTTGCGTTATCCTTGCCAGACTTGCCCATTCAATTGTCTACTGGAATTAGTTCAGCAAGAGACTTTCTACCAGCCGTCAGAATTGTTTTTATTACACCCCAGATAAGTGATATAATAGTAATACCATTTTCCGACTTTGATTGGGAATTATTTCTGGGCAATATCAACTTGAAACCGAGCATCAATATGGAGACATGAATGTCATGAATGTATCGTATCGATGTCCATAATCGCTTACAGACTTAGGCTTTTAAGCAATTTATCCTTTTGTAATTATTAATACGATATTTTATATAACGCTGTGCAAGATAAGTGTAAAGAGCCTTTGTGTAAAAATTGAGAAACTATGTGACATTTTTAAATGTACTCAATCTAATTGGTTGATCGTTTTTAGAAGATGTTTTATTTAAAAGGTGGTACTGACCCTTATGGTATTCTATAATTATTATTATAACTTTTTTTTAATTTTAAGTTTTCTCTTTACATATTGTCTATTCATAGTATTTCTACATTATCTAACACACGCCGCGCCGTGATTTTCTGTACCATTATATTATGTTTTTCCATGTAGACAAAACTGATTTATTTTCTATTTATTGTATACCTATATTGTACAAACACATTGTGATTTTTCCATGTAGACAAAACCAACTTATTTTTTGTTTGTAATAAAACACGTGTGGATTTAAATTGATTATTTTCTAAATTATTATTGTAACTTTTTTAAAATTTCTAAGTGGACGAGCTTCTATATTCTTAGTATACGTATACACATTTGAAATATTTTTCCTATATTATTATAATATTATGTTGTTCTATGTAGACAAAACCAACTGATTTTTTGTTATTTGTAATAAAAACACTTATGAGTTTGAAATTGTTTTATTTTATTATTTTTAAATTCATTAACTTACTCATGGTTACAGTCTAAATTGTTTTTAGAAATTAATAATAATAAAAACTTAACACGAAATTCCTATAAAATTATATGTTACTACGCAACTAAATCGGCCTTATTAATCCATGTTGGACTCTGGAATCCAAGCCAGCGAACTCTTACTTGTTCTATACCAGTTCTTTTTCGACGACCAATAATCTTTTCTATCAAATATACGTCAAGGTACCTGACTTTCTACAATTCGGATTCATAAAAACCTCCTTTAATGTCGGTATCAGCCATATCTTTAAGCAGGTAAGATACCGGATTCGTAATATTAACCTTATCGATTTTAAATAGCTCCGAGGCCCAGTTTATTTCATATCCTTTTCTAAATTCGCCTTTGTGCTTACTTATTCTTACAATATCGCCCACTTTGAACTTAAATTTTTTTGGGGCATTTTGGGAAAATTAAAAATTACTAAAACAGCTTTTGGAGTAACTTCACTTGGCTTCATTCATATAGTCATATGCTTTGTATTATTATATTTGTTAGTAATTTCAGGCAAAATTTTAACCCACTTTTGATTTCCGCTTAAGGAAAATACTTTTTAAATTTTGTTTTTAAATGTTCTTACAACTCTTTCAACTATTGCTGCCTTTTTGGTCCTATAAATTGAAGAATGATTGTTTTGAGACATGAGTTTTTTTAAATGTACATTATACAATCGCCTTCATACCTCGAGTAGCTTCTAAATTAAGTCGGATTAGGTACGATATTTTAAATCTATAACTTAACATTGGTCATCATTATCTGCCGGTTATTGTTTATACCTAACCTAACCTAACCTAAACATAATGTTTAAATGAAAAATCCATGCGACGGTTTTTAATATTTGCAAATTTGTCAATCCCTATTTCATTGAAATTGCGAATATCTTCTATGCTTCTTATTTCCAAGAAAGATATAAGAAGCTAGCCAAAGAACCGTTTTAAAAACCATATATATTTATATATATATATATATATATATATATATATATATATATATATATATATATATATATATATATATATATGTATATATAAATATATATATATATATGTTTCTTGAACCATTATATATATATATATATTTTCACGTTGTGTGTGTTTTTATTGTAATATACAAAATGTCAGCTTCGTGTTATATGTCTCATATGTGTTACACAATTTGTTATCGCATTTAATGCATTTTGGATCTTTGTTTCTGATGGTAAGTTTATTTTTTGTAAAACGTATATATTTATTTAAGGTCAATTTTACTTTTAGACACGTTATAAACCAGTTGAAAAAGTTGTACGAAAGTCAACGAAACGTCCTGGAAAAAAAAATAAAATTATGTAACTGCCCACTACCTCGCAGTTTACTCTACTGAACCAAAATTCCCAAGAAAACTTTGCTGAATATATATAATATATATATATATATATATATATATATATATATATATATATATATATATATATATATATATATATATATATATATATATATATATATATATATATATATATATATATATATATATCGATAGATGATAAGTTGTCACCTCATTGTTACAGATAAGGCGACCTCACCTCATCTTCTAGTAAGTTTTTGCACCCAAATTGGTAAATATGGCTTGAGAAGAGCCTGTTTATTCGGATTTTCAAAAGAGGGGAAACGATTTTTTATTTTAAAAAATTATATATATTTCATAGAGATATCAAATCCGGAGCCACCTGTACCTTTTATATTGAACTGTAGGTACTCTTGTTATGTATGCAACTCTGGCTGTGTTGCCAGATTTTTTGAGGTGACAACGAAGTAATACGAATATTATATAAAATGTACGTTCTTACCTGATGATAAGTTTAAATGCGATGTATGCGTTTTGACACTTTATTCATTAAATACGCACATGGAATGTATTGAACTGCAGAGAATACCAGATATACAGAACAAAAGATGCATATTAAATAATTAATCGTCGCCACCTCGAAAAATTTAGATATTGTATTGTTAATAAAATATTAATGGCTATACAGTGTGTCCGTAGAATACCCCTATGGGGATCTCGCGTATTATAAGAAATAGAGAATAGAGGTTAAATGGGGAAATGTTTTAAACAAGATTGATACAGCTTAATGGCACTTGCGGATCGCTGTTAGAGTTCTTGAGATATTTAGAAAAAAATGAAATATTGCATTTTCGAAAATATACGATAATTTTTTTATATTGCAAAAATTCTCAGATCGGTAACTTTGTGAGTTATTTCGTAAACTAGGGCCTATATGTTTAAGTTTCTTTTTTTTCAAGATTTTGACTTTTCAAGGCGATTCTGGATTTCTGTATCTCGGTTTTAACAAATATTTGACATCCCAAAACCAGGGATGTCTTACACTTACGTTTGACAGCTGATTTAAGATTTTCATATAAGAAACAATATGTTAGAGAGAGACGGAAAAGCTGAATCTCACCGAATTTACAACTGATACTTTAAATACATGAGTGCATTACAGAATTCGTTATGTTCAGTGCTTACCAAGAAGTTCGCACCATATGGGACTATTTTTAATTAAATGATTTATAGTAAATGTAACAAAGGTGATCGTCTTGTCCAAAAACCAAAAATTATTTTTAGAAAATGTCACGTGACATCCGGTATATGTCAAATTTGAAATTTTTTTCTGAAAAGTGCCAAAATTGAGGTTTGTGATCATTGTTTTGAAAAATGTTGTGTGAAAAAGTTGTCTCTAATTAGATTTTTTGTCAATGTGCAAATTTTTAGATAGAAATTCGGTAATTTTTTTGAATCATTTTTCTAAAAAAAAATCAAAACTCATCAAATGTTTCTCACACCTAACCAATGCAAAATATCTACAACAGCAAAAATGTGTTAAAAATCTTAGAAATCAAATGTCTATATTAAATTTATTATGTTTAGATTCGATGAGCTGATAACCTTGGTGCAAAGTTTATTTAATTTCTTAAATTGAGAACACCAACTGAAAGTATTCATTTTATTTTATAAAAACTGTAACTATTTAATTTATATCAAATGTCCAGTATTAAATAAATCAAATAAAAATATTTAACTCAAATAACGTGTAACCATTTTATTATAATGTAGTAAGTAGTATATAAGGCGGAGTACTGTGACCGAGGATGGCCTGTCTGTCCAAAGATTGGGCGTGTCCAACTTCTTCGGCGACGAAGTGACACAATCCTGAAAAATTCCTGAAAATGGCCGAAGAAGAAGTGGTCGACAATGACCAGAGGCTGTTGACCAGAAGGGCCTTATTAGTGTACGGGTTCAAAAAGGCCTTTTATATTTGAAGTGTCTTTTTGGCACTCACACACATGCACCCCTATAATTATTACTAATTTGTTTCTTATAAAAAAAAAAAGCCCACGCGCCCGCCTGGATTCGAACCGTCGACACCGAGATTTGTTTTTTGTCAAATTTTTAACTTCTAGACTACTACCGCCATGCAGTACGTCGTAATAAGTAAACAATTTAGATGATCTTGTTTATCTTTTAAACGAGCAATAATAGTAATAATACGCAGTTATACAGTACAACACATGTGGTAAAAAAAAAAATAGAATGTTTGTAGGGCTTCACGCCGCACCTCTGGTATAATTTCATGAGCCGAGCCTCGCCTCGCCGAATTCCGAGAATTGTTTTTCTGTTAATATTCGACGTAAGACTAGAGGTCAGGTTCGCAGATAAGAAAAGGTCGAGTACCGAGAATTGTTTTTCTGTTAATTAAAATGAATATGTTCGACGTAAGATTAGAGGTCAGGTTCGCAGATAAGAAAAGGTCGAGGATGTAGATAAGGAGATGTTTGTGTAGTATTGAGATGAGCAATGTTTGAATAAATACGTAAAATACTTGTTTTTCGAAAAATACCGAGAATAGCTTGTTTTCATGAATGTGTTCGACGACGTAAGACTAGAGGTCAGGTTCGCAGATAAGAAAAGGTCGAGGATGTAGATAAGGAGATCTTTGTGTAGTATTGAGATGAGCAATAATAATGTTTTAATAAATAATATTTGTTTAGAATAATAACGTATACCAGGTGATTAAAAATATGTATAGCACACATAATTAATATATACGTAAGCCTTCTATAAATGAATACAATTTTTATGCCAAAGAAGTAATTGTTCAGTTGAAAAAAAATATTAATAAACACTTAAAACATAGAGTGAAGTTATTAAAATTTTGTGATCCTTGTTTAGCGAATTTTGTATTTGGTGTAAATAGTATGATTTTAATGTCAAAATAGAACAGTGTAAAAATATGGAAATTAAAATGTAAAAAAAAAACTACTACGGTTTATTTTATGTGTTGTTAGTTTTACTTCGTGGGTCTCGTAACTCGAACTATGGCAGGAGAAAATTCAATTTTGTGTCTTGATATCCAGGGATTTAATTGTGCCTCTGGATTTATTCCAAAAGAACTAGCTGTGTATGATGGAACACGTTGTTCAAATTTTCTTTTCAAACCACCATATAACAAAAGCATGTTAAAAGGCATGTTAAAGTGCGGAAAATTTTTTTTAAAATACCTCTGGAGAGTGAACCGAAGCTAAGCAAGTTTAAGAAAGTTCCCGAATGTCACTTTCACAAGGATCCATATGGCACTACTTGGCATTGTGCATTATCAAACGCCAAGTTGTTATATAATTATAAATATTGTTTTTCTGTTTGAAGATAAATAAATTATTTGTAGAAAACATGTAAATAATATATAATAAATAAAACGTACATGAAACAAAATTATTTTATTAAGTCACTCTACATTATTTTTATCTATCCAGCTATTATGCTTATCACTGAAACCTAACCATTTTACAAATACTTTATTGTTTTTACGTTTTAACACTTTTTCCACTAAATAAATGTCTGGTTTTTCTGCATCTTGAAGTAGGTATGTCACTGGATTTGTAAGTTGAACTTTTTTTAATATAAATTCGGTTTGGATTTATACAAATTTGTAGTTATAATGTGTTATGAGTATAGGTTTTTTAAATAAAAAAAAACATGACATATTTTAATATTTTATTTAATATTATCAGATGATCCGAAACCTTTATTTCCCCTTAATGTCTCAAAAAAAAAAAATACTGTTAGTCGATACAAAAGTGCAATTAATAGATTTTTTTTGATGATGATTTGTGTAATTTTGTCTGATTTACAAATTTTAAATGCGATATTTGGATGATTAAACAAAACTTTAAATACATTCTTGATCAATGATGCCCGCTGCGACTTCGATTCCATATTTGTAGCTTAGGCCCGATCTTGAATGGATTTCAGCGTAGAATCCTTGTGGTATTTCAATTTGTATGCCTGTGCCAATTTTTGTCCTTGATGATGGTTCAATGGTGTGGTCTTCTACGCTGAAAAGATCGAATCCAGCCGCTTCAGAGGTAAATTGTCTAGGAGCTAGAGCCTCTGAGTGTGTTTTTTCCTTAATTTAATCTGAAAAAAATGGAAATTTAGTTATTATATGAAGTAAATATTGGTATTCAACAAACTTATTAATTTAATACCTGCCTCGATCTTTGGTTTTGTAGTTGTTGTTGATGATGAGACTGATGTTTTATTCGTTCTAATCTACGAAATTCCCTTTTTACACTTTTTGAAGCACCTATCGGACTTTGTCGCAGTACCAAATGGTTGGATACGTAACGGATAGGATCGTAAGTTTCGAATGTTCCATCTTCATCCCAACTAGAATCCACCAATTGTGATGATGATGGTACTGCTGTTGTTGTTGTTGTTGTTGTTGTTGCCGCTGCTGCTGCTGTCAACGACGACGACGACGATGATGATGGTGCATCAAAAAGTTTGGTTCTTGGTGTAGTCATTCTTTTTTGATTTATTCTAAAAAAAATAAAAAAAATAGTAATTTTTTTGTATATCCTATTTATTATAATATTTTTTGATATATTTAATTTTTTAGAATATAACCTTTTAATATTGTTGTTTACTTTTTGTTCTAGGTGCTTTATTCGAAACAGATAATAGAAAAATTAAAAAAATTAAAAAGATGAATATTGTTTTTTTAATTAGGTAAATTTTAGTTTTAAGGAAATCTCCATGGTAAAGTATCTGTATATTTGTAATTGACGATTCTTTTATCGTCGTAGGGATTAAGAGCAACTTTTGTCTGATTAAATGTATAAACTTTATGTAATTTTGATACAATCATTTTTTGATTAACATTATTACAAGTATTATTAAAAATACGTTGATAATAGTCATCAAAAGTTATTGTTTTAAGTGCAGTTTTATTAATTCCCTTTGCTTTTTTAATAATGTTATAATTTTAAATAAAATTATCAATTTCTTTTAAATCTATTCCTTGATTTTTAATTTTTTTATATCTTTTTCTAATTCCATTTGTGTTTTATATACTTTTATAGAATACGTTTTAGATTTAAGACCTATAAATTCTAATATAATTGTTCCATTTAGTTTATCTTTCATTAATCCTAAATTTTTTGACTTTTTGAAGGCATATTATATATACGTTGTTATAAGGATAATCTAAAGTATCAAATAAATGAATATCTTCTTTAATATGTTGATAGATATCGTCAACGAGAAATAAATGATATATTAAAGAATCGGTATCTGTATACAAAAGTTTTGTGTTAGATCCAAATTTATTTTTTATATAGTTATAATGAAAGTCATAAAGAAACGTTTTTTTGACAGATCCAAAAAAAAAAATGCTAAAACCTACAAATATTGGTTTTATTTATTTTTACTTCTAATCGTGACATTTCGATAAGAACAATGTCGTTAGAAATACAAGTACAACTATGAAAATTTGGTTCTGAAATATAAAAAATTTGCTCCAAATCTACCATTTATGTTTGCGTACGTTTTCTATGGTTTTTCCAAAGAATGCATTATTTAATAACTTAAAAAAAAATTTTCAAAATCGTTTTTACTTTCTTTTCGTAAATTTGTATTTAAATCAATATGTTTTTTTTAACCAACATGATTGATCAAATTTTAATACTTTATCTATCTCTATAAGTTTTAATCCTAATTGTAAAGCTTGTTTTAAATTTCGATAATGAATTACATATTTTTTTTTTAATAAAAAATGTAGTTAGCAATTTTGGAAGTTTTGATTTTGGTGGACATAAATGTTCCGGACAAAGTGTTAAATCTTTATGTAATTGAAAAAAGTTCTCTAGGATATTCTATATCAACTTCAAATATATATCCAATGGCGCTATCGTCAGCAATATTTAAAATAATATTAGGTGTAAAATTATTTGGATTACTCCATTTAAAATTTTTTGAGGTAATGGTAAACTCATTGCTGCACCATATGAATTATTAACATCAAAATACATTAAATAAGATTGAGTTAATTTTGAATCGTAAGATGTTTCCATATATTTATTATTAGCTTTACCATATCTATTCGAACATTGAGATATACCTCCTCGAATACCTCTTTCGATAATAAAAGCATGTCAATGTCAGTTAGTAGTAGTTCTAATTCGATACCTTGTGACAAAACAATTTGATAAGTTAAACCTGGAACTGTCTAGGTCCACAATGCATCTAGTTCGTATGTTGTTAGACACATGTCTCTAAAGTTTTTAAAAATATCAGCCAAAAGTAAAAAACGTCAGTTTTAAGGTATAATTCTGCATATTCTTGTAAATTGTTGATATTAAAAGTATTCCAAAAACGGTTTGAGCAAAACAATATTCAACTTGTGACATTTTTACCACTAATGGAACTATAAAAAGATTCTATTTTCGGTAATGTTGTGTCTTTTAATTTTTCCCAACAATCTAAATATCCATATGGAAAAAACTCCTTTACGTGATAGTAATTCAAATTCGTTATTTGATGTATAAAAACTCTTAAGACTATTTTTTTACCATTAGGTAAATAAGAGGATAAATTGTTAATACTGGAAGACATAAATCTATAAGAATCCAGAAATCTAAAATTAATATTTGGATTTTCTATATATTTTGTAAAAGAAATATATCTTTCTTTATTAATGGGTAATAAAATAATTTTTTCCCTTTACATTAAGAAATAACTATCGTAGCCGGAGAGAGATTGTGGAATAATACAAGTGTCATGGGGTCAGTTTCGCAGATAACAAAAGGTCAAGATGATTACAAGATGCATGAGTAGCACCACGAGCCATTCAATGCAATCTTTTCCTGTAAATATTTTAAAATATGATAAAGAACTATTATATTTAAAATAATATGTAATGCTGAAAGCTTTATGTTCTTGATATATTGTAGTAGTAGTAGTAGTAGACTTTGAATTAATTGTGTTTGGATTTATTTTTTCTAAAATACTTTCTAAATCAGCATAAATTGCAAAAAGAACTCTTTGTTTAAATTTAAAATTTGTAAATTTTAAAATATTTTTATCATCAGATGGTAAAGTTATTTTGGTTTTATTCATAGTTTTACAACAAATTAAATGTTTTTGAAGGTTTTCTTCAGTTTTAAAGTGATTTAAACATCTTTCACAAAACCATTTTTTGTGACTTATATTTCCCATTTGTTGGTTTAATACACGTGATAGATCTTTAATTAAAGCAAAATGATATATATTTGGATAGTTATTTTCATCATTAAAATAATCTATTTTATTGTTACAAGGAATCATTAGTAAATTTATTTTTGGAGAATAATTTTGTTGACTTGAACACAGTGGAACAATTTGAGATTTTTTTTTATAGTGAAAATGTTAATTGATAATTTATTTAATATTTCAAATTTTAATATATTTTTAATGCATATGGGAAATTCAATGTTATCATACTTTAATACCTCACTAAAATGAGGATAAGAAGATGTTCTGTTTATATTTCTGTTTTTTTTTTATGACTTACTGGATATAAAGCACATACAATTGACCATAAAAACAATATTGATCATTATTTTTAATGTTAATAATTCCTTTGTATTTTTAAGAAATTGAGGTATTTCTGTGTAAGTTGATAAAAATTTTATTTTTCACATTTTCAGTATACCAATTTCTTTTAGAGCAGTATTATTGTCAATAATTTCGTTATTTGTAGAAAAATGTTTTTATATCAGTTTCCAAATTATGTGGTTTAATAAACATTGCGGAAAATATAATATTAACTTTTGATAGATTTTTTTTTAATTCCTTTTTTTATCTGAATTGAAAAACTTTTGTATGCTTTATTTAAAAAAATTGTTGGATCTTTAATATTTAAGTTTATAATAGCACCTGTTCGTATTCGTTCCTGAAAACACGATTCAATATCTTGCCATAATAATTTTTTTTTAATTATTTTTAAATAGAGCAGAACGACTAAATTTTATCCTTTTTTGATTTTAAAATTTTCCTTATAATTTTTTAAATAAGTTAAACTTGATTCAATTTTTGAAAAATTTGCAATACATTTGATTTACTTTTTTTGACTAATCTTATTACTTTATTTAAATATTTTATCCAAAATAAATATTCATCTTTTTTTAATTAATCTGCTTACCTGCTCGATTTTATGTAGCACTTTACTGACCAACTGATCAAGAGTCTGTAAGCTAATTTCAGAATTAACATCCATTTTTATAATGGACTGAAGTCTACTAGAATAGTTGAATAGGGATCTAGGTATATACATATTTTTTTAAGTTGTTGCAGTGAATTAGATTTTATTATAATACATAAGATAATTTCAGTGAATTCATAATAATAAAGTTAACAAATTAACCCACAATTAAAGAAATAAGTTTTTACACCTTATATAAAAAATATATTCTATTTACAAATTAAGTAATCATTTCTACTGCGTAGTTGCATATGTAAATGTAAGTAATGGTTTTGTTATTATACAATAGGAGAGGTTTGAGTTTTTTGTATTATTCCATTTAAACATTTCATAAGAAATACATTTATCTTAAAATTTATATTTTTTCAAATATAATATGTTTGAAACTAAATTTCCTAGTTTACCCTCCCATTAAAACAAGAATCCACATCTTCCCAAACTGATTTTCTTTTCAACAGACCCTTGTTATTTTTTAAGTGCAATTTAAAACGTAATAAAAAGTGTTTTTAAAATTGACAAATTACTTTCTATTAAAGTTTTTGCATATACCATAAAAAAAAATCAGTAACTTTCAAAGAAAATCAAAATAAATACTATTATTTAATTAAATGGAATTTTGTATATAGACAAGATCGAAAAATTGACTGTCAAAAATATTATATAGTTATACTTCGTTTTGAAAAAAAAATTAAAGAATGTGAAAGTGTACTTGAAAAAATTCTAAATACAGAACATAGATATAAAATATACAATGAAAGGATAAATATATTAAATAAGTAAAATAAGTTTAAAAAATAAGTAAGTTCCTGTTAAATAAATATAAGTTGATTCGACAACTAAAGCCATCTTTAACGAAAAATTAATTTTATCTTTTACAAATACCACGATTGTAGATGGTGTCGTAGAAATTTTTTTTTTATTTTAAAACTTTTTAATTAGAAAAAAATATATTTATATATAGAACTATTAAAATGTAAAAAACTAACTCCGCATCCAATCGTTCACTTAGAATTTATATAACATCGTAAGTATTTTATTTGGGGAACACAGTGAAAAAAAAGTATACAAATATTATTATTTACTTACCCAAAAAAAAAAAAAATAGAAATATTTACTAAAATTACACGTATATTACACTATTATCTAACTAATCCAAATAATTTATTCTAAGATTTGGTTGTTTTATTAAAATTTTGTTTTGAACTATTTCCATTTCATCTTCATCGAATAAAGTTACTTTTGAAATTTTATTCACTTTTTTTTTATAAAGTTTGTGAATATGAAAATTTGACAATGTTGATGATCCCTGATTGAGAACGAAATTCGTTTTAAGTAAATTAGGAAATTTAGCTTCAAACTTATTGACAGGTCTCTGATTAACAACAAAATTAGTTTTAGACATTCTTTTTTTGTCAAATCACTTTTACAGTACTTGTTAATGGATTATATTTTATTAATCGATCGTGTAAAATTAAACAATATGCACTAGTATTTTCTGGAACTGAAGAACTTGTTTCAAATTCTATACTAATATCAACAAACGAATAGACAGAGAACTGATACCATACGCAAACTCTGGACGAGTATAAGTACAAATTTATCATTGAAAAAATTAACAATTTTGACGTAGATGACGATAAAAGTATTCATTAATTTCAAAGGAAATTTTCAACAAAATTTGCTGCGTTACATATTGTAACACCACGTCCACAGTAAATGTTTCTTTATCTTCTATCATAATTACTAACAAAAACAGACGTCGAACATATTAATTTTAATTAACAGAAAAACAATTCTCGGTACTCGACCTTTTCTTATCTGCGAACCTGACCTCTAGTCTTACGTCCAACATTAACAGAAAAACAATTCTCGGAATTCGGCGAGGCTCTTGTGACGACGCGAGGCTCGGCGAAGCTCGCTTCTTGGAAGTTTTTTTCAAAAATAACACCTACCTGTGCAAAAGGTGTCATAAGACAGGTGCACAAAAGTGACAGGTAAACACTTCTTGCAGGCAGGTGTTATTTTTGAAAAAAACTTCCAAGAAGCGAGCTTCGCCGAGCCTCGCGTCGTCACAAAGCCTCGCCGAATTCCGAGAATTGTTTTTCTGTTAATGTTGGACGCAAGACTAGAGGTCAGGTTCGCAGATAAGAAAAGGTCGAGTACCGAGAATTGTTTTTCTGTTAATTAAAATTAATATGTTCGACGTCTGTTTTTGTTAGTAATTATGATAGAAGATAAAGAAACATTTACTGTGGACGTGGTGTTACAATATGTAACGCAGCAAATTTTGTTGAAAATTTCCTTTGAAATTAATGAATACTTTTATCGTCATCTACGTCAAAATTGTTAATTTTTTCAATGATAAATTTGTACTTATACTCGTCCAGAGTTTGCGTATGGTATCAGTTCTCTGTCTATTCGTTTGTTGATATTAGTATAGAATTTGAAACAAGTTCTTCAGTTCCAGAAAATACTAGTGCATATTGTTTAATTTTACACGATCGATTAATAAAATATAATCCATTAACAAGTACTGTAAAAGTGATTTGACAAAAAAAGAATGTCTAAAACTAATTTTGTTGTTAATCAGAGACCTGTCAATAAGTTTGAAGCTAAATTTCCTAATTTACTTAAAACGAATTTCGTTCTCAATCAGGGATCATC
Organism: Kuschelorhynchus macadamiae; assembly: GCA_030620095.1. Classification (NCBI taxonomy): domain Eukaryota; kingdom Metazoa; phylum Arthropoda; class Insecta; order Coleoptera; family Curculionidae; genus Kuschelorhynchus; species Kuschelorhynchus macadamiae. The sequence continues at coordinate 345,672 of JAUTXW010001741.1, forward strand.
AACATTGTCAAATTTTCATATTCACAAACTTTATAAAAAAAAAGTGAATAAAATTTCAAAAGTAACTTTATTCGATGAAGATGAAATGGAAATAGTTCAAAACAAAATTTTAATAAAACAACCAAATCTTAGAATAAATTATTTGGATTAGTTAGATAATAGTGATACGTGTAATTTTAGTAAATATTTCTATTTTTTTTTTTTGGGTAAGTAAATAATAATATTTGTATACTTTTTTTTCACTGTGTTCCCCAAATAAAATACTTACGATGTTATATAAATTCTAAGTGAACGATTGGATGCGGAGTTAGTTTTTTACATTTTAATAGTTCTATATATAAATATATTTTTTTCTAATTAAAAAGTTTTAAAATAAAAAAAAAATTTCTACGACACCATCTACAATCGTGGTATTTGTAAAAGATAAAATTAATTTTTCGTTAAAGATGGCTTTAGTTGTCATGAATCAACTTATATTTATTTAACAGGAACTTACTTATTTTTTAAACTTATTTTACTTATTTAATATATTTATCCTTTCATTGTATATTTTATATCTATGTTCTGTATTTAGAATTTTTTCAAGTACACTTTCACATTCTTTAATTTTTTTTTCAAAACGAAGTCTAACTAGATAATATTTTTGACAGTCACTTTTTCGAGCTTGTCTATATACAAAATTCCATTTAATTAAATAATAGTATTTATTTTGATTTTCTTTGAAAGTTACTGATTTTTTTTTATGGTATATGCAAAAACTTTAATAGAAAGTAATTTGTCAATTTTAAAAACACTTTTTATTACGTTTTAAATTGCACTTAAAAAATAACAAGGGTCTGTTGAAAAGAAAATCAGTTTGGGAAGATGTGGATTCTTGTTTTAATGGGAGGGTAAACTAGGAAATTTAGTTTCAAACATATTATATTTGAAAAAATATAAATTTTAAGATAAATGTATTTCTTATGAAATGTTTAAATGGAATAATACAAAAAACTCAAACCTCTCCTATTGTATAATAACAAAACCATTACTTACATTTACATATGCAACTACGCAGTAGAAATGATTACTTAATTTGTAAATAGAATATATTTTTTATATAAGGTGTAAAAACTTATTTCTTTAATTGTGGGTTAATTTGTTAACTTTATTATTATGGATTCACTGAAATTATCTTATGTATTATAATAAAATCTACTTCACTGCAACAACTTAAAAAAATATGTATATACCTAGATCCCTATTCAACTATTCTAGTAGACTTCAGTCCATTATAAAAATGGATGTTAATTCTGAAATTAGCTTACAGACTCTTGATCAGTTGGTCAGTAAAGTGCTACATAAAATCGAGCAGGTAAGCAGATTAATTAAAAAAAGATGAATATTTATTTTGGATAAAATATTTAAATAAAGTAATAAGATTAGTCAAAAAAAGTAAATCAAATGTATTGCAAATTTTTCAAAAATTGAATCAAGTTTAACTTATTTAAAAAATTATAAGGAAAATTTTAAAATCAAAAAAGGATAAAATTTAGTCGTTCTGCTCTATTTAAAAATAATTAAAAAAAAATTATTATGGCAAGATATTGAATCGTGTTTTCAGGAACGAATACGAACAGGTGCTATTATAAACTTAAATATTAAAGATCCAACAATTTTTTTAAATAAAGCATACAAAAGTTTTTCAATTCAGATAAAAAAAGGAATTAAAAAAAAATCTATCAAAAGTTAATATTATATTTTCCGCAATGTTTATTAAACCACATAATTTGGAAACTGATATAAAAACATTTTTCTACAAATAACGAAATTATTGACAATAATACTGCTCTAAAAGAAATTGGTATACTGAAAATGTGAAAAATAAAATTTTTATCAACTTACACAGAAATACCTCAATTTCTTAAAAATACAAAGGAATTATTAACATTAAAAATAATGATCAATATTGTTTTTATGGTCAATTGTATGTGCTTTATATCCAGTAAGTGATAAAAAAACAGAAATATAAACAGAACATCTTCTTATCCTCATTTTAGTGAGGTATTAAAGTATGATAACATTGAATTTCCCATATGCATTAAAAATATATTAAAATTTGAAATATTAAATAAATTATCAATTAACATTTTCACTATAAAAAAAAAAAAATCTCAAATTGTTCCACTGTGTTCAAGTCAACAAAATTATTCTCCAAAAATAAATTTACTAATGATTCCTTGTAACAATAAAATAGATTATTTTAATGATGAAAATAACTATCCAAATATATATCATTTTGCTTTAATTAAAGATCTATCACGTGTATTAAACCAACAAATGGGAAATATAAGTCACAAAAAATGGTTTTGTGAAAGATGTTTAAATCACTTTAAAACTGAAGAAAACCTTCAAAAACATTTAATTTGTTGTAAAACTATGAATAAAACCAAAATAACTTTACCATCTGATGATAAAAATATTTTAAAATTTACAAATTTTAAATTTAAACAAAGAGTTCTTTTTGCAATTTATGCTGATTTAGAAAGTATTTTAGAAAAAATAAATCCAAACACAATTAATTCAAAGTCTACTACTACTACGACTACAATATATCAAGAACATAAAGCTTTCAGCATTACATATTATTTTAAATATAATAGTTCTTTATCATATTTTAAAATATTTACAGGAAAAGATTGCATTGAATGGCTCGTGGTGCTACTCATGCATCTTGTAATCATCTTGACCTTTTGTTATCTGCGAAACTGACCCATGACACTTGTATTATTCCACAATCTCTCTCCGGCTACGATAGTTATTTCTTAATGTAAAGGGAAAAAATTATTTTATTACCCATTAATAAAGAAAGATATATTTCTTTTACAAAATATATAGAAAATCCAAATATTAATTTTAGATTTCTGGATTCTTATAGATTTATGTCTTCCAGTATTAACAATTTATCCTCTTATTTACCTAATGGTAAAAAAATAGTCTTAAGAGTTTTTATACATCAAATAACGAATTTGAATTACTATCACGTAAAGGAGTTTTTTCCATATGGATATTTAGATTGTTGGGAAAAATTAAAAGACACAACATTACCGAAAATAGAATCTTTTTATAGTTCCATTAGTGGTAAAAATGTCACAAGTTGAATATTGTTTTGCTCAAACCGTTTTTGGAATACTTTTAATATCAACAATTTACAAGAATATGCAGAATTATACCTTAAAACTGACGTTTTTTACTTTTGGCTGATATTTTTAAAAACTTTAGAGACATGTGTCTAACAACATACGAACTAGATGCATTGTGGACCTAGACAGTTCCAGGTTTAACTTATCAAATTGTTTTGTCACAAGGTATCGAATTAGAACTACTACTAACTGACATTGACATGCTTTTATTATCGAAAGAGGTATTCGAGGAGGTATATCTCAATGTTCGAATTGATATGGTAAAGCTAATAATAAATATATGGAAACATCTTACGATTCAAAATTAACTCAATCTTATTTAATGTATTTTGATGTTAATAATTCATATGGTGCAGCAATGAGTTTACCATTACCTCAAAAAATTTTAAATGGAGTAATCCAAATAATTTTACACCTAATATTATTTTAAATATTGCTGACGATAGCGCCATTGGATATATATTTGAAGTTGATATAGAATATCCTAGAGAACTTTTTTCAATTACATAAAGATTTAACACTTTGTCCGGAACATTTATGTCCACCAAAATCAAAACTTCCAAAATTGCTAACTACATTTTTTATTAAAAAAAAAATATGTAATTCATTATCGAAATTTAAAACAAGCTTTACAATTAGGATTAAAACTTATAGAGATAGATAAAGTATTAAAATTTGATCAATCATGTTGGTTAAAAAAAACATATTGATTTAAATACAAATTTACGAAAAGAAAGTAAAAACGATTTTGAAAATTTTTTTTTAAGTTATTAAATAATGCATTCTTTGGAAAAACCATAGAAAACGTACGCAAACATAAATGGTAGATTTGGAGCAAATTTTTTATATTTCAGAACCAAATTTTCATAGTTGTACTTGTATTTCTAACGACATTGTTCTTATCGAAATGTCACGATTAGAAGTAAAAATAAATAAAACCAATATTTGTAGGTTTTAGCATTTTTTTTTTGGATCTGTCAAAAAAACGTTTCTTTATGACTTTCATTATAACTATATAAAAAATAAATTTGGATCTAACACAAAACTTTTGTATACAGATACCGATTTCTTTAATATATCATTTATTTCTCGTTGACGATATCTATCAACATATTAAAGAAGATATTCATTTATTTGATACTTTAGTTTATCCTTATAACAACGTATATATAATATGCCTTCAAAAAGTCAAAAAATTTAGGATTAATGAAAGATAAACTAAATGGAACAATTATATTAGAATTTATAGGTCTTAAATCTAAAACGTATTCTATAAAAGTATATAAAACACAAATGGAATTAGAAAGATATAAAAAAATTAAAAATCAAGGAATAGATTTAAAAGAAATTGATAATTTTATTTAAAATTATAACATTATTAAAAAAGCAAAGGGAATTAATAAAACTGCACTTAAAACAATAACTTTTGATGACTATTATCAACGTATTTTTAATAATACTTGTAATAATGTTAATCAAAAAATGATTGTATCAAAATTACATAAAGTTTATACATTTAATCAGACAAAAGTTGCTCTTAATCCCTACGACGATAAAAGAATCGTCAATTACAAATATACAGATACTTTACCATGGAGATTTCCTTAAAACTAAAATTTACCTAATTAAAAAAACAATATTTCATCTTTTTAATTTTTTTAATTTTTCTATTATCTGTTTCGAATAAAGCACCTAGAACAAAAAGTAAACAACAATATTAAAAGGTTATATTCTAAAAAATTAAATATATCAAAAAATATTATAATAAATAGGATATACAAAAAAATTACTATTTTTTTTATTTTTTTTTAGAATAAATCAAAAAAGAATGACTACACCAAGAACCAAACTTTTTGATGCACCATCATCATCGTCGTCGTCGTCGTTGACAGCAGCAGCAGCGGCAACAACAACAACAACAACAACAGCAGTACCATCATCATCACAATTGGTGGATTCTAGTTGGGATGAAGATGGAACATTCGAAACTTACGATCCTATCCGTTACGTATCCAACCATTTGGTACTGCGACAAAGTCCGATAGGTGCTTCAAAAAGTGTAAAAAGGGAATTTCGTAGATTAGAACGAATAAAACATCAGTCTCATCATCAACAACAACTACAAAACCAAAGATCGAGGCAGGTATTAAATTAATAAGTTTGTTGAATACCAATATTTACTTCATATAATAACTAAATTTCCATTTTTTTCAGATTAAATTAAGGAAAAAACACACTCAGAGGCTCTAGCTCCTAGACAATTTACCTCTGAAGCGGCTGGATTCGATCTTTTCAGCGTAGAAGACCACACCATTGAACCATCATCAAGGACAAAAATTGGCACAGGCATACAAATTGAAATACCACAAGGATTCTACGCTGAAATCCATTCAAGATCGGGCCTAAGCTACAAATATGGAATCGAAGTCGCAGCGGGCATCATTGATCAAGAATGTATTTAAAGTTTTGTTTAATCATCCAAATATCGCATTTAAAATTTGTAAATCAGACAAAATTACACAAATCATCATCAAAAAAAATCTATTAATTGCACTTTTGTATCGACTAACAGTATTTTTTTTTTTTTGAGACATTAAGGGGAAATAAAGGTTTCGGATCATCTGATAATATTAAATAAAATATTAAAATATGTCATGTTTTTTTTTATTTAAAAAACCTATACTCATAACACATTATAACTACAAATTTGTATAAATCCAAACCGAATTTATATTAAAAAAAGTTCAACTTACAAATCCAGTGACATACCTACTTCAAGATGCAGAAAAACCAGACATTTATTTAGTGGAAAAAGTGTTAAAACGTAAAAACAATAAAGTATTTGTAAAATGGTTAGGTTTCAGTGATAAGCATAATAGCTGGATAGATAAAAATAATGTAGAGTGACTTAATAAAATAATTTTGTTTCATGTACGTTTTATTTATTATATATTATTTACATGTTTTCTACAAATAATTTATTTATCTTCAAACAGAAAAACAATATTTATAATTATATAACAACTTGGCGTTTGATAATGCACAATGCCAAGTAGTGCCATATGGATCCTTGTGAAAGTGACATTCGGGAACTTTCTTAAACTTGCTTAGCTTCGGTTCACTCTCCAGAGGTATTTTAAAAAAAATTTTCCGCACTTTAACATGCCTTTTCACATGCTTTTGTTATATGGTGGTTTGAAAAGAAAATTTGAACAACGTGTTCCATCATACACAGCTAGTTCTTTTGGAATAAATCCAGAGGCACAATTAAATCCCTGGATATCAAGACACAAAATTGAATTTTCTCCTGCCATAGTTCGAGTTACGAGACCCACGAAGTAAAACTAACAACACATAAAATAAACCGTAGTAGTTTTTTTTTACATTTTAATTTCCATATTTTTACACTGTTCTATTTTGACATTAAAATCATAGACCTAATACTATTTACACCAAATACAAAATTCGCTAAACAAGGATCACAAAATTTTAATAACTTCACTCTATGTTTTAAGTGTTTATTAATATTTTTTTTCAACTGAACAATTACTTCTTTGGCATAAAAATTGTATTCATTTATAGAAGGCTTACGTATATATTAATTATGTGTGCTATACATATTTTTAATCACCTGGTATACGTTATTATTCTAAACAAATATTATTTATTAAAACATTATTATTGCTCATCTCAATACTACACAAAGATCTCCTTATCTACATCCTCGACCTTTTCTTATCTGCGAACCTGACCTCTAGTCTTACGTCGTCGAACACATTCATGAAAACAAGCTATTCTCGGTATTTTTCGAAAAACAAGTATTTTACGTATTTATTCAAACATTGCTCATCTCAATACTACACAAACATCTCCTTATCTACATCCTCGACCTTTTCTTATCTGCGAACCTGACCTCTAATCTTACGTCGAACATATTCATTTTAATTAACAGAAAAACAATTCTCGGTACTCGACCTTTTCTTATCTGCGAACCTGACCTCTAGTCTTACGTCGAATATTAACAGAAAAACAATTCTCGGAATTCGGCGAGGCGAGGCTTTATAACCGGATAAGCTACACTTATCAAATGACTAAAAGAAAAAAAAAGATAGCAGTGGCGAAGCTTGAGACTAGATAACGTAGACATTGTCTACAAATATAACTAAAGTACCATATTTCTCTTCTATAATTATTACATTATTAATAATAATGGTTTTTATCGAATTATATTACCAAAATGCTTTACATTTAAAATGTAGATGTATAATTAAAGTATCAAACAGCGCAAGAAATCAGGTTCGCGCTTCAAAAAAGGAAGGTGAAAACACAAGTGGATGGGCCTATGTTACATTTTTTAATTTTGCATAAACGAAGGTTTTAAGTACCTATAATTGTTTCCAGATGTATTTTTTTCCGGTTAAGACAAGTAGTGAAATGTCTAACTACCGTAGGCGAAATTGCTATTTGGCTAGACGTCGCGGATGGGCGGTAAATTTTAGCTGGGCTTACTTGATGCGTGGGTGAATGGGTCACCCATGATTTCTTTTGATCTGACTTCTTTTAATAAATTATCAACTCTATAAGTATAGAACCAGGGTTATTTTGTTATTTAAGTTTCGTTAGAATATATTGTATGTAGAAAATGGATTCAGCGAATTTTGATTTTGAATGGATACATATAATATAAATATATTTATTAAACTATCATAATTATTCCCTAAAATGAAAATAATAAAACAAATAGTTACCATTTGTAACATAAAAAAGAATGTATGGGACTCGATCAACGACAAAAACCGATTCACAACGGGAAAATCTAAAATTTTTTTCCACGCTTCGCCACTGCAAGAGAGTACATTATAATTATAGGTAAATAGAACTTGTATATTCTATGATTATGTTATAAAAATGTTTTCATGTAAGCAAACCTGAGTTATTTCAGTGTTGATTACTGCAAACGAGGGCCATTTTTCAGTCGAAGCCGGCCCTGATCAACACTGAAATAAGTTTGAGAATTGCTTTCTTAGAAATCGATAAAAGAGCTTTATTCATAACTTCCCTGTTTATGTATCCTCTTTTATGAAAAAAAAATTACGTAATAACCCAGATTAGTTCTTCGTGTAATTATTTAGAATATGTATAGGGTTTTCTCTTATATTTTGACACGCACACAGAGAGTTGATTTGATTTGATATAAACATGTAAATAAAGGCGTAATATTTTTGGAAATATAAAATTATTACATGTCAATTTTTTAATGGAATACCCTATATATTAAATGTTCTTCAGATAGGTCTTTTCTTGCTGATTATAAAATTGTTAAGAAGTAGGAAATATTACATAACCTATATTTTCTAAAGGGACCTCCTGTATATTATTATTTCATTAAATCAGTCTTCACTTACCGATTATAAATATATCAGATTTGATATATTTATGTTTAGGACAACCGAGAAAATTGCAATAATAATTTAGACAAGAATATTCCTTTCTCTCTCTCTCTCTCTCTCTCTGTAACGCATTGCATTTTATGGTAGGTATTAATCATATAGATTCAAAAAAATGTGTATTTCTTTTCTACTTTTAAAAATTCTTAAGAATGTTTGATATTCTTAGAAGATAATAGAAGAAAAATCCTACCACTTTTGTATTTTTGTATCTTCTATAGTTAAGAGTCAAAATATAATAAATAATCCTGTACGTATTACTAAATTATTATGTGAAGAACTAATCTGGATTCTATCAAACCTAATTTATGTGTAAAATTTGAAGTTGATAAGTAATTTTTTATACAAAATATTTTTAAAATTTTAGAAGCTCATTTTGGATTTGCCCAAAATTTTGCCAGTCTATCCCTATGTTACGCTTGATTTTCGTATCACATTTGAAGTCAACCGAATAATTAGTTTTTTTACTGATTTTTTAAACATTTCATCGTCGTCGGTCATTTTGTGCCGCCAAACTGGATTCCCACTAAATGTTTACCAGTTTATCGCTATATCACACTCGACTTATATGCAAGTTAATTAGATATAGTTCTTTTATACTAATTTTGTAAACAATTTATTGGGTAGCCATTTTGTTCCGTTTTATTGAACACACCAAAGTCTTAACAGGTCCATCCCTAGTCACCCTGCAAACTTTGATGTCAATTAGATAAGTAGTTCCTTAGTTATGCCGCGCATCATAGACAGACCGGGAAAACATAATTTTCGGCATCTTAGAACCCTGAAACGTAAAGAACTAAAAAAAACTCGGAGGGATTTTTTTATGATTACAACATTTCACTCTTACAAAGGAATTAAAAATATTTTATAGGCAATCTTAGAATCTATAAAGTTTTACTTACATAGACTCATAAATATGCTATCTTGTATTCTTATTAGTCAACTACTAATAATATACCCTTCTTATTATGTTATAAGCAGTCCAGTTTTTTGTGTTTTTGATAATCTGTATATTTAATTTCTTTAATCATTGTTTAAAAATTTTAATTTTTTACAATTTTAAAATAAAAATTAGCCTTCATCTATTAAGATCCCCCAAAAAAACATATACTATCTGGATTTGTATAATTAGGAGCCACCCTCTATATCTTAAACTATATCATAAATATGCAGTGTTATTACTCATAACTTCTGTATAAAACATATTTAAAACTTTTTTATTTTTATAAGAAATATAGCTTATACTACCCTTAACACTACCTTAATTAATACACCTAATAAAATTCAAACTTAGATTTGTTCAAGACAAAATTGAAATCGTTTCAGCAAGCTTTATAATTTGACATCCATCATGATGGAATTTAACTTTTGTTTCAAGTTGCTCAAATTGGCTCCTCAGTTGGTCTATATAAATTATTATTAAATCTATATCTATATACTCCGAAAATAGTATGATTCTTTTAACCCCTCACTTATTAAAATCCGTTTAGCCGTTTGGGTTTTACGAAAGTTTTTTTATAATTGCTTATATTTGGAACACTCTGTATATTATAATAGCATATGCATATACATTCGGTCTTAAATTTGATATCTATTTGATACCTATTACGATGGGTTATAAAAATATTAAGTTTTACATTACTGTATATACGCTGCCCTCCTCTGTGCAGTCTTCAAAAATGCATCTATACTCTAAAACCAAAAGATCAATATCTAATCATCCAAATACAATAAGTTAAAACTCAATATTATTTCAAAAATTCATCCAGACATTTTGGTTATTTCCATCAACTTGATTACTGCTGAGATATACAGAGTGTTTCATTTTAACTTCAAAAAGTAGTAATTTAATTAAGTAAAATATAATTACTTAAGAGCTAAAATAAAACCGACACCGTCAGCAGTATAGACGTCGCGCAACGGCAAGAAAATAAAGTACAGAAACTTTAAAAATTAAATACTTAGATGATCCATGCTAAAAAATTAAATAGTTAAGCGGAAATGTTATGGTCCAAATAACAAAAAAGTCTTAAATATTAAAAATATTTTAAAACTTTTAAAGCTTTCTACAAATGTTTTGTTTTTTCTTTAGCTGTAAGGTATTTATATTTTACTAGAAAACATTTATCCAATTTTGATATACCTGTTAGTTTAAGTGAAGCACCTTGTATATCTCAATAATCAGTATATTAATCAACTTCATGCAAATAACAAAAATGTCTTCGAAATAGACGTATCGTTAAAACCTAAAGACTTTTAACATTCTTGCAATTACTTAGGTTATTGGCGTTTTCGCCCTATTTTAATTAGTCCTAAATTACATTTTACCCCTCAAAATAATTTTTACACAATTTCGACACACTTGTTTATGCCCCCGAAAACGGCTTTTGAGTTTATGATGATCCTGTAAATGAATTCCTGTATTTGTTTGAATTCGTCACAGGACCAATTTATTTTAAAAGAAATTCACACAAAGAGTACTTTTTGATATTTATGCCCGTTTTAGAAATATTTCATTTCCATTTATCTTAAAAATGTTCATTATCCGTTTTAAGTTTCTAGGGCAGCACATCAACTCCGTAATATTCGTTAAAATGGGTTTATACAGGAAATAAAATAACATAAAATAAAATAAAGTATGCAATAAGGAATCAGAGGTGGTTTATACAGAAAATAAAGTTAAATAAAAAATAAAACAATGCTGTCAACCCTGTAAAACAATAGTTTTCTTCTAAGCATTCAATATTGCTATCCTATTGGATTCTTTCTTTAACATAACTTTTATTTAAAAATACCGCACAACTTATCCAAATTCAAAAATATTCAGTGAAATTGTGAATTTCAAATGTTCAAGACTCAATGCTAATGCGCATTTTCGAAATAAAATAAAATAAAATGAGAAGATTGAAAACAAAAATACACAGACTTATCACGCACCACGTATTTAATCTGGGAACAGATACTTAAACTTTAAAGCAATGTTGCCAGTTGTGTGAGGTGACAACGAGCGGCCAGCGCCAAAATCTGCCTCTCTCGAAGGATGAGGTGCCATCGCGTGGGCCGAATCTAACCACAAAAGTCGGCACTAGCGCTGTTGATATATATCCGAACTAAAAACAAAATTTTAGGCACTTATGAGTTGATGTCACCTCGCGGATTTTTGGTAGTTTGACATTAAATAGCATTTAGAACCGCCCCAAGTAAATTTAACGTAAAACGTTGTCACCTCAGTTTTTCGAGGTGACATCGTAAAATTTAAGGTGGGAATAGATTATATTTTCCTATTTTTGAGGTGACTAAGTAATCTTTATAGGTATGTATATATATATATATATATATATATATATATATATATATATATATATATATTTATTTACAGTGTTCTTAAACCATACTTTTATTAAGTTTTTATTTTTCTTGGGTATAGGTTTAATTAATGAAACTTTTTTTCTGCAACTAGCTCGAGGTTTCGCTTCTTGCTTGAAGCATTTTCAAGAGCATTTTATTGCATGTCTTGGAAACGACAATGTTTACAGTAATGTTACAGTAATAATTTTGATGTTCTGAACATCAATATATATATATATATATATATATATATATATATATATATATATATATGTATATATATATGTATATATATACATATATATATATATTTACAATTTCGTTATAAATATGATCTATATAAATACGGTTCATTCCGTCAGAACTATTAATTGGGTTGCCACGTTACACAAGCGTTTGTTTTGAATATTATAATCTTGTTCGTTTATCAAGGCGAGTAGTTATAATCGGGGAGCGTCTCCTCCTCCTCCTCTTCCTCTCTCTCATGTCCCTCATTCTTAACTTCCTCCCCTTTTTATTCTCATTCGCATCATATTTTTAATTTTTTCTCTTCGTTCTCCCACATTTGATTTTGCATTCTTAAGTCTTATAAATAGGTGCATCAAGATCATTTTAGTATGTTAAGGTACGAGTGACTGTTAAAAGAAAAAAATCTGTTGAATAAATCTATTAATAATAATATTAAAATAAAATGAGTGAATCAGTTGGAGAAAGAAATCGATCCATTCCGCTTCAGACAATTAGCCTCGAAGAAATTATACCAGGAGTTCAAGAAGAAAATATACCATTAGTTCGAGAAGAAAATAATGGGATTGTTTTAAAAAATTTGAATAAAACTGAGAGTGAAGAGAAAAAAGTGTTTTGTGCTATTTGTTTTGAAATAATCGAATATTATGATTCATGTAGACCAAATACATGTTCCCACATTTTTTGTTTAAAATGTATTTTAAGATGGAATGATGAAAATGGTTGTTCTATAATGGTAAACAATTGTCCTGTATGTCGCACTAGATATTACTATTTGGTACAAATCTTCAAAGATGTAATTAGACATCATTTTGTTGTAATTTTAAAAAGAGGATAATATTTTTTTATAATTTGTGTTTGTGAAAACTCTGGTAACAAATAATTTTGTAAAAAAAAGTAAATGTAAATATATATAATAATTGACACACATTTTTTCCTTTTCCTATATTGAAACGACAACAATGATCTAACAAGTTTTTTAATACATACTAATTTTCACATTACATAACAAAACAATTGTTATGGGTTTACACAAAAAGTGCCACGCCCTAAAATGGCACCACTTTTGCAAATGGAAGCTTAAATTTTCTTATGGGAATTTACATGTAAAAATGACGGTTTTGATTGTCGGACCGGCATAGCCTAATCTACTACTTTTTAATTATACTAATAATATTAATATAATTTGCATCAAGTAAGAGAAACTCAATTGAATACAGAAACAAGCGTTAACAAAATGTTATATGAGTGCTTCTAGTAGCAGTTGACATAATCGACACTTTTTTACATATGATTAGCTATTTCATTTAGAAATACAGTGTCAGATGTTAGAATAAAAAGAAGTATTTTGCATATAGCACTGAAAATATATAACCGCTTATAGTAACAGTTGACATTTTTTAAAATTAATATTTTTGACATTATCTACCCATTACGTTTATAACCTATATTTAAAATTAATATTGTTGAAATAATCTACACATCACCTTTACAAACTATGTTTATTATTAATATTTAACAACATAATCTTCTATCTCTTTTTTTTCATTTTTATTGCAGTAAAAGCAAGCATGTTCAGGAATTAGTAGAAAAAGATGTATCCTACAAATAGCACAATGTAAATCAGAAGCACTAACAACATAAGCTCTTTTGTAGTGGCAGCTCACATGATCGGACTCCCCTCTCCGTAAATATCTCATGTGAATTGCACTACAAGGAAGGCAAATAGCAAATGTTCCTAGTCTTCGACTTTCAATTTTAGAGTAGCTTTGTATAACACATACATCTTTTTCTTCAAAATTATTAAATAATTCACTAGCCCTAAACTTGCTTACTTTTACGTCAGCCTCGGTTCCTAAATTTAGCAGTTGTCCATCCATGTCCACTCCTTCGTCAATTTCCTGATCATCTTCCTCCATCTCTTCTTCTTCCTCCTCAATATAATTAATGTCGATGTTAAACAAGAATGATCTTCTAACAAGCCTAGATGATTTGTCCAAAAATGAATGTTTATAGTGATGGAATCGCCTTCCAAGTTAATAAAAATTTCTTCTCTTTCTTCAATTTGAGCGGCGTTCTCCACATTATTTTCTTCAATTTGGTCAGCGTTTCCAATCATATTTTCTGCCATCGTTAGGAGCTTTAGATTTAGATAGATATATTTGATAAAAAACAATTTTGGTTATAGCTTATAAATAATATCGACAACTGATATTACAGCGAATGATACTGTATGATCGTCGAGTGGATGTTCTTAAGTATATATCCCATCGACCACCACTTTTACTACCTGCAATACTTAAGTTTTTTTTTTTTTTTTGTTTTTTCGCTGTCCCTTTCCCTGTCAGTTTCCTCGGGGGGGGGGGGGGCAAGGGGAGCTTCGCTTCCCTCCCCGCTCCGCCAACCCCCCATAAGGGGGAGACCCCCCTTAAACCCCCCCTCACCCTCACCTTATCTTCTTTCTCTCCCTTCCTTCTTTCTCTTTTTATATGTTTCTCCTTTTTCCTTCCTTCTCCTTCCTTCCTTTTTCCTTCCTTCTCCTTTTTTCCTTCTTCTTCTTTTTCTTTCCTTCTCCTTTTTTCTTTTCTTCTTTTTTAATTAATCTAACCTAACCTAACCTAACCTAACCTAACCTAACCTAACATAACCTAACCTAACTTAACTTAACCTGAAGAGGGTAGCCCGAAATTGGGGAACCGGGATTTGAGTCTCGGAAATTCAGGGGTCCGGGGGAGGGGGGAAGGGGGGGGGGATGGGGGAAGGTTGTTGATCGGCTTGGGAAAGTGGTTTTTAGAGATTGTCGTTCAACTTTAAGTAGGACACATGTGATTAACTTTTGCATATAAAATCGCCTCAGCGAAGAGACGAATGCAATTGATTTCTGCATTCACACTGTGCAGAGCTCGCGAGTTTTCTGGTGTTTACATTGTGTCTATTTGGTAAATTTTTATTTTTATTTCTAACATTTTTATTTGGCAAGATTTAATTTTTATATATATATTGGTGACATTTTTATGTACATTTGTGGCATTTTTATTTGTTATTACGATTTTTTTTCATAATGGACAATTTTTTGGCATCGAGTAGCAAAATAATTGACAATGACTTTGACTTATACACATGTACTCAAATGCAAAATTTGCAAACCAACAAAACAATGAAACAGAAGTATTTACAACTAGTCAACAACAAACTATTCAGGACTTGAATGAAATTATTTACAATAGCCAAGTTCAGAATAATGCCAACAAACACAACAACGAAAAATATTTATTTACAGCTACTCAACAACAAACTCTTGACGATCTTAATGACATTATTGACAACAAAACGGACTTAATTACAACAAAAACTAAACAAACTCTTAAAGAACTGAATGACATTGACGAAACTCAAAATTCTAGCTATGAGGATATTGTTTGTTTTCAAAAATCTAATCCAAATTATTTAACATTAAAATCGCCAATTAATTCTCCGAGACCAATTTGCTCTCCCTTTTTGTTTAGTGAAAATTCTGATTCGGAAGAAGAACAAATTGATCAAAATTTAAGTTTGGCTATTTGTCCTACTAATTCACCATATGATATTGTAAATTCTGATTCGCAAGAAAAACAAATTGATCAAAATTTAAGTTCGGCTATATCTTCTATTAATTCACCATATGCTATTGTAAATTCTCATCCGCAAGAAAAACAAATTGATGCAAATTTAACTTCGGATATTTCTCCTAATAATTCACCAGTTGAACAAAATTCAATTTCGAAACCATCATTTATCATTAAAAAAAAATTTAAAATTAATAAAAAAAATAAAAAACAAATAGCAAACCTTAAGTGTCTGGGTTTCGCTATTCAAAATTTAACTAATTTGATCACAATTAAAAAGGGAGACGAAAGTACGGTGAATTATGTTAAACAGGCCTTTGACAAATTAGTTGACTCATTTGAAGAAATGGATTCATAAAGTCAATTAATTTCTATTGCTTTTTTCAAAATTTGACTATAACTAAATAAAAATGCACAATATTAATTTTATTATTATACAAAGAACTTCAAAAATGCAATTGCTTTTTTCAAAATTTGACTATAACTAAATAGAATTGCACAATATTAATTTTATTATTATTATTATGCAGAAAACTTCAGAAATGCATAAGTGTGTAACATGTAATAAAGTCTTTACTAGAAAGGATAATTTACTGCGACATATTAAAAAACATGTTAACGGAAATTCCACAAAACTCAACAGTTGGTTGAAAAAACCAAAGCTTGTTAAAGGTAAGAACATTTTATTTTTCATGTTATATTTTGTAAAATATTTTTTTCTTAATTTATATAGATTCTACAAATATTGTAAAATATTGTAAAGAATGCAAGAAAAATATAAACCAAAGTCTATGGGGTGGACATCTTCGATCTAGTGTGCACAAGAACAATTCCAAAATAGGCTTGGAGGAAGGTGTTGAAATTATCAAGTCAGCATTCAGGGAACGAATAATATCTTATAGGATTTCCTCACACCAAAACTTCATAAATGTGAAAGAATATTTTCAACATTTGGAATACAAAATTGCACATCTAATAGATCAAGAACTGCAGAAACATAAATGTATCAAGCTAAATATGGAACTGTTCGGTTTCTATTTTAACCCCAGCAGCGACAGCTATGATGTCAAATCTTTTAATGCGCCGTTCCAAGTCATTTGCCAGGGATATCAGAAAAAAGAACTGTTAGAGCAAATCTGCACCATTATTGACCAGAAAGCTGACGAATTTGCAGAAAGAGATTCAGGTAAAGAATTTATTTTCGATTTTACAACAGCAACAAAAAAAGTAATTTTTTAATTTTTACGTTGCAGGATGGGCTTTGATGAATTTACTTCATTTGGAAATTAATGTTAACAAGCACAATCCGCTGAGAGCCTCATCTTTTATCGAACTTCCTCAAGAGATCAAGAGACGTCAAGCTGTGATCAACATTAGGAATGATGACAACTTTTGCTTCGCCTGGGCAGTTGTGTCTGCTCTTCACCAACCACGCGGATTAGATTTTGAAACTTCATCCTACCCACACTACTCTTCTGTTTTGGATATGTCAGGTATAGAATTTCCAATGTTGCTAAAGAACATTAAGATTTTTGAAGAAAAAAATAACATTTCTATTAATGTATATGGATTAGAAATTATAAATCCTAAAAAGGGGTATGAAGTAATTGGTCCACTTTATTATTCATCGAATAAAAAAATCAATAATGACAATGTTGATAAAAATCCTAATACTTCATACACCTTAAAACAATATGAACATATTCCACATTCATTTGCCTATTACATTAAATGTTTCCTTCGACGAATAATTATTCTAATTTGAAAAATATGGGAGGTCAAAATTGTGATACATTATTTATTAATTCTTTAGAGAGAGATGTGTATAACATATACAATAAATATTTAAAGGCTCCTAAAAAAATGATACCTTTTGAACAAACTGGACAAAATTTATCATAACTATGAAAAAGTTTGTCATATTTGTAATAAACCTCTTTTAAATGACAGGGTTGCAGATCATTGTCATATAACGGTCTTTATAGAGGTCCAGCTCATTCACTCTGCAACATAAATTACAGAATACCTAACTTTATTCCAGTTATATTGCATAATTTGCGTAATTATGATTCTCATCTATTTAAAAATTATGCTTAAACAAAGAACAACTAACAGTTATCGCACAAAACAAGGAAAAATATATTTCATTTGAAAAGCTTATTCATGTGGATAACTATTTGATAAAAAGACACAAAAGGCTAAGAAAGAAAATATATCATTAGGGTTTATTGATTCTTTTCAATTTCTATCCCATTCTTTATCAAAACTCTCTGAAAGCTTAAAAGATGAACAATGTAAGGAAATAAAAAATTTTCAATGATGAAGAAAGATTTAAACTTATTCGGCAAAAAGGTGTATTTCCTTACAGTTATATTGATGATTATTTAAAATTAGAAGAAACAACTTTACCTCAGAAAGACCAATTTTATAATACTTTAACGGATGAGCACATCAGTGATGCAGAATACCAAAGAGCTGTAAAGGTTTGGCAATTGTTTAAATGTGAATCTCTTGGTCAATACTCCGACGTTTACTTACTCTCTGATACTTTACTTTTGGCAGATATTTTTGAAAATTTTAGAAGCACTTGTTTATCCACATATAAGCTCGATCCAGCTCATTTTTACACTTTTCCAGGTTTATCCTGGGAGGCGTGTTTGCGTTATACTGGAATAGAGTTAGAATTGTTAACTGATCCAGATATGATACACTTTTTCAAAAAAAGCGTTCGCGGTGGTGTGAGCTCTTGCATTTGTCAAAATCTGAAGCTAATAACCCATTTCTTTTAAATTTTGATCACTTTAAAGCCAACTAAATACATAATTTATTATGATGCAAAAAATTTTATTATGGTTATGCAATGTCACAGCACATTCCAACGGAGATTTTGTTTGGTTAACAGATAAGAGAAATCAATGATTTAAATATTATGAATATTTCTAAAAAATCTAATAAGGGATATGTTTTAGAAGTTGATTTAGAATATCCTACAAGTCTACATTCCTATCATAACGATTTTCCGTTTTGTCCAGAAAACTTTAAACCGCCAAATTCTAAATGCATAAAATTAATACCCAATTTAAATGATAAATCAAAATATGTTATTCACTATCAATTATTAAAACAATGTTTGGAACATGGACTCAAGTTAACTAAAGTTCATAGAGTTTTACAGTTTTCTCAATCTGATTGGTTGAAAAAATATATAGACTTGAATTCAAGATTAAGAAATGATTCAAAGAATGAATTTGATCGTAATACTT
>JAUTXW010001742.1:0-36914 GCA_030620095.1 Kuschelorhynchus macadamiae
TTCTTTTTCATCTGCGGAAGCTGATAATGCTGCTTTTAAAATTAATTCTGACCGTAGAACAAATACTCGCAGTCTCGAGATCTACTAGTTAATACTTAACGAGGTTAAGACCCAAGTCTAGAAGCTTTGGTAGGGGTAGAGACAGAGTACTTGACAAACCCACTTTTTAAAATTTTAATTAATAACGTAGATTTAGTTGCCACCGATACTGTAAAGAACCTGGGACTTTCTTTTGACTCCGACTTACGTTTTGCCTCTCATGTTACATCTCTTATACAAAAAACCTTTGGTAAACTCAGACTGTTATATATGCATGGGGATATTTTTGATAGGAATGCGAGACTGAGACTGACAGATTCTCTTATTTTATCCCATTTAACCTATTGTGATATAGTATACTGGCCTGCACTGCTTCAGAGGGACAGGGAAAGTCTCCAGAAACTTCAGAATGCATGTCTTAAAATTGACTTTTGGTTTACGCAAATACGATCATGTTACCCCCTCCCTTGGTGAATCAGGATGGCTCACAATCAAGGAGAGGTTTCAGGTTCATTTAGGATTACTTGTTTATAAAATCCAACAGCCAACACCAAATCCCTACATATCTCTTTAATAAATTAATCAGAGGCTCTGATGTTCACGATCTACACACCCGTCATCGTGAACTTTATAATGCTCCCAGACATTCCACAGCGCTGTTCCAGCGCTCTTTTAGTTACAGTGCTGTTATGCTGTACAATAGTCTGCCAAACGACGTTAGACGGGCTCCTAATGCCTTCGCATTTAAAAAACGGTTTAAGAAATGACTTTTAGACAATCGTGTTAGAATATTGTGATCTTTTCTTTTCTTTTTGTTTTATTTTAATTTTTTGTTCCTCCCTGCGTGCACAAGGATCTAACTTAAACAGTGTATTGTTATTATGTATATATGTGTATTTGTTTCTATATATGTATAAATTAAATAAATTGACATTGTAATACACACTTGAACTTATGTATAATTAATATTCTTTTGTGAATTACTATTTAAAATTAATATGTGCCAATAATGTACTAATTTTTATTAAATTTGGCTTCTTAATGACTTAGTTAGGGTGGTTGTATTAGAGCAGCTTTAGTTGGATACCGCCACCCACATCGGATTTCTATTTTTGTAATTTACTTCGTAATATAAAGGCATTATTTATTTATTTATTTATTTATATATAGATAAAATAAATGTTATATTCTTCGTCATCTGAGGAACGGCCATCACCTCTTGTCATTATAAGTAAAGGGTCCACCGTCTGATCGATCAGGTTGTCAAGATCCCACATTTTCTCCTCATGTTTAATCACATGCTTTTCGCAAGTTCTCTGGTGTCACTTCCCTAATGGCTTGATCAAACAGTAGCTTAACATCTTTCATTTTAAATGTGATGTTTTGTCTTCCTACAAATCATTTCACTTGGGCCTATATAAGTTCTATAGGATTTAGTTCGCAATGATATGGCGGTAAGCGCAGCACAGTGTCTTTATATATTTTTCTGCTATATCTTCCAAGGCATATTTCATAAAACGATTTTTGTGTAAATTTGCTATGGCTAGTAGTTCTTTTGGGTCCAAACTCAATACCTTAGGTAGTTAGGCAGTCGATAATTTCTTGTTTTCTCCAAGGTGAAGCTGGTGTTTTGTCTATGCGCCGTGAATGATAGGCTGCGTTATCCATAACCACTACCGAATCAGCCAGAAGATATTTTATCATCAACAAAATAGTCTTCGAAAACATCCAAATTCATGTCCTCATACTCAAGCTTGGCGGGCACTTGATATGTTTTTTTTGTCTTGCCACATTTTTTTATACTATATAACCTGCATTGATCCATGTCTCATCAAGATACAAAATTTTCTTTTGCTCCCTGCGGTACTGCTTTATACCTTTCAAGAATTTTCGTCGCCAGCAAACCATTTCCTCGCTTTCCAGGAAAAGTGCTTTTCGGTTATGCTTTTCCCAGGCATAATCCATATTTTTTAAAGTTGTCAAAGGAACACCGCCATCTTGGCGAAGCTCCATCAAAATTTTAGAGTGGGTGTTTCGTTTTTAAAATAAAAAGAGTGAACTTTTCTACGAATTTCACATTTGGTGTCTTCATCAAGGACTTTTGCTGGTCTTCCTGGAATTTTCTTGGGGGTTTCCACTTAACTTGATACCTTTCTCTTCCGCAATAATTTGAAAACGGCGGACTTTCCAATTCCAGTCATTCGTAATCGTGTTTTATGCAATCATGTAGAATTATTAGAACATCTTTTCGATGGAGTGAATAATATTCTACAACACTGTTCACAGTATGGCGTAACAGCCAATACTAACATGTTAAAAAAAGCACAATTTAGACGTATAATCTGTGGTTTATTACCAGCCTCCATTAAGCCTACTATATATGCATTTAGTAATAAATGTTATCTATAGAGTAATAAAACCTCTAGGTATGCAAAAGGACAGGGCTCTAAAAGTATCTGTATTATTATTTCTATAAAGTTTACCTACGCCTATGGATGAGTCTGAAATTCAGCCAAACTGGATGGAATTCCCCACTTTATTACTCTATACATTTCTGAAACAGAAATAACTCTACTACTCCAACAAGTCAAAATATGTTTCTCGTAAAAATACTGAAGTTATCCAGGGGCTGAAGAAAAAAGAATGTTTTTATTTAAAAGCTGACAAAGGAAATAAGGTTGTTATACTAGACAATTTGATTCAAACTGGTCCTTACGATTTAATTGAGAAAAACCAGTTATCAAAAATGATAGCAGAAGTAAAAAGTATCTTAAAAGATTGTAAAAACCTTGTGTCCGATAAACTAAAATTCAAACTAACGCATAGTAACCCACAGTTATCTAAACTGCCTTCCCAAAATCCATAAACCTGGGAAGTCCATGTATGAGATCTATTGTTTCAGCTGTTGGATCACCAACGTACAATATTTCAAAATGGTTAGTAGAAGAATTTAGCATATTAAATATCTCGTTAGAATTCTTAGATAAAATTAAGAATGTTCACTTAAAAAGAAGGTGAGATTTTAATATCTTTTGATGTAAGCTCATTGTTTCCTAGTATACCCATACCACTAGCTTTAGAGTACCTAAAAGAACTACTTGAAATCAATAATTTGAAGAAAGATATTATTGATGAATATTTGCTTCTCACAAAATTATGTATGAATCAAAATTTTTTTCAATAAATATTATAAACAACTTGAGGGAACTGCGATGGGCAACTGCTTATCTCCGTTCCTTGCAAATTTGTTTATGGGTAGATTGGAAACCCATTTCAAAAAAGAACTCAAGTATTTCCCAAGGGTGTGGTATAGATGCGTAGACGATATATTTGCTATTTTTGATACTAAAACAGAAAATTTGGACACTTTCTTAGAAACATTAAACAACAAATATCCTTCCATTAATTTTACGTACGAACAGGAGAACAATGGGCAATTACCTTTTCTCGACACCTTAGTTATCAGAAATAACGATAAATTAGAATTTGATATTTATAGGAAATGTATTAATACTGATAGGTATATAACGTCCGACTTATTTCATTGCCGTCAACACAAAATGACAGCATTTCGTTTCTTAACTCACAGGTTAGTCAATTTTCCATTAAGTAAAAACGTTTTAACAGTGAAATGAATCGGATTAAAAATATAACTAAAAGTAATGGATATAATGGTAATTTTGTACATACATTTCATGCACCTGAGACTCCCAATAAGTTCATAGTAATCCCCATATGATATACGAGAGGTCTAGAAAAAGTATTTAAAAACGTAGGTTTTAGAGTAGCCTACAAAACGGAGAATAGTTTGAAAAATCCCCTGGAAAACCCTAAAGACATAGTCGACTCGAAGGAGATGAGTGGCATCTATGAAATTAGCTGTAATGACCGCGATCTAAAATAAGTTAGGGAAACTAAACGCTCCATAAACATTCGTTTTAAAGAACACATTGCACATTTAAGATACAGAAGAACAGAAAAGTCAAGCGTTGCCCAACATGCTTTGGAAAACAATCACCAAATAGGAATAAATAATCTTAAGTTGATTAAAAATGTATCTAATAATAGATTATTGGATGCATTTGAGAATATAGAAATAGTTAAATGTGGTGAGAAAGCACTAAATAAAGACAGAGGGCCTATTCCCTATAGTCCCTTTAGTTTATATCATCTGCTGATGATACTAACTTGGTTAGCGAAACGCGCGTCGAAAACGTAATAAGTTGTGGTGTAGTGTGGTTAGAACTCTTGTATTTTAATATAACTCTACTAATAACCGAAATAGCCTGCAAATACAACGAAATTCGGACATCCTGTATATTATGCAAGAAATACTTGAGTTTAAAAACCACTGTAATATGGACATAAGCAATTTAAGACTGAATGCAAATAATTACTTATGTAAATATGATCAGCTTCCATTTAGTTGAATGCATTAAGTTTCAATATTACATTATTGTTTATTATAAGCAAATTAAACAATTTTATAGCCGATACTTTATACCCGTCATATATTTTATAATATTTTAACGTCCTCGCTAGATTTTACGATCGTGAAAAGAACAACGGTATTAGTTGTCTTTAAGAATAAAAACGTCCATAAAACTAACATAAAATGTCAAACTAAGCATTCCCTGTTCTTTCTCTAGCATCGCGTCCAACACTAGCATTACACTCGCTTCCAGGTTATTTTCTTAAAAGCCTGCTTATATATAAAATATCGAGTCTCGCCGTCATATTTTCCCGATTTAGCTCACAGTGACCCAGTGACAATGACCCCGACATTGACTCGAAAGAATGCTAACGGCAGTGCCTTTTTTAAATTCTCCCGAGAATGGTTCGGGTAAATATACTTTGTACCTACAATGCATCTTTCTCTTTCAGCAACACTCGTTTTCTTTGTATGTGTTTTTTTTTCTACAGCCGTTGTGGGAATGTTTTGTTTTTGGCTTTTAGTGGTGTTATTCTTTCTCTCATATAAAATATTGCTCCTTTGACATTGAGTGGCATATAATTAATCGGGTGACAATGTATAGACAGATGAAGTTTTGGAAGTATCAAATATTTACTGAGCTGTCTTGAGAAAAAATGATGCATACTGGAATTAGTGATACTTTATTTTATATAAAATTAAAATTAATTAAGTGTGGTAAAAACGTAAAGTATTTTTTTGTATTGTACAGATACTTTCGCAGGTTATCTCAGTTATTATTGAAGATAGAGAGAAGCAGTTTTGTTGCAGGGGAGTGCAGTCCAGGGAAGCAACGGAAGCAGTGCTTCCCAAAAAAAAATTACAACACATCTTCTAAAATGTAATTTTAGAAATAGGAAACCATTAATTCAGTTTATATTAAAAATGCTAAAATATTATCTTAATTATTAAGCCCATAATAAATACGGCCTTGACTCCGACCCAGCAACAATAGAATATCGAATAGAACCTATGCGGGCCGCTAGCTTCTCTGCAGCCGAGTCCTGTATGCTTGATTTCCTGTGAATCGAGCCAGAGGTTATTGAACTTTCCACCGGCTGTTTGCAGTTTTTACATTTCACTCGCGTGCTTTAAGTGGGACGGAAGCTATCGTTGGAGTAGGTTTTTTTGTTTGAACGGCTATCCATGTGTTGTGTGATACGTACGTCGGGTCGTGCATGGTGCGATATGGAAGACAATAATATGGACGTGGATATGCAAATACCGTCGGCTGTCGGTAATAACGTTTAAAATATTGGAGAGTTTAGTAAAAAGAGTGTGTGTGAATGTGTGGTGTGTAAAGGGATTTTGATAAGCTTCAAATAATTTCTAAAGGAAGGGCAAAACCGCCAAAATTTAACCAATTTTATGGCTAACACGGTGTGAAAATATAAGTAAATTATTTTGTTGGCCATGTTCACTTTTTGAACATTTTATTTAAACAATTTCCATAAAGCTATAAAAAGACACATTATGTCCGAAGCGCATTTGCAGGCCGTCATAAAAGAAAAAGTCTTCGACAAAACCCGAATTGAACACACCCTTAATAAACAGTCGGAAATTAGTCACCGCTAACACAATGAACTAGTCGATAAAAATAGGCAAATATTAAGAAGACTTATCGATGTTGTTTGTTTTCTCGGACAGCACGAATTGGGATTTCGAGGTCATGACGAAAGAAGGGTTTCTTCAAATAGAGGAAATTTTCAAGATTTACTTAGTTTAATAACTAAATATGAAATCATTTAAAGCAGTCTAGCATTTTTCACGGAACGTCGAATCGAATCCAGAATGATTTAATTTCCGCTGTTGCAACCATTATTCTAAAAAGAATTAAGCAGGAGATTGGCGAGGCGCGGTTCATTTCTACTGTTCTGGACGAAACAACTGATATCACTAATTTTAGCCAATTATCTATAGTAATACGCTACGTTAAAACAAACGGAAGTATTCAAGACCGATTTTTAGGTTTTAAGAATGTGTCCGAAAATCGTACAGCAGATGCATTATATACCGTAGTTTATAACGTTACTAAAAAAATTAATGGAGAGAAAAAATTAGTTGCTCAAAGCTATGATGGAGCTGCAGTGATGGCAGGACAATTAGGGGGTCTGCAAGCTAAAGTTCGGGAAACTTTCCCAAATACTGTGTTTGTCCATTGTTTTGCTCATAAATTAAATTTAGTTTTATCCCAGTCCATCAATCACATTAAAGAGTGTAAAGTATTTTTCGTTACTTTAAGTGGCATGGCTGCTCTTTTCTCCAAGTCAACAAAACGTAGACAAGCTTTGGACTACATTGTCCACAAACGATCGCCCATAGTAGTTCCTACTAGGTGGAACTATAATGGAAGACTTGTGTTAACAGTATCTGAAAATCGTGAATCACTGATTGAACTATTTGAGAATATAATAGAAAATAATGAAACGTGGGACTCAGAAGCAATAAATAGTTCGAGGGGTTTTTGGACTGTTTTGTTGAGCATATTTTCAGAAATATTTCCATTCTCGGATGTTTTTAATATATTACAAACTAAAAAAAATGATATTGCTTTTTGCCTAAAAAAAGTGGATGATTTTAAGTCCATGTTAAGCTAAAAAAGAGATGAGTTTGACCTATTTTGGAAGAAAACGATGACGCTAAATGTAGAGCCACAAGCCAAGCGTCTTCGAACAGACAAGGCTGGAGATGTTCAAACATCATACAGACACCTCTTTTATGAAATAATCGATCAAATTCAGCAACAAATAAACTATAGATTTAACGGTTTAAATGATCTTAAATTCCTGGAGCTCTGCAATTTTGATGCATTTAAATTCATTATGGCCAGTTCTTCGACCGAGTGTTACTGCGATCTAAACAGAAAGTGATTTACGAAACTGATGACATTTGCGCAAAAAATAACGCTAAGGAACTAATGCAATTTTTAAAAGACAAGGAGCTGGAAGATGCCTACACCGAGGTGTCGAAATTGTGTGAATTAGTATTGACAATACCTGCCACAAGTTCATCAGTAGAACACAATTTTTCGGGGGGAGGAGAGACTTTCGCATACATCGCTGTTGTTCATTGACAAATAAACTTCTCCAAAATATGTCGGAGCATCGACGTTTTTATGCTGACGTCATTGACGAATTTGCAAAAAATGATCGAAGAATCGAATTACATTACGAATAGGTAAGTTTCTAAAAATTGCTTCCCTTTCTTAAAGTTTCACCGCACGCCCCTGTTTTCGTGGCACTATGTCACTTTTTCGTGAAACGAATGAAGTCTAAATAGCGTTTTGCTGTCCTACCTCCTTCATAGATGCGATATAATATTTGCCTTCCTAAAATAGAACATGCCACTGTAAAACCAAAACATCTCCCGTTCAAAAATGATATGATGTAACAGTTGCAAAAATTTAAACGTCAGTCCGCATCGCCAGGATGCCAATGATGTACGATTTTTATTTTAGAAGGTCGATATTTGTATTTTTCTGTACCCGAGGCTTGCAAACACCAACTTGTTTTTCTATGACGCGACATGAATTAGCGGGCCCAAGATACCACTCTAATAGTAATATTTTATAAATGCCTGTCCAGATTGAAACTTTTAAAGAGATCAGCTGACTTAATTGCTGTACCCTTGTCTCATATCATTAATCTAGCTTTTTATACAGGGATTTATCCAAATCAGCTTAAAATTGCCAACGTTAAACCTATATACAAGAAGGGTAATGTAAGTGATTTTGGAAATTATAGACCAGTTTCGTTACTTTCAAATGTTTCTGAAATAATTATTTATGTACGGAAGGCTTGTTCCGTTTTTTGAGGATCATTCCCTTTTTGTGGATCGTCAATTTGGTTTTCGAAACAGAAGTCTTGCCATTTACAATGCTCACATTCTGGACTCCCTGAGCAGTGGAAAACAGACATCCGCTATTTTCATCGATTTATTTCGGGCATTCGATTCTGTTGATCGCGGGTTTTTTTTTGCAGAAAGTTGGCTCTTTATAGCATCAGGGGAGCGAGCCTGAGTCTGCTAAGTTCTTATCTACATAAACTAATATGATGAGCATGGTGAGCTGGTAAGGTCGGATTTGCTACAAATCTTGCAAGCCTACTTTGCTGTTCTATACCTAAAGAATACACTTAACGAGTCTGGCTTGCTTAGTGTTTATTATTCTCTGGCTTACAGCTACTTATCTAATAATATTATTTCATGGGGAGGTAGAGCAGTATGGGAGAGAGTCTTTATTAGACAAAAAAGGATTTTGAGACTGATTTTCAATCTCAATCATTGCCCTGTATATATTTTAAGTGTCTAATTTATACAAACAATAACCTTAACCTACAGTTGTCTGACCCTTTATAATAAACTGCTCAAACACTATAAAGTTCTTAGTGGCAACAACTTTTTAATACATGTTTCTTAAGCCTAGACGATATGGATCGTCAAGTTTCTCCAATATAGACATCTCCACAGGAACAAGGAATTGCATATACTCCTTCCGTTTGAAAAGTAAAAAGAATAATGTCCTTTGGCGATCGCAAACATTGTCCAATTTTCTTGTACTGTTGAAGATTGTACATATGTTGGACCGGCGAAGTAACCTTGTCTGTGGTTTCGTGTATCAATAAATAAATAAATAAATAAATAAATAAATGTATAAATAAATAATCTTTA
This sequence comes from Kuschelorhynchus macadamiae, assembly GCA_030620095.1. Lineage (NCBI taxonomy): Eukaryota > Metazoa > Arthropoda > Insecta > Coleoptera > Curculionidae > Kuschelorhynchus > Kuschelorhynchus macadamiae. Next base: position 9,179 of record JAUTXW010001742.1, read on the forward strand.
TTGCATGAGTATAAAAAACAAATACGAATACAAATCGTGGTTAGTAAAGCAGAGCGTGTTGTAATAACCACCAGGCATACATACAATTGTATAATACATTACTTTGCAAACCGATATTAAAAATAAATTATAGGCTCTGCTGTGCATTAATTAAATAGTCTCTAATTTTAGGTTTAAAGGCAACAAATCCAACTAGAAAATAATCAGGGAAAAGGTTATACAAATGAGCGGCTAAGTAGTGGAAACAGGATTTAAAAAATTCTGTATGGTGTCTGGGTATATCAATTTCGCCCCGCCTCACCAAAGCCTCGTTAAGGTAAGATGGTCTACCAAGATAGATAATCCCATATGATTCCAGATATACGAGAGGTCTAGAAAAAGTATTTAAAACGTAGGTTTAAGAGTAGCCTACAAAACGGAGAATAGTTTGAAAAATCTTCTTGGAAACCCCAAAGACAAAGTCGACTTGAGGGAGAGGAGTGGCATCTATGAAATTAGCTGTAATGACTGCGATCTAAAATATGTTGGGCAAACTAAACGCTCCATAAACATTCGTTTTAAAGAACACATGGCACATTTAAGATACGGAAGAACAGAAAAATCAAGCGTTGCCCAACATGCTTTGGAAAACAATCACCGAATAGGAATAAACAATCTTAAGTTGATTAAAAATGTATCTAATAATAGATTATTGGATGCATTTGAGAGCATAGAAATAGTTAAATGTGGTAAGAAAGCACTAAATAAAGACAGAGGGTCTATTCCCTATAGTCCCCTCTATTGTTTACTTGACAACGGTGCAGTCGGGTGCAACCAAGTGTGACCACATTTACCTATAAATAGTCTCGGTTAGGATAAGTTACTTTAGTTTATATCATCTGCTGATGATGCTAACTTGGTTAGCGAAACGCGCGTCCAGAACGTAACAAGTTGTGGTGTAGTGTGGTTAGAACTCTTGTATTTTGATCTATCTTCCACCACAGGTTCCAGTGTTAGGACTTTATTGACATGACTGTAAACTGTTAACATCCTGTCCATATATAATCCCAGATTCTTCACCTCATCTATCCATTCAATAGGGGTGTTATCAATTTTGATAGACACATTATCAAGGTTCAATTCTGTTAGGGAAAACATTATTACCTGTGTTTTTCTGGGAGTAATTACGGTGGAGTTGCTCAATGCCCACTGTAAAATTCTAGCCAGGTCCTCACTAACAGCCAACAAACCATTCTTAGCCCTCTTCAATGGTAGGTATATCTGCAGTTCATCCGCATACATATGATAGGAACAGTTTTTGAGAATACCATCAAAGTCAGAAGTAAAAAGAGTGACGAGCAGAGGACCAAGGATTGAGCCCTGGGGGACACCAGACTCCACCAGTTCCCAGCCTGATACTACAACCTCGCCACCATCAACCAACCTGACAGCCTGCAGCCTGTTAGATAGATAGCTTTTTAACCATCCATTAACTTCGATATTCAAAGAAGCCAGTTTAGACAACAATAAGTCGATGTTTAGATAATCAAACGCTTTAGTCATGTCAATCAAGACAAGCGGACAACAATTACCATGATCCAACTATTTTGGTTGGTTTGTTATTTTAAGTAGCGAAGTAGCACAGCTGTGTTGGGGTCTAAACCCTGACTGGAATTTGGGAAAGATATTACGCACGGTGACAAAAAAAATAGCTGATTCTTAAAAATCCTTTCCAAAATCTTAGAAGCAGCAGGCAAAACACTTATTGGTCGCAGATCGTTCGCAGTAGGGTTCTGTTATTTTAGGGATTGGGGTTACGAGTGCTTGTTTCCATAAGTCTAGTACAGTTCCTGTTTCAAATAAAAAGATTATTATATTGGCTAGGGGTAGCAAACAGTGAGGAACCCAGAGGCTCAACATTTGGGCAGACATACCATCCACATCGTATCGTGTCGTGGAGTAGAATTATTATATTTTCTAATCGACAGTCTAATATCCTTAATGCAATATCCACTCACTCTTAAAGCTTAAGTCAGTTACTCTGTTTCCGACTGTAAAGGATTTTGGTCTGGCTCTGTAAACCAAAGAATTAATAACTGATTGACTTTCTGCTGGATGATGATGGAAATTTGCATTTAAATATCTGTTCGTATGCGTTGGTTTTCTATATACAGAGTGTCCTGTGAAACCATTCCCGTTCCTTTGTACAAAAACATCTAGAAAGGGAATCGTGTCTTCTGATTCAATTTCCATTGTAAATTTTATATTAGCATGTTGCTGATTCAGACGATCAAGAATTACAGGGAGCTTTTCTGAACCATGCGGCCATACTACAAAAGTGTCATCTACATATTATCTGAACCATGATTTTGGCTTTAATGTAAACGACTCTAAGGCTTCCTCCTCAAGAGCTTCCATGAAGATGTTGGCTACCACTGGTGATAGCGGAGATCCCATGGTTGCTCCTGAGGTTTGTTCATAAAAAGTTCCTCGAAAAACAAAATTTGTTGACGTGAGACATGCTTAAATTAGATTTAAAAGTGACTTGTCAATATTATTATTCTTTACAACTGAAGAGCTCACTCAAACATTAAGAGAGAATGAATACTGAACTGAGGATATTAGACGGTCAATTAGAAAATATACTAATACGACTCCACGAAACGATACTAATAAGGAATTACCGATACAAAGTGTAGTTCTTCCATTTGTACAAGACAAGATTGCTTCGCCAGTCCAACATACGCACAAACTGGACAATGTTTACGATCGCCAAAAGCATCCTAAAAATTTTAATAGAGATACGGGCCTCAGTCTACATCATACGATCTCATTCAGTGTTCGTAAAGTAAAGATCCCTGAAGATGCCTCGTGGAACCGAAGGCGAAACGTCGGAAAGTGATTCATTCATTTTGACACGGTCCAAGCCCAAGAATAATGGTTTTCTTTCTATATTTTTATGTATCTTGAAAACATGATTTTTTTAATTAAATTAAGATTTTAAAAATTTGTAAACCGCATTTAATTCCATTGACATTTATACCACATATTGAATATAGAATTAGGCAGCAGATCATACATTATCTCTGTCGACTGCACGGCAGTGTCTTTATGCCAATCTATAAAGGGGGCAGAGAATTTTCTTATTGATTTTTTTTGACAGTGGGTAGTGTCGGACACAATTGGGGATTAACCTAACGTAATCTTTAAAATGGGTTTAAACTTAAAATACTTTTTAACTCCTGCCTTGTAGGATTGAATTTGAAATGTAAATACGCTCTTTCTGCTGTGCAACCAACGAAGCAATAGTAATAAAAACCGTAGAATTTTCAGTACTTATTTTCTGACGGTACGAAATTGCTAATTATTTGTCCCACTTCTACAAACAATAAACAATAATTATGCATTTTGTTGTTAGTTTAAATGTTACGGACGGCCATTAGCATACAAAAATGGCAAAAGGCAATATCTAATATCGCGGCTCAGATTAATTTAAATAATATACCGATAAATAATTAAACGCGAGAAGACGATTTTCTTTGAAAAATACCAATAAATCTCTTGTAAAAATCCGTTGTTTGGTTTTAGCGGTATGTTAAATATAGAATTTAGCATCTCTAGGACGTCTATACGACACACAACGACCTTGCTTATTTGCATAGTTTTATGAGCGTCGAAAATTATATTTATTGCAAAGATAAATAATATAACACACCCACATATTCTTGCCTGGTTTTTAGGAGGTAAAACCTAACGAAGAATTGACGAACGGACCAAAATATACACTCGATTGAATTGCTGGTAAATAACAAGCACAAAACTTTGCTATGTGTAAATTTAAGTTTTTTATACCTAACGTATATGTTACAATATTTAAGGTCTTTTTCAGAGTTACAAATGTAAACTAACATTAGAACCAAAGCTTTCACGGCTTTGGTCAATTAAAAAATCATGGTTCTTGGAATTAGACTGTCAAATTGAAATTACTATCCAACGGCATCTTTAGGGATCTTTTTACTACACGAAATCTGAACACTTAATGAGCTGGGAAAGATTCAGGCAGGCTTTTTATACCCGACTTGTGCTCATTGAACCGTGACCATGTGTTAAGATCGGTTTCCACGTGTGAAATAGATCGTAACACGTATCTTTATTGAGGTTTTTTTTTGCATGTTTAAACATTTCAGTCGATTCTTTAATTTTTCGTTTATAAAATCCTGGAACCGACCGCGACGTTAGAACCTTGGTTTTTTTAACATTTATAATATAGCCTGTGTTATTCTGGTGCCCAGCGACAGCAGATTGAACAATTTGTTCCTTTTCAATACATCGTTCATTTTTCTTAAGTCTAATGGATATTGAGCGTCCTGTTTCACCAACATACACTTCTCCACAGTATCAAGGAATTTTATATACTTCTTCTGTTTGTATCATCGGGTATCGCAAGCATTGTCCAATGTATATTGAAGAGTGTACGTATGTTGGACTGCCAAAGTAGTCATCCTATTTTGTCTGTAGTGCCATGTAAGTAGGGAAGAACAACACTACGTAACGGTTAATTGAATTCAGTATCTATTTATTTGTATACTTCGATTTTATATACACAGCATGTATTAATGTACAGGGTGTTCCAGCGAGGACTGAACAGGGACCTATTTTTGACCTTCCTTGTATTTTGGAAAAATTCAAAATAGCTAATCGATGTATTTTTTCTTGTAGAATCCAAAAATATCATCGAAAAAATATTTGAACCAGAAACAAAAGAGTTACGCTATGCATCAGGTGTTTTTTAAATGGAATGTATCGTTTTTTATACGATTTTTGGAAAGAGTGATTTTTTTTATTTCCGTTCTGATTAAAAGATTTGATTTTGCGATAGCTGTTTATATTACATTTTAATGTTTTACAAACTAAAATTTTAGCTTCACCTGTTTAAAATATACGATAGGTTGGTATAGGTGATCAAGGTAAAATGACGTTTGAATGCTTTGTCAATAAAAATTGACATTATTTTAATTATTGTCGAAGTCTTCACCTAAAATATATATATTTGACTCTGATCGAAATGAAATACTCTTTGGACGAGAGACTACAGATTGTTATGCTATTTTACAAGTGCCAAGAAAATGCAAGAGAAGCAAGAAGAAGATTTATTGCAAATTTTCATACAAATATATCCATCAATACAATTCTAAGGATAAAAAACCTATTTGAGGAAAATAAAACTTTACATGATAGAAAAAGAAATATACAAAGAAGAAGAAATCGAGACCAGGCCATTATAAATTATTTTCAAGTTAATCCAACCAAATCTATTTCGGATGCAGTTCGGGAAGTTCAGTACGGTGGCGGTGTAAGGCGCAGAAGAGTTACCCGAGGGACTGTTCACAGGACTCTGAAAATTCATAAATTTAGGCCTTTTCGTATCCTTCCACTTCAGCACCTAACACCGGCACAAAAAGAACTTCGCTTCCAATTTGTTTCTCAAATGGTAATTCGGCAAGAAAACGAAGACCCTGATTTATTCAAAAATATTGTGTGGACCGACGAAGCTACTTTCACAACATCGGGAGTATTCAACAGACATAATAGTCACCACTGGGCCGTTGAAAATCCAAAAAAGTTCCAGACTATTAAATTTCAAGGGAGGAATTCTATTCATGTTTGGTGTGGGATAAAAAACAATAAAATTTTGGGACCAATATTTTTTAATGGGACTTTAAATGGGCACAGATATTATGAGTTTTTAGAAAACGAAATTGAAAATTTTTTGGAAGACTTACCATTGGCAGAATATCAGAATTTAATTTGGCAACATGATGGGGCGCCTCCTCATGCCGTGCATGATGTGGTTCAATTTTTAAATCGGCGCCATAACGAATGGATAGGGCGAAATGGAACATATGCTTGGCCGCCCAATAGCCCCGACCTCTCAGTTTTGGATACATTTCTTTGGGGCCATTTGAAGAACGTCGTATACAGACAACGAAACGAAAATATTCAAGAGATCATGGGAAAAATTGTCGATGAAATAAACCGCCTTAACCAGGAAAATCATATTATAACAGCAAGTTTAGAAAGGCTACAAAGGGGTTATCGATGTTGTTTCGAGAAAAACGGCGGTCACATTGAAAACTTATGTTATTAGTAGTTTTATTTTATTATTTAATAATTATTTTTTATTGAATTTTTTTTTCTATCATGTAAAGTTTTATTTTCCTCAAATAGGTTTTTTATCCTTAGAATTGTATTGATGGATATATTTTTATGAAAATTTGCATTAAATCTTCTTCTTGCTTCTCTTGCATTTTCTTGGCACTTGTAAAATAGCATAACAATCTGTAGTCTCTCGTCCAAAGAGTATTTCATTTCGATCAGAGTCAAATATATATTTTTTAGGTGAAGACTTCGACAATAATTAAAATAATGTCAATTTTTATTGACAAAGCATTCAAACGTCATTTTACCTTGATCACCTATACCAACCTATCGTATATTTTAAACAGGTGAAGCTAAAATTTTAGTTTGTAAAACATTAAAATGTAATATAAACAGCTATCACAAAATCAAATCTTTTAATCAAAACGGACATAAAAAAATCACTCTTTCCAAAAATCGTATAAAAAACGATACATTCCATTTAAAAAACACCTGATGCATAGCGTAACTCTTTTGTTTCTGGTTCAAATATTTTTTCGATGATATTTTTGGATTCTACAAGAAAAAATACATCGATTGGCTATTTTGAATTTTTCCAAAATACAAGGAAGGTCGAAAATAGGTCCCTGTTCAGTCCTCGCTGGAACACCCTGTACCAATTTCCTTCCTTTGCAAAAATACGCCGATAACGAGAATCGTTCCATTAGATTCAATTTTCATTGTAAATTTAATATTGTGATGTTGATTGAGGTGGCCCAAAAATATGAGGATACTTTCCTGTCCATTAGGGCAAATAACAATAATATCATCTACATGTCTGAACCAGTGTTTTGGTTTAAGTGAAGTGGATGTTAATGCATCCTCAAAAACCTCCATCAAGATATTCGTTACCACAGGTGATAAAGGAGTTTCTATAGACCATACTTTTACCGTTTCGACTCATGGAAGGAAAATGGTACACTAAGACATTCTATGTAGAAAACAAATTCTCATTGCTTCTAAGCAATGAGAATTTTTTTTAAATTAGTTATAAATTTTATTTTATGAAAAAGAGTGCATAGAAGAATTATGAGATGAAACAAAACTTTAACATGTTTTCCTAAGATCCTGATTATTCATGAACACTATAAAAACATTGAGATATTATATTTGGCAGTTCTTTTAAACACATTTTCGTTAAGCACAAATTTATATTTATCTGGTAGTTTATTGTATATTTTGGCTCCAATATAGTAGATATTATTTTCATTTACACTAAGAGAATGAATAGGATACACAAGACCCAAATGGCCACGTCTTTCATAATTATGAAAGTCAGTGTTCTGACAGAATTTGTGAAATTTATTTTAACAAATAGAAGCACCTCATAAATGTACAACAAAGGTAGCGTTAGTATCCTGTATCGTCTAAATAGTGGTCTACATGTAGCCAAACCACACACTCCAGAAATGGTCCGATTTACTCGTTTCTGAATTTTAAAAGCTCGAATTAAGTGGGATGAATTACCCCAAAAAATTACATCATATCTTAAGCGGCTGTAAAATTGAGCATAGTAATACGAAAAATTAACTTCCATGGTTGAAAGGCATAGGATGAAGTGGCCAGTTTTTTGCACAGCTCATCAACATGTGCTTCTCAGTAAAACCCATTGTCCAGGTAAACGCCTAAAAACTTTACACACGAAACTTGGTGTACTAATTTACCATTAATTTTTATTAGATATGAGTCTTTGAGAACGCGAGTTCGAGGTGTAAAGGTCACAAAATTGGTTTTATCCGCATTTAAATACAATTTCTTTGTACCAAGTCATTTATAAAATATACGAAGCATTTCTTGAGTTTTTTCAATAGCCTCCTGCATAGTATTGCTCGCTACCCCATAAATGCTGTCATTAACAAAGAGAGTCTGATTCTTGTTGTTACAGACATCTGGAATATCATTAATAAATATTAAATATAAAAGGGGTCCCAGGACTGATCCCTGAGGTATCCTACAAGTAATGTCTAATGTCGACCATTCAGATATGATGATTGCAACCACTCATACATCCTACCTCTCAAACCACACTCAAAAAGTTTTTTCCAGATAAGATGATGGTCAACCAGAGTAGTTATAATAGGGGAGCGCCTCCTCCTCCTCCTCTTCCTCTCTCTCATGTCCCTCATTCTTAACTTCCTCCCCTTTTATTCTCATTCGCATCATATTTTTAATTTTTTCTCTTTGTTCTCCCACATTTGATTTTGCATTCTTAAGTCTTATAAATAGGTGCATCAAGATCATTTTAGTATGTTAAGGTACGAGTGACTGTTAAAAGAAAAAAATCTGTTGAATAAATCTATTAATAATAATATTAAAATAAAATGAGTGAATCAGTTGGAGAAAGAAATCGATCCATTCCGCTTCAGACAATTAGTCTCGAAGAAATTATACCAGGAGTTCAAGAAGAAAATATACCATTAGTTCGAGAAGAAAATAATGGGATTGTTTTAAAAAATTTGAATAAAACTGAGAGTGAAGAGAAAAAAGTGTTTTGTGCTATTTGTTTTGAAATAATCGAATATTATGATTCATGTAGACCAAATACATGTTCCCACATTTTTTGTTTAAAATGTATTTTAAGATGGAATGATGAAAATGGTTGTTCTATAATGGTAAACAATTGTCCTGTATGTCGCACTAGATATTACTATTTGGTACAAATCTTCAAAGATGTAATTAGACATCATTTTGTTGTAATTTTAAATAATATATAATAATATAGATAATATTTTTTTATAATTTGTGTTTGTGAAAACTCTGGTAACAAATAATTTTGTAAAAAAAAGTAAATGTAAATATATATAATAATTGACACACATTTTTTCCTTTTCCTATATTGAAACGACAACAATGATCTAACAAGTTTTTTAATACATACTAATTTTCACATTACATAACAAAACAATTGTTATGGGTTTACACAAAAAGTGCCACGCCCTAAAATGGCACCACTTTTGCAAATGGAAGCTTAAATTTTCTTATGGGAATTTACATGTAAAAATGACGGTTTTGATTGTCGGACCGGCATAGCCTAATCTACTACTTTTTAATTATACTAATAATATTAATATAATTTGCATCAAGTAAGAGAAAACTCAATTGAATACAGAAACAAGCGTTAACAAAATGTTATATGAGTGCTTCTAGTAGCAGTTGACATAATCGACACTTTTTTACATATGATTAGCTATTTCATTTAGAAATACAGTGTCAGATGTTAGAATAAAAAGAAGTATTTTGCATATAGCACTGAAAATATATAACCGCTTATAGTAACAGTTGACATTTTTTAAAATTATATTCATAATTCACTTATTACTTGACACATTTTTTCTTTTTGTTTTATACAAAATTGGTGGAAAAATTCAAAAATAACTTTTTACGCAACTCGAGCACAGCTTAGTAAATGTGTCTCGGCATACTAAAATGATCATGATGCACCTATTTATAAGACTTAAGAATGCAAAATCAAATGTGGGAGAACAAAGAGAAAAAATTAAAAATATGATGCGAATGAGAATAAAAGGGGAGGAAGTTAAGAATGAGGGACATGAGAGAGAGGAAGAGGAGGAGGAGGAGGCGCTCCCCTATTATAACTACTAACCAGGTCAAATGCTTTACTGAGGTTCATAAAGAGGCCAATACATTTCTTCAATATTACATTTTTCCTCTACAGTAAACATTGTTAAACAAACGTTTAAACTCTATAAAAAAAAAGAAAACAAAACGATATAATAATATGTATCAAAAGATTTCTGTAACTACGACAGTAATCAAAAGCAAAAGATGCGTCCAACGCCCACTTCGGTAAAAACATCAATATATCTACCGCAATACAAATCCTAGGTCTAGTGTTTCTTAAACAGAAAATAAGTTCCCAGCTTCACTTAGGCCTTCTATACAATATCCAACCCCTTGTTAGATATAATGTGCCTCCTGGAAATCGAACAAATTTAATTTTAAAGCAAGATTATACTCCCTATCATAAATGAAGGAAAAGCAAACCATATCAAAACACAATACAGAAAATAGAATTGATCCAGTAAACCCAAAACACTGGTTCAGGTATATAGATGATACTTTTGTTGTTTGGCCTCATGGACAGGATAATCTCCTCACATTTGTGGACCACCTTATCACAGTGGAAATTGAATCTAATCGAACGATTCGCTTTCTAGATGTATGTGTTCAAAGGAGGGTACATTAGGACATTCTGTGTATAGAAAACCGACGCATACAAATGGATATTTAAATGCAGAAGGAGTATTATTAAAATTTTATCAAGTCATCCCCATAAGATCTTTAATGTCTGTCCAAAATTTAAATTGAATCGGGTAAGTAGTTTTTTAGCTATGCCGCAAACTGACAGACAGACGGACCGAAGGAACTGAGAAAACATATTTTTTGGCATCTAGAAACGCTAAAACTTGAACTTGTATTAAAACCGTCACTTTTTATGATTGCAAATATTTTATTTGGCCGCCATTTTGTTCCCCCATTTTGAATTCACAGTTGAATGAAAAATCTAGATAAACATAGAAACTTACAGAAAAGTGAAGTTGTTAAAAGCGTGGTAAAAAACTCAGTTATAGTGACGTAGCTTTTTAATAACACATGTATTACCTATTATATACCACAAATGCTGTAAATATCAAGTATTTATTGTTAATAAGTTGATTAATTACGATTGCAATCCCTGAAGTTTTTATGATGTTGTCTTTTGTGAATAACCCATTTCATTATCATATTATTCTAGTTAATTTTGCGATTTTGTATAAAAATCCTGCAAGGAGGAATGCAAATGACAGCGTTGTGGTTTTTACCGCATACCTTTAGGCTAAATATCTTGAAACAATTACAAGCAATTAATCTTCATTCAGTCAGTAGGATATTCAAGAATAATACTTGCTCATGATATAACATTATAAAACATTCAGCTCAGCTTTAAGCATGTGCCGATTTTAGTAGATGTTTGTAAATTTTCCTTCGAAAAAAAGCGATAAATTATCACCTCCTTAATCATTTACGCTTTTTATGGGCTTACTTTGTGTGAAACACGTGTCAAGCCTTTCAGTTAATCTGGTTACCACTTTCGCCCGCATTCCTGCTGGTGGTCTCTTCGCGTATAACGCGAGTAAAAAATTACGAAATCGACTTCCAGGTGTCTTTATGTATTGTAGCGATGACTGCCTGAAAGTTATGTATGAGAATTTAATACACTGTGCAAAACAATTAACGCCTAAAATTTCGTCTAACTTTGAATGGAAATTTCTCGAGAATGGTTGATCCGATTTTGATGAAGTTTTTATCGAAATTTAGGTTAATTCCTCGTGAATATTCTTTTGATATTAAAATTCAATGTTACTTTGTTCTAGGCAATAATACAGGGTGAAAAAGAAAGACATGTTTTATTTACCAAAGTTTAAAACACCCTGTAGAATAAATCAAATGGATTCAAGAGATCTAACCAAAAGAATGTTGTAGCCCAGTATGTTTCCAACAAATCGTTTTTGTATTCGCTTCAATAGCGCAATTTTTGCCTGAGTTACAGGACTTATTGAAAAGTACTGCATTTACTGTGTTTTAAATGAATTTACCAGTTCATGTTTGAATTGATTCTGTTGAAGACGTTTGTAATTTGTAGCTTGGTTGTGAAGATTTTTTTTTGGATCACTAAAATTCAATATTAGTTTTGTTCAGTCAATAATACAGGGTGCAACGAAAAATAAATTATACTGTTTTTTAAATTACGAACGCATCGGTTACCGGGTATTTGAACATGGCGCTATTCTACATTTTAGTTTAGTTATACGAAAATCTCTTCGTGATATCAAGGGCCAGGATCGGTTTAGTTGTGTCAATAATACAGGGAGTTAGAAAAACATGTTTTAATAGGTAAGATTAAGATATGAACACGACAGTCAAAAAAACAAAACACTAAGAACTAAAACGAACAAAAATAAACTTTATAACTATTGAACTAATATTTCGTATTTCCCCCTCTGTTTCTTATGACTGCTTCGCACCTTCTATTCATGCTTAATATCAAATTTTGCATGAGTACCTCATCCAGCCCATTCCAAGTATCGATGAGTAGCTCAACCAGCTCTTCCACGTTATTTGGCTGTCTTTCATTAGTCCTTAATCTCCTGCCCAATAAGTCCCAAACATGTTTGATTGGGTTCAGGTCCGGACTACGTGCAGGCCATTGCATGACATCGATCCCAACATTATTAACGTAATTTTGCACTACACGTGCTGTATGGGGACGAGCGTTGTCATGCATTAATAAAAAGTCCGCTCCAACATTATGTGCAAATGGCCTCACGTGATTGTCCAGTATTTCGTTAATATATCGATCCGCATTCAAATTCCCATCTACAATAACTAACTCCGTACGACCAGGACCCCTCAAAGATACCCCTCTCCAAATCATTACTGATCCCCCACCAAACATTACGGTATTAACAAAATTCCCCTGTACATAGCATTCATTTGGTCTACGATACACACGGACCCGTCTATCGCAATTAAAAAGACAGAATCTCGATTCATCTGTCCACAGCACTCTCGACTAATCAGCTTCCACCCAGTTCATACGTTCGTTAGCCCATTTTAGCCTGGCTCTCCGATGTGTTGCTGTTAACGCAGGACCTCGTGCAGGAACACGTGGTCTCAAATTTCCTTCCCTCAAACGATTCCGCACTGTTTGAGTGCTTACCTGAGGACCATTCGCGTGTTGAATTTCCTGCCTTAGAAACCTTGCCGTCACGAAACGTTGTCGTAAAGCAGACAACCGCAGATACCGGTCTTCACGCTCACTGGTAACACGCTGTCGACCTTGTCCAATCCATCTGGAATGATCATCAGTCTCCATGTGTCTCTGTATGACTCTATGTACAGTTGATTTATGAACATTCAATCGTTCCGCTATCCTGCTATAGCTCCAGCCTTCATCTCTAAGAGTTTTTGCAATTACACACTCGTCGAGGGTCAAATTTCTAGTTTGTCTTGGCATGACTGTACACAATAAGAAGAAAAATTTAAAACCGAACTGAAACTGACGCCTAAGTGTCAATCTGGTATAAGTTGTGTTCTCTTGTTACCGGGCAACGTCTTCAACAGAATCAATTCAAACATGAACTGGTAAATTCATTTAAAACCAATATGTTTCCAACAAATCGTTTTTTTATTCGCTTCAATAGCACAATTTTTGCCTGAGTTACAGGACTTATTGAAAGGTACTGCATTTACTGTGTTTTAAATGAATTTATCAGTTCATGTTTGAATTGATTCTGTTGAAGACGTTTGTAATTTGTAGCTTGGTTGTGAAGATTTTTTTTTTGGATCACTCAAATTCAATATTAGTTTTGTTCAGTCAATAATACAGGGTGCAACGGAAAATAAATTATACTGTTTTTTAAATTACGAACGCATCGGTTACCGGGTATTTGAACATGGCGCTATTCTACATTTTAGTTTAGTTATACGAAAATTTCTTCGTGATATCAAGGGCCAGGATCGGTTTAGTTTTGTCAATAATACAGGGAGTTAGAAAAACATGTTTTAATAGGTCAGATTAAGATATGAACACGACAGTCAAAAAAACAAAACACTAAGAACTAAAATGAACAAAAATAAACTTTATAACTATTGAACTAATATTTCGTATTTCCCCCTCTGTTTCTTATGACTGCTTCGCACCTTCTATTCATGCTTAATATCAAATTTCGTATGAGTACCTCATCCAGCCCATTCCAAGTATCGATGAGTAGCTCACCCAGCTCTTCCACGTTATTTGGCTGTCTTTCATTAGCCCTTAATCTCCTGCTCAATAAGTCCCAAACATGTTCGATTGGGTTCAGGTCCGAACTACGTGCAGGCCATTGCATGACATCGATCCCGACATTATTAACGTAATTTTGCACTACACGTGCTGCATGGGGTCGAGCGTTGTCATGCATTAATAAAAACTCCGCTCCAACATTATGTGCAAATGGCCTCACGTGATTGTCCAGTATTTCGTTGATATATCAATCCGCATTCAAATTCCCATCCACAATAACTAACTCCGTACGACCAGGACCCCTCAAAGATACCCCTCCCCAAACCATTACTGATCCCCACCAAACATTACGGTATTAACAAAATTCCCCTCTACAAAGCGTTCATTTGGTCTACGATACACACGGACCCGTCTATCGCAATTAAAAAGACAGAATTTCGATTCATCTGTCCACAGCACTCTCGACTAATCAGCTTCCGCCCAGTTCATACGTTCGTTAGCCTATTCTAGCCTGGCTCTCCGATGTGTTGCTGTTAACGCAGGACCTCGTGCAGGAACACGTGGTCTCAAATTTCCTTCCCTCAAACGATTCCGCACTGTTTGAGTGCTTACCTGAGGACCATTCGCGTGTTGAATTTCCTGCCTCAGAAACCTTGTCGTCACGAAACGTTGTCGTAAAGCAGACAACCGCAGATACCGGTCTTCACGCTCACTGATAACACGCTGTCGACCTTGTCCAATCTGTCTGGAATGATCATCGGTCTCCATGTGTCTCTGTATGGTTCTATGTACAGTTGATTTATGAACATTCAATCGTTCCGCTATCCTGCTATAGCTCCAGCCTTCATCTCTAAGAGTTCTTGCAATTACACACTCGTCGCGGGTCAAATTTCTAGTTTGTCTTGGCATGACTGTACACAATAAGAAGAAAAATTTAAAACCGAACTGAAACTGACGCCTAAATGTCAATCTGGTATAAGTTGTGTTCTCTTGTTACCGGGCAACGTCTTCAACAGAATCAATTCAAACATGAACTGGTAAATTCATTTAAAACACAGTAAATGCAGTACTTTTCAATAAGTCCTGTAACTCAGGCAAAAATTGTGCTATTGAAGCGAATAAAAAAACGATTTGTTGGAAACATACTGGGCTACAACATTCTTTTGGTTAGATCTCTTGAATCCATCTGATTTATTCTACAGAGTGTTTTAAACTTTGGTAAATAAAACATGTCTTTCTTTTTCACCCTGTATTATTGCCTAGAACAAAGTAACATTGAATTTTAATATCAAAATAATATTCACGAGGAATTAACCTAAATTTCGATAAAAACTTCATCATAATCGGATTAACCATTCTCGAGAAATTTCCATTCAAAGTTAGACGAAATTTTAGGCGTTGCGTTAATTGTTTTGCGCAGTGTATATTATGCAGAAACATTACAAACCACAATAAAAAATTGAGGCAAATAAATTTATTAATTGGTCCAAAAAATGTAATTGTTAAAATAAAAACCATCCTAATTTTAAAATTACTCATGAGAGTTATACTATTCCTTTTGTTACTTCAATTAAAAATCTTGGTGTTTTTTTTTATCTCAATTTAAATTTTAATGAATTAAAAAAAATCGTTAAAAATGCATATTTTTAACTAAGAATTTTATACAATTTTAAAGATTTTTCAAATACTAACACTGAAATAAAACTTGCTAACAAGCGACTCTCACACTCAGAAACGAAAACCTGGTGTGGGGTGTATCATTTCAGAAAACCGTGTTTTTCAATCTCTCGGCGGGCATATCTCTGAAACTATTGGATATAGGACATTGAATTTAATATGTATTTTTAGAGGAGACGTGGATCTCAAGATTTGTTTGAAACATTTTTGTGTTCCACCTTTGGTATCGAAGATATGGTACCGCAAAATTGACTAAAAAAGTCAACGTTGTAGCACGGTTGAGATCGCAATTTTAATTTTTTTCTGGCGAAACTTTATGGAACGATGGTTCTTCCGATCTTACAGAATCCTATTGTTTTTGGTTGGGTTTCAATTTCGTTTGTCGAATTTTTTTCGTTCAAAAAAAGGGTGTTTTGGGGCGGTTATAACTCAAAGTGGGTGAGACCTATCGAAATTTGCCAATAAACTTTTTTCATAAGAAATATCTAGGAGAACAAAAACCTAAAGGCATTTCTGTCGGAAAAATGGCGTGAAAATAGATTTTTTTAAGAAAAACTGAAATTTTTAGAAAAAGTCATAAGAAATTAATTTTTTAGTCATTTTTTCTTTTTTATAAAAAAAAGTAGGCATTTGGTTAGAGAACTAATGACAGCATCGGAAAGTGCTTAAAAAACTACACAAAATGGACTATTTAGCAAGGGTTCTGGATATATACAGAGGGTGCACTAACGAGGTGAAGTTTGCACATTATCGTGTATTACAAAGAAACTAATATATCTAAGCCCGCAGGATATTTCTTTTACGAAACAAAATATTTTTAGGTAGACCGTGACCAAATTTCGAGTTTATAGCTTTAACGGTTAAATTACTGCAATTTTTTAAAAGTTAATAATTTAAATTCCAACTTTAACCTCGTTTTGCCGCTTACTGAGAAGAATAATCGAAACTATCTCCAGACCCGCGTATGGAGCATTTATTTGGCCACAAAAAAGCTTTGATAACATTTCCCTCTAACTAATCATCAAGTGGGTGAAAATGCGATTTAAAGAAAAAATCGATAGATACCGATCTATACAGTGGGGTCATTTAAGTGTGCAACATATAGGAATTTTTTTATTAACTATGCAATCAAAATAAAAATATTACCAAAAGTTGGTGTATCCTCGATAATTATATAAAGTGTACTTAGAATGGTTGCAAGTCAAACAGCATACAGGGTAGGTCAAAAAATATTAAAATCATGCAAGAATAGAGTACCCTTATTTCAAAAGATTCAGCAAAATTTTATTCAGACATGTTATTTAGCATCAAAAGTTATGCCTGTATACCAAAACATAGCCTTCTGAGAAAAAAAAAATTTTTTTTTTGGAAAAAATCAAAAAAGTTTTTGAAAAACTGATTTTTTTGATAATTATCATAAACACTTTCACAGTTTAATCAAAATCAGATCAGATTCGCATAACTCCGTTAAAATTTAAGTATACTGTGAAATTAACTTGGATTTTTAATTTTTTAGGGAATCACAAACTTCAGGTTTGTTGCAACGATATTAAACACAACTTGAAAATTTCGGCAATATTCTTTTTAACAAGACGAAACATTTGTAAAGAAAATATGCTCATTAAAAAACTTTCCTTTGAAGTGCAAAATTATAAAATTCTTATTAAATAACTGTACACATTAATTGACAAACCTGAAATCCTATACTAAGATAATCGCGGATACCTATGGAAAAAACAAATGAGGGTTAGAAGTAAAAATTATTACACTTCGGTAACGTTAATATTTCATTCTAGAAGAACAATTATATTTTACACATTAACAATTAACGCTAGTCGAGAAGGCAGAATTAGTTTTGATATGTGGGGATAATTATAAAACAGTGCGTGTCGCAGCAGATATTTTCAATGAACCACATCCAGACAAACAAGTTCACTACTCAACTGTAAGTAGACTTTTAATAAACTTCAAACAGACAGGATCTTTAGACTATAAATATAAAAATGAACGTGCCAAAACTGTTTGTACTGAAGAAAATCAATTAGTCAGTTGTTGAAAACCCTAGAAGATCCACCCAGAAAATTTCTGTTTATACGGATATTAAAAAAAAGCTCTGTTAAGAGCATTAACAAGAAAAACAAGTTTCATGATTATAGGCCAATGTTTATTTGCACGTTTCAAGAACGAGACTATGACATCCGCTATGATTTCTGCATATGGATTCAAGGACAAATAGAAGATCAGTGTGATTTTTGTAGACACATTCTCTTTGGGGATGAATCCGCGTTCACAACAAATGGCACTGTCTCTTCTCAAAATTGTAGGTGGTGGTCGGACGCAAATCCAAGTTTTGTTATTGACAATAGAAACCAGTATTACCAAAAAACAAACGTGTGGTGCGGTATTATCAACGAAAAATTATTGGGTCTGTTTGTTTTCGCCGAAACCTAACTGGTGATACCTATTTGCAGTTTCCGGAAAACGAAATATCGGATTTTTTGGACAATATAAGTTTACAAGAACGGTATAAATTATGGTTTGTACATGATGGATATCCCGCTTATTTTACTAGAAATGTTTCTGAATGGTTAAATAGGAAATTTGGTACCAAATGGTTAGGACGAAATACCGATCCACGGTGGCCTCCTCGTTCCCCAGATCTTACCCCATTAGATTTTTTTATGGGGGATACTTAAAGCAAAAAGTTTATAAGGATCGACCATTTAATAATGTTGAGGAACTTGAAATGTTTGACGTCGTCATTTTTGACAATAAACAAAATAGCATGACTTGGATACACAGGTAGTAATGATATAGGTAAAAAAATATTGTTATCTATAATTTGAATGTCAATTAATGCATCTTCCGTTCGCGAGCTACAACTTAACCAAATTACTGTGGGTCGCGATGTATATTAAACGGATTGTTAATTGCAACAAATTTAACCTGGTTGTTATGTTACCCTAGGTTGTTAATAAAATTTTCCGCACTACTGCTGAAAAACAAATTTTCCACACTAAAATATGTGTTGAAAATTAGATTTTCCGCACGCTTGTAGAAAAAATAATTTTCGGCATTTTAGACAGTTGTTTATATATTTCCCCAAATATGTTTAGAGGTTTGTAAAATAACATTCTTTAGATGCAGCTAAACAATATTCATACAATCAATTTCCTGATAGCCGTATATGAAAAAAAAATCCTATTATATGTATTATATTATTTTCCAGGCTTATAGGGACATAGTGACGTCCCTAAGTACCGAAAATAATAACTATAATGGGTTCATTAACTTCTCGCGGTCTAACCGATCGTCTACTGTGCGAACACATTCCTGATAAATTGTCTTTCGGCCTTCCACGCCAATTTCAATTCGAGAGGTCAATTTGTAAAAATGTCTCGTTCCCCACGATAAATCATCTTTTTTAAAAATATCATCAACGGGCCATTAGCATATTCATATTGTTGGGTTTCAAGGTTAATTCGGGTGATTCGTATTCGCCAGGAGTAGTGCCTCATTCGGTAGCCGTTTAGAAGTAATATTCTGCGGAAATTGAAAGCAATTATTTTTGCAACTGAAAAGGAGATTTTTTTTGTTTCTGGGTATAATTTCTAGTTTAGTTGTCTAATTTCACATTGTTCAATGTGTAGTTTTTGTTATGCTGTAAATGGTGTAGTGACCCACTCAATATAAACATTCAAAATTTAAAATTTTAAAATATGTAATTCAACAATGTCTACAAGACAAACAAATAAAATCAATATCAAGCCAACGAAAGCCATTTCTAGATTCTTAGTTACATATTTGCTAGCTTATGGTTCTTTTTCGAAACCTAAACCTAAGGAATCGGTAAGAAAATTGAAGAACAAACAACAATTCCAAAATCTACTGCACATTCCGATCAAAAAAACATTGCTTTCATCCATATAAATCTTGTACAATTCAGGGTCTTTAAATTAATTGAAGCAAATATTTAATATAATTACATACTTCAACATGTAGACTAGTCTGTCTACGGAATGTTTCGATACATAATATAAACAAATACTTTCATCCTATCGGGACTCATCAGTGCGCCGATCGTAAGAGAAAAACATTAAATAATAGAAAAGAATTGATTTCAAAATTTTAAAATGTGTCAGTTTGTTTGACATGTAACCTAGAGATGAAAAAAATGATAGTTTGCAGCCATCTATAATGTTATTTTTAAATGTGTTCAGATTATTTGTTGCGTATAGATTGACAAACAAAAATCTTTTTTGGCTTTTTCGCAACTGAATAAAAATATTTAACTTTAAATTAATTGAAGCAAATATTTAATATAATTACATACCTCAAATTTAAAGTTAAATATTTTTATTCAGTTGCGAAAAAGCCAAAAAAGATTTTTGTTTGTCAAAGGCACAAATGGAATCACAAAAACAAAATTGCGATAGTCGTTTAACTAAACTGTTGTGTCGGCTGTGATGCAGAACATGTTCCAAATAAGGATCATTTTCTTGTTATGACGTTGGTGTACGTGGAATGAAAACATACCATCATTTACTGCTCCCAACGAAAGCCAGGAGTCACAATGTAATTCAATGCCTGTCGTGGAATTAGCCAGCGGAGTAGTTATTTTTGTGATTCCATTTTGTGCCTTTGCCCTACACGGGGCTCGTTAGTCTATGGCGGCCTGATGAGCTCTAATAAGAGCGAAATCGCGATAGTCGTTTGACTAAAATGGATCATTGTGTCTGCTGTGATGCAGAACATGTTCCAAATAAGGATCATTTTCTTGTTATGACGTTGGTGTACGTGGAATGAATACATACATATATACATATATATATATATATATATATATATATATATATATATATATATATATATAAGTGTATTACATTCTCTTTGCAACGACTCCAAAAGCAAATTGTGCTCTTTTCATTGAGACACCCGGTATAATGCAGTAAAAAGTAATAAATATATGCGTGACAGTTAATTGCAAAATGTAAATAAGTTCCCCAAAGGCCAGTCAGAGGTGAAAAATTGCCGAAAAGACTTCTGAAAACTACCGGAGCGTGTGTAAAACCTAATATATTTATTTCAGACACGTCGAATGCTTGCATACGAATTAGTGAGATTTTGAAATTAATATCTTTGTTAATTAAAGCACGGGTTTCAATTGTACGATGACTAAGTGGAATGTCTAGGAAAAAACATCAATAAATTTTTGTTACTACTCACCGACTTTTATGAAACTGCAGTGAAGAAAATCCTGAAGAAATAGAGATATTGGAAACGTATGTTCAAAATAAATCTTTTAATAAACTACATGAATTAGCAGTAATTTTTGGCGTTATCAAAATTAAAAATGTGCTATAATAACTTTTCACTTTTTATTATCAAACCTCCTCTATCACCAGTATTAGCCAATATCTTTATAGGGGCCTTTGATGATATTGTTTTAACATCCACTCCACTAAAACCAAAACAGTGGCTTAAATATTATGCAGATGATACCTCTGTAGTTTGGCTTCTCTGTCGTTTAGGACTAGTATTTAGGTTAATATTAGCGTTAGAATGAAAAGAGATTGATAAAGAAGGATTATAATTATAAATTCGAGTCGGGGCCACATTGGCACTACCCACGGTACAATACCGATTAAAAATAACTAAGTCTAATAATTCAATATTTTGAACATAGTTGTGTTGATTTAGTCCTTGCAAGTTTAAAAAGTGTATGAGACTGGTGAGATAGTTATCTTGCTTTCCTATTCTTAACCAAAATTCAGAATAACTTGGTATATTAAAGTCACCCAATAGAAATGTAAATCATATAAAAAGTATATTGAGGATAAAAACTCTAAAAACAGTACTTACTCCTCTGCGTTAAGGCGCGGAGGTATATAACAATATACTATATATATTAAACATACAAAAAACTTCGTGGGTTAGGGTCTACATCACAACCAATGGCAACCAATCTTAACTCAGAGTCACAGTTAGGTGACCACAAGTCGACTTTAAAAGCCCGCCTGAATTTTTCCAAGCTCATTCAGTGTTCAGATCTCATGTAGTAAAGATCCCTGAAGATGTCTCGTGCAATCGAAGGCAAAACATCGGATATTAATTCCAATTTGACACGGTCTAATTCCAAAAACCATGGTTTCTTAAAAGTCAATAGAGATAAGGCAAAAGGCCTTTTAATGATACCCCGATAACCTCAGTTGTTCTGCAGGCTTCATTTTACCAGCGGTTTATTACGAATATACATGTCAAGCGATTGTGTGCAAATCAGTATCAAATTGAAATTAATAACTCTATTAATTTGACACGTGTTTCAATTATATTGTGACTAATTGAAATACTCAACATGTCTAGGGAAAAAAAAACATGAATAGATCTCCGACACAGAACTATGCGTTAATACTTGGAATTTAAATCTGCATGATTATCTTTTAGAATAATTACTGTCTGCGTTGAACACTGACATAATGGTGGTTCTATTTCGCATGTACATTTCTTGAGGCAGTATAATATATATTGTGGCAGTAAAGTCTGGAAACTTCCAAATATATCGGAAATAAATAATATTTTTAAGAGAAACATGAAAACTCGTCTGTTTAGGTTCTTATTTTTCCATATTTCCAGCCCCCCTCCCCCCGCTCATTATGTTGACATCTATCAAAGTTATGACCTATATCTGCAATTTTTCACGGGATATTTGATATATGTGACCCCTTCCCTTACTCTTATAAGATCCAAAATAGAAGATCATAAATTGATAATATTATATTTTATTTTTCAAATTGCTTTCATAAATCGCCTTCCAAACGCCAAAACCTGTATTGTGTTTCCAGTTGACTTTATGAATCTCCCCCGGGCAAGATTAATCATCCACGGCGGCGACGTCGGATTGGAGTTAAGCAGCTCGCCCACTAGATCGGATCGGATCGGAACGGCACGGAACAGTCCTTTCGGAATGTTTTGAAATACGTAGAAATAGATTGATATCCGCGCACTGCTTCAGTCCCGCTCGGCAACGTCCATCGGTTGGCTACGGAATCAGTCTTTTTTGGTAGAGAGGGCAAAAAATTCCGAAGGTCCGATCAGTTTTCTCGTTTGATGGAGTGTGTACTACCTTGTTAATTATTTTGTGTGCTATTTATTGTTTACAATGGATGAAGAACTTTTAATTGATACTGTTAGAGAATATCCACATCTCTATGATCAAGCTAGTAAATATTATCATGACAGTTCACGAAAGGAAAATGCTTGGGAAGAAATAAGAAAAATTCTTCATTGCACAGGTAATATTATATTTTAAATTATTATATTATTAACATAAATAACATTTGTAGTTGCAGGTAATTTTGTGTATCAAAATTCTGCTCTTTATGCGTATCACGGTATGTTTCTTCTACCTTGATAAATACTTTCACGTTGCCAAGGTACAGAACCTTGAGGAGAAATAAAAAAATCTTTAAATGTTTCTCGAATTGCATGTGCTTCTCTTTGAAAATTGCCACCCTGTCTTGCCACAGGTACTACGCCTAAAAGTTCTTCTTCGTGCTCAAGTTCCCCCGGCTGCCATTCACATTTGTCATTTCGAAGGAAATTATGTAATACAGTAGTGGCCTGTATAATCAAATCTAGATGCTCTGGTGAAATATTGAATTTTTTAAAATATATGCGAAATTTTTTTGCCAGAATTCCAAACCCATTTTCACTTACTCGTCTTGCTCTGCTATGACGATAATTATATATTTTTTTAGCCTCGTCATTAAGACTTTGTATACCTGGATAAGGTCTCATCAAATTTGGCAACAAAGGAAATGCCTCATCTCCCACTATCACATGAGGCAACCCTTTGTCTGTCCCTGGCAAAGCTTTGTTTTGTGGTATTCCCAGTTTTCCAGAAATTAATTTTTTACCTAATTGTGACGAATTAAATATACCACCGTCGCTATTTCGTCCATATGCTCCAATATCAACAGTTATAAATCTATAATCAGCGTCTAGTAGAGAGTCTAGAGACCTTCCGCCCTCTTCCGCCAGTCCGCCCACTTGAAAAAAGTAGGGAAATTATAGATTAATCACACCTCAATTTGCGAATCATTCAAATAACGAAAATGGCTAAAAAACTTGATTATTCATATTTTTAAGAAAATGTATCAAAATTCAAAACGATGTATCTCGAGACCTATTAGAGCTAGATAAGTTTTGTTTAGGCCAGATTATAGATAATTTACTATACAGTTTTTTTAGTTGGGGCATACTTTGGGCGGACTAGCGGAGGTGGGGGAGGTCAAAAATTTGAATTTAACACTAGAGTATCAACCCATACACAACATATTAAAAATTTGAAAGTACCCTAAATAATGTAACCATTTACCCCCTTGCCGCCCTCCCCCTGTATACGCCACTGGTTGTGTGTTGTTTTCTTTCTTATAAATTACTGCAACTGCATATCATTTCATTACACTTCTATTTACATAATGAAACACTCAAATTAATGCTAAACCCAATTTACTCATATCCTTCTCCATTTTCAGCGGCTGAATGTAAAAAAAAATGGACTTCTCTTCGTGATAATTTCCGTAAAGCTGCTGAAACGAAAAACCAAAAGTGGTCAATCAGCGATAAAGTGCAAGCCATGGAAGTTTGAAAAACAGATGTCTTTTCTACTTCCCTTTATTAGTGAGCGAGAACAAACTTCAAATTTGGCATCAACTGTATCTGATAATGAAAGCGAAGACGAAGTAGATATTACCAAAACTCCAAATTCACAAATCAGTGATTCGCAACCAACTTCTCCACAATCGCCACAAAATTCCCCGTCCTTCACCCACACCTTCACTTTCTTCGATGAGTTCATTCAAATCTGTTAAAGATAGTCAACAGGTACCCATATCAAAGATAGTACAAACCTATTTTGAAAAAAAACTAGCATCAAAAAAATCTCCCCTACAAGAAAAAGACCATCTAACAAAATTTTTTGAGGCTATGGAAGAAACCGTACGTACTTTTGAGCCACAATTACAAATCGAAATTAAAGGAAAAATTTCAGCATTAGTAACAGAGTATGAACTAAAAAATTTCCACGATCGTCAGATCACCACATCATGTCAGTCAGTTCAGCATATCCAACAACCTCAGGCAAATCAGTTTACATTATTAGGTCAACAACACCCACAACAATCACATTACTCACTGCATTCACCACCAGAGTTTGAAGATTCCGCTACATCTGCACAATATTCCTATCCTTCTGATTCAGAACCATCAAGACGATATGAACAGCCACAGGTGCCACATTTTCAAAACTTATAAATTTTTTTTGTTAGAATCTAAAATTTATTTGTATAAAGGCAATATCTAAATTAGTTTTAGTGTTGTAATGTTTTTGTTTTTTGGTAAATAAAATTAAGTAAATATAGTTTTACTTACTTCAATGTTACTGCTAAACGTTCTTCAGGAGAAATTGATTTTCTAAAATTAATATCTTGTCGTTTTAAAGGTAATATCTTAACCAATTCAAAAAATTTTTCCTGCGACAGTCTAAAATATTTGAAAAATTTCTTGTCATCTCTTAATAAATCAGGAAACAGGTTCACAAACTCTCCAAATACATCTCGTTTAAGGTTAATTTCATGAACCCAAAATCTCCTATTTTGTTTCTCTATCTCAAGGCATGCCAACGCAATCATATCATCTTCGTCGGAAGATGAAGAGCTCATATTATATAAATTATTAAGTAGTGTTTATAAAATTCTAATACGAACTAAAATAAATACGCCACAAAAATTATAATTCGACTGTTACTGATAGACTGAAGCATACCGATTTGGTGAGCGGGCGTTGAACGTTTCCGAACTGAGCGATGCCGTGTCGATCCGATCCGAACCGATTCAATGGGCGCCCTGCTTTATTCGGAGTCCGTTGTGGGGCTAATAGAATTTCCGCACGTCGATATGCGAAGGATATCGGCGCTTTTTCTCGGCTGTTGCTAGGATGGCTTTTATATTTTATTTTTAGATCATTTAAGTCGCGAAGGAATTTCCTATTGCGAATTTCGGCGGTCAAAAAGCGCTAAGTTCGGTCGCTTTTTGTATATTGAGTTGTGTGTTATCGGTAGAGATTGATAAAATAGATAAACCATTAACTTCCGGAGTTTCAAAAATCGGACAATCTCGTTGCATAATTATGTGTAGTGTGTAAAATACTGTAAAATGGATTTTCCCGGTGTAGTTTTCAGGAGAAATTGGACATTATTTCCTCAGATAGGCATATGCCATATATTAGTTCAGACACTAAAGTTGAACAGTCTATTAAAAAATGTACTAGACATTTTAAAATGGACTTTTATGATAAGTATGGTTGCCTAACTGGGTGCAAAAACATTAGTTAAATTAATTTGTTGACCTTGTTTTTTTATACTTTGTCGACCATCATAACTTTAATTGTTTAAACTACAATGATTATTTTTTTATCAGTTTATAGGATTTTTTTTCTATAGGGTATTCCAACAAATTAGCACAACAAAATATTATCCTAACTGTAAAAATAAAAATTTCAGCGGGTATCAAAACATATTGTTAATGAGAAAAATGTGTTTTAGAAAAGTTCTTCGAATGCTCTTTCAAACAGCGTGAAAATATATTGAGGGATTTATTAAAAAAAACTTTAGTAATCCATACTTTTTTGGAACACTCTGTAGAGAAATTTTGTCTTTGAAATTAAATTGTAACTAAGAACCTACAAACTGGTACAAAAATCATAACTTTAATTTGAGAAGCAAAAAAGTTAAGGGGGTGGACAAAATATAATCAGCAACTCCCTACATTTATTTTCCATATATTTATAAAATACCAAAAAAACACATCAATAAGGAGGCAAGTATTTTGTTCTACCCACAATATACATGGTTACCAGCATGACACAGTTGACTGCGGTTTCAGTTTTGAAGTATTTTTAAATTTTTTTCACCCCAAAAATACCGTCACAGAAGCAAAGGATTGAAATCTTTATGATGTATAGCTGGGGAGATCGCACCCAGCACTTTGACCTCGACTAAGTAGTGAACTATTTAACTCTAAATAATTCAGAACGCAAACCAATTTCCAAATCAATGATCAGTAAAGTTTTAAAAAATCCTGAGACCATTCACGTGAAACAAATTTATTTAGGGACAGATATCTAAATATGGACAATGATCTTGATATTTTTCTTCATCATCCGTCAGATCTCATTAAATTCAAATATTTGCTACAGTTAAAAATATTCTGCATAAGGAAAATATCATCTTTACAAGATTAGACTAATTCATAGCGTCATCGAAGAAAACTACGACCGCGTAATCCAATTTTGAGAAATCGGGCAAGATTTTGGCAATTTAGACTAGCTTTCCCGTTGGACTCAAGTGACCCATGTACTGAAAAGTCAACTTATGGGCTGGTATATTTAAAAGAGTATTATTAATCTAATTAAGCCTATTTATATGGATTTTCTGCAAACTGCCTTACGTCAACATTATTCAAGCAATCAGCCTGACACGCCAACTGAAACAAGATAGGGCATTTCGCGGTACTTGTTAGGAAATACCTCAATGAAATATTGAAACAGGTGAATTGGACGACGTGGTGACATTTAATGGCCTCCAAGGTCACCTGACCTGACAACTTTAGATTTGTTTCTGTGGAGTTAAAGTTTGCTTTACCAGACCTTAGGTTGAAGCCTTTAAGGGTAGAAATATGCCGAATGGGCGTATAGTCGGAATATAATCGATAATTTGATATAGTAATTCTAGAATAAACCTTTCATATTTTAGGATTAAATACGTAGTTAGGCAGTCTTTGTAGACAATGAACATACAGTTGATACAGACCATTGTCGTATTTAGGTGAGTGGCAAAGGGAGCAAATGCTCCCCAGAAAATATAACGCTGAGAAAATATTTTTTTTGATAAAGATTCATAAATAATTGCTCACTGAATTGAAACTTTTAGTAATTTATCATTAATAATGAAACTGAAAGGGTGGGATGATAAATTTAAAAAAAAATGGCGCGATGACAACTGTTCCAATGTAAATATTTATTCCTGAGACTCAAAAT
>JAUTXW010001743.1:0-36558 GCA_030620095.1 Kuschelorhynchus macadamiae
TATGTTTTGCCCTCTACTCATTTAGATTTTAGTATTGCTAATTCACCGAGGTTATAGTTTGAAAATGTATATTTCTTATAAAAAAGCCAACAAAACTAATGAAACTAAACTTAACTGTAATTGTATAAGAAATATAAAATATTAAAGAAAATGTTATAGTAATCGAGCAAGCAGGGTTACTTTAACAGGATAGTCAACAACTTTGGATAGAATTGTCTTTGAAAAACAAAAGAGTTTTAATGGGAGCGCTTTCAAACCTCCATCAGTTAGTTTTAGAAAAATATTTTGTGTTTAAAATAAATTATCCTCCCTGTTGCCTTCTTTTGATTATACCCTTCTCTTGGGTGACCTGAATGTTGATCTTCTAAGTGAGACGGTAGAAAGCAGTCAGTTAAGATCTTTGTTACATATGTTTAATCTAAAACAAACTATCACGGACCCAACAAGAATAACGAGAAGCACATGTACCCTTATTGATATTCTTTGTGTAGACAGTAATGCTAATGTGGTAAACTGGGAACTAAAGATTTGCTTAATCTCACAGATCACAGACTTATTTACTCTACTATCGAAATTGAAACACCCAAAAAGACCGCAAAAATAATATCCTATAGAGACTTTAGCTCATTTAATCAGCAACAATTCGACATTAAGATGCAAAGATTCAATTTCGATGATGATGCTTGGCAACGGGGAACCTTCGATTGTAGACTTCAAATTCTTAATGAGCGACTGACCGACGACGTATTCGATAGACACGCACCCTTCGTAACTGTTAAATTAAAACGGAAGTATAAACTGTACATTACAAACACAATAAAAGAAATCATTCAATTAATAAAGAAAAAGGCATTTAATAGATTTAAACGCACTCGTAACATTGAGCATAAAAACTTCTACACAAAAACTACCTTTCTTTCGCAATACGCAGTGAAAAAAAGGCATATATGTCATTTTGAACTTCAGAGAGCCAACAAAAACTCCAAAATGCTTTGGTCTCGACTTACCAATCCTGGCTAAAATGTTAGAATTGCTAGTACCTGATATGATAAATGACTATATTTTGAGTATTGGCCTATTGCCTGAAGTTCAGTCAGGCTTCCGGAAGCACCACAGCACTGCTACCGCACTCACCCTCCTGTCTTATATTACAGCAAAGCCTTCGATTTAATTAATCACTCTATGCTGGCGGCTAAAGGACGTTATTGTGGTTTCTCCGAGCCAGTGTGTCAATGGCTTGCCTGTTACCTATACTCCCGTGTGCAAATAGTTGAGTTGGATGGAGCCAGATCCAAGCCTGTCACTTTGCAGCACGGGGTTCCTCAGGGAAGCATTCTTGGTCCCCTGTTATTCAATTTATATACTTCTGATCTGCCCAAGCAGGTTCGTTTCTGCTCCATCCATCTCTACGCGGATGATACACAATTGGTTGCTGGTTTTGAACCGGAAAATGCTTGTCAAGCTTTTCAGCAGATTAACTGCGATTTGAAATCTATTTTAGAGTGGTCCATTGGGCATGGTATGTTGCTTCATGCAAATAAAAGCAACTATACGGTTATTGGCACTAATCAGATTATAAATAAAGTAAACATGCACAACTTTGTTTCGTTACATATTGGTGAGGATCTTCTACCCTCTGCAATATGTGTTAAATATTTGGGCGTCACATTTGACGCAAACCTTAACTTTACTTAAATTAAAAAGTTTGTATCAGTTTAAATTTATTCTACCCAAAAAGGTTAAACTCTTACTAGTGGAATCACTCATGTGTATTTGTATACAAACTTTATAAAACAAAATGTCCGATTTATCTATGGAAATATATTGTAGCAAGACAGGAAATTCACAATCTAAACCTAAGAAATGTTATTAGATTTAATCTACACCAACATGGCACTTCTAAATTTAGAAACTCATTTGCTTTTCGGGTGATACAATTGCTTAACTCACCTGTATTTAATTTAATTACTCAAAACGCTATTAAAACCTTTAAGACCAAATACAAGAATGAGTTACTGAATTTAAATTTGAAATGTTTGGATTTTGGTAATACGTATTATTATTTTTATAGTTAAGTTACTTTATTTTTAGGTATCATGGAAGCACGCCCTGCGAATGCTACCTTTTATGTAATTATTTTTGTATATTGCATAATAAATGTTTTTCTATTCTATTCTATTTAAAATTAAGTAAAAAATGCAGTTATACAAAGGATTTACAAACAAAAAATTAATATATACTTGCGGCATGTCATTATTAAAAATTAAATTTAAAAGGATAAAAAAAAAATAGAAAATAAGTTTTAAAATTTTCGTCTCAGTTCCGATATTTCCAGTTACATGGATGCTGCTTCTTTCTCTAGTTTTTTATTTTCTAAATAATAAAGTTCACTTTCGGCTCTTTTTTTTTTCGAGACCAATTTCTTTTTCTTTCCTTTTTCAGCGATTTTGGTTGTCAAGGGCATATTGATAAATTGTGTAAGCATTTTTAACACTTCGCTCATTTTGTGGGAAATATTAACATTTGCACCACCTATTTCGTAAACTGCCTAATATACTCTCTTTGGCAGATAATGGACTCCTCCAACAGATTTTCAACAAAAATATTTTTATTTATGGAAAACCCCGACTCAAGGGTGTCGTTTCCGTGAAAATGGATCAAAATTAACTTAATTACAAGCCACGATTTTTAAAGTAGTCATTTTGTCCCAAGAAATTATAGAAAACTGTATCTAATAGAGTAGTTTGATTATGTTTTGCAAAAATTTACAAATTCGGTATCTACTAAATGCTGGCTATACCGTGACACGTTTTTCTGCAATTTTTGCGGAAATTATTTCTCTATGGTACAAATACTCGTATATGTGAAACTCCTTGATCAAGCATGATGTTTAGTTTTAAGCATGTTACATATTTAATAAACTTATATTTAAGACAACAATGTTCTATTAAGTTTTTTATGTGATTTATCACAAATGACAATCCGAAAAAAAATAAGTTGGTCCTTTTCAGGAGCATTTAGGTAGGTCTTTGATGCTTTTTTAGTGGCAAAATCAACATCAATCTTATTAGTTGGTAAAAGAATCTTTATTATCAAAATTTAATTTTAAAACTTCTTGGAGACCTTTATCCATAACTTGTGTTTTTAAGATTTTTTTGATTAATTTGTTTAGTATTTGCAATAGATCATCATACACAAAAGGAAGCATAGGCTTATCGCTCTGATTTTTTTTAAAATGGTTCTAAAATAGCGGCAATATGTGAGTCTTGGTCTTAAAAACGTATCTTTTAAAGCATTTTTCTTTTAGTAACTGAAACATTTGATGGAAGCTTAGTGGCTTTATCTTCCATCCAAATTTTAAGGGGAGATAAAATGTCCAAAGCCCTTTTACAGACTCGAACATTTGCTGCACAAGGACTTGAAGAATACCAGTTAAACAGAAGAATATTGTTAATGACCAGGGAAACAGTAATTTTTTATAAACAATTCAATAGTTCTAATGAATTCTCAAAGTCTTTTGTCAAGATTTGATGAAATATATAACTTCATATTAAAGTGTAATCCGCTCATAATTTGCCTAACAGAAACAAGACTGACAGAAGACACTGAGAATTTTGAAATTGACATTACAGGGTACCAAATTGTAAGGGTTGCTAGTGAGAATCGACACACAGGTGGCGTTGTAGTTTATATAAAAGATTGTATTACCATTTTAAATGTTGAGATTTCAGTTTCAAAAAAATTATTGGTTTGTTGTAATGAAAGTAGCTCACATGGGACAATATTACATTTTGGGAAATTTGTATCATTCTCCCAGTGCCTCCGATTTTTTTAATTTTTTTGAACAATGGTGTGAAAGTCTGCTTGATTGTAGTTACCCTATTATAATAATGGGTGATTTTAACATTTACTGGTTGACACAAACTACATACTCATATAAACTAAAAGAAATTGTAAATGATACAGGTTTACACCAACTGGTTGTGACAGTAACACATCCTAATGACCAGGGTGGAAGCATAATTGATTTAGTATTGACTAACAAATTTAATCTTTTGGAATGTAAGGTGTTGGAAACCGTCAAATAAGTGATCATTTTATTGTAGGTATAAATATTCAGATAATAAGAGTTAGGAAGGATAATTTAACTATTGAAACAAAAGGTTGGATAGACTATGATGTGTTGAATAATAGATTATCACAGATAAAATGGGACTATAGAGTATATATTTTATAATAATATTAAAAGTGCATTAGAAGATATGGCTCCACGACTTGAAAAAGTAATAAAGCCAAAGTTTAAAGAATGGTATAATGACAGAGTTGAAAAAGCAATTGAGGATAGAGACAATAGTTGTAAAAAATTAAAAATAAATAAATCGGCAGATAATAGATTGAATTACAAACAATGTAGAAATAAGGTGGTGTCAGTTATCAGAGAGAAAAGAAAAAAATATTATCAAAACAAAATAGATTTATAAAAAAATAATGCTAAGCAAATGTAGCAAACATTAAGCCAATTAATTTCTGCAACTAATAAAAAAACTATTACTAAACTGGAAATCAACAATAGCGTTTTGATTAATTCAAAAGAAATTGCATAAAATTTGATTATTTATTTTGTGGAAAGTATTAATAATATAATACATGGTATTGACAAAACGAATATAGAACCAGAAACGACACCAAGTATAAATAATTTCAGTCTGCAAGACCATTTTGATTCAGTTTTCTTAATTGATAACATAGAGCTAAGGGAAACTGTATTTTCATTGCCCAACAAAGGAAGTCCAGATGAACTAACACTTGAATTTTTAAAAAATATCTACAGTAATATAGAAGGGCCATTTCTGAACATCATAAATACTTCTTTATAAACTGGACAGATTCCATCCTTCTTGAAGTTATCTACAGTAATCCTAATTCCAAAAATAAAACGTACTATTAAAGCTGATGAGTTCATTAATATACTGGTTACAATTGAGAAAATTTTAGAAAAAAATGTATATAAACAATTAATGAAATTTATTACTGCAAATAATATTCTGATGGTAAATCAATCTGGTTTTCGAAAGAATCGCAGCTGTGAAACGGCTATTCAGAATGT
Source organism: Kuschelorhynchus macadamiae (assembly GCA_030620095.1). Lineage (NCBI taxonomy): Eukaryota > Metazoa > Arthropoda > Insecta > Coleoptera > Curculionidae > Kuschelorhynchus > Kuschelorhynchus macadamiae. The sequence continues at coordinate 5,108 of JAUTXW010001743.1, forward strand.
TCTTTATGAATGGAAGAATCTCTTGGATGATAATTATGCAATAGGAGCAGTGTTCCTTGATTTACAACGGGCCTTTGAAACTATAGATAGGGATATACTGGTAAGCAAATTGAAGGGAATTGGTATAAGTAATACTGCCCTTGATTGGTTTGTAGATTATTTGAAGAATAAAAAGCAGGTTACCAAAATTAATAACAAAATTTCCACAGAAGTGTTTAACAATAATGGTGCTCCACAAGGAAGTACATTAGGTCCGATGTTATTTTTAATTTATATTAGTGACATAAACCAGGTAATAAAAAATTGTTCTTTACACTTGTTTGCAGATGACACATTGCTGTGTTTTAATTTAAGGATTTAACTCACTTAACTTCCACAATAAATTTAGAATTAAGCCATCTCTATAAATGATTTAATAAAAATTTACTAAAATTAAATATACAAAAATCGAAATTTATGCTTATAGGAAGTAATAAAGTTCAAAATGAGTTCATATTAAATATAACAGTAGGTAGTGATAATTTAGAAGTAGTAGAAAATATTAAATATCTTGGTTTTATTATTGATAAACGTCTTAGTTTTAAAGAACACATATTGCATATAATTGGAAAGATAACCAAGAACGTTAATTTTTTGTCACGAGTTTCACCATATCTTACTCGCTGGTCCAAGACTACTGTCTTTAACACATTAATCCTTCCACATTTGGTCTTTAGCTCCTCAATACTCTATTTTGCTAACAAAAATGAGCTAAACAGGATGCAAAAACTTCAAAACAGATGTATGAGATTAATTTTGGGGAAAAAAAGAGAAATACCTATAAGAAATATGCTAACGGCATTTTTATTTATAAAATTAAAAATGGACTAACTCCTAACTATCTGACAGAAAAACTTGTCACGAACGAGTCTACACGTACCTATCCAACAAGAAATAACAAAAATTTTTATGTGTATATGAAAAATAAGAAGAGTACTGAGAAAGCACTTAACCATAGAGGTTTGATTGAATTTAACTCTTTGCCACAGATAATTAAAGATAGTCCAAAATTGGATTTGTTTAAAAAACTCTTAAAAAGACATCTAATGGGAGAGTAATATATACTATATTCTAATAAATAATTGTACATAAAGTGATTTGAAAAAATTTTATTTTATTAATATATTTGAGTGTTTGTTTTGATTAAGATAAGTTTTATTATACTTTGTATGTATTAGCTAAATGCTAAATAAAGGAATTATTATATCTCCCCAAATGCAATGATAAGACTCATTGAGGATTTAGAGTTGCTTGGGGAAGTGTAAATATAGGTGCGAGCCACAATAGGCCACAGAGTCGCAGTGGAAGGTCGGTTGAATCCACTTACTTTTAACCTAACCTAACCTACTATCAGGGATTATATAAGACCTAAACTTATATGGCTCGACATGGAGGATAGAAGATTACTACATTTTGCTTGTTTTCTGCATAGGCTGTTTGGCAGGAATCAGCCCCAATATCTGCGACAGAAACTTGAATTTAGGTACCATACACATAGTCGTAACACAAGAACCAACATGCTACTTAGTATACTAGACACCGGACTTTATATCAGCAATCATTCTCTTACTTGAGTCCCAAAATATTTAACTCTATATATGGAATAATGAATTTTCTTCATCTGTCATTTTTATTCTTTAAAAGCAAATTTAAAACTTATCTTTTTGAAAAATATTTTGTGTAATTTCTTTATTTTTTTCTCGGTATCACTTAGTGTCAATAGTGCTAATAAAAATTAAGCATTAAAGTCAAAGTCAAAATATGCTTTATTGTCAAGAAAACACAATCAAAAAATACATTTGCAAAAAATAATACTTATAGATAACTTTAAATTAAAGATAAAATACATACATGCAAAGAAAGAAAACACTCAAGATTACAGCAGTTTAAAACACAAACTTGAAGTCAAATAGCATAAAATTCTTGAAGTCAAATAGTTTAAAATTAAAGTAAATGTAGAAAAACAACAGAAAACGATAGTTACAAATAAAGACAAAGAGCATCACCAACAATCTAAGATTTCAAATTCAAAAAATATTTATTGTGTAAAATTCAGCATAAGAAACATACAATAAGAAAGCACAAATATACACAAAAGGACAAGGTACACTGTCTCCAGTGATCACTATAACCTAGCCCTACTTTTAAAGTCACCACCTATAAACTGGATATACGCAAAAAAATAGTCATTAAAACAAATTAAAATCAAAATCACGACTTATTATCACAGGCAACAGAATTTCCTGCTTCAATCTTGCTCTTAAAGTGGCCTTTGTTACATTTGGTATATTTTTCAATGCATTAGTGACAAACGGAGCCAGAAATGAAAAACTGGATTGAAAAGCCATGGTTTTATGAGACGGAGTATTAAGAGTTTCGCGCACCCTTCTCAGTTCTTTTTGATGAATATTGTGAAATGTGTATGTGTAACTTTAGCAAAAAGATACTTGGGTGTTTGAGTATTCAGTATTTGACGTACAAAACAGGCCAAGTGAACAAATCTGATCTCATTCAATTTATAAAAGTTCAGACCGCGAATATATGGAGAAATATGTGCAAAGCGTGGAACATGAACTATAAAACGTACACACTGATTCTACATACATAAACATGGGCCATAAACCACATCAGCATAATGAAAATGAGAAAAAACAAGGGAGCTAACAAGCATTTTTTAGTGTCTCTATCCAGCAAGTTCTTAAAAGGATAAAGCATCTTCAAGCTTAGATAGACCTTGCGACAAAAATCCGAAAAATGACTCTCAAATTTCAATCTTGAATCAATCGTCGGCCCTGGATTCTTGATAGACTGGCTGAACTCGATTATCTGTCCATCCACCAGAAGCTCAAGATCACCGACCTTTTCGAGGTGATAGCTTGACCCTATCAACATGTGCTGACTCTTCGATTTCAACCAAGTACAAAAACAATATAAACATTTTAATAAGAAAATGCACCCTAAAAAGCAAAAATAGCATCGAAAAGCACTTTTAAGCAAAAAATATATGCCAAAGAGGTGATCCATTAGAATATCTTAAACATAAGTGTCATAAATGACACCTTCTATATATTACCAACTAATCCCGAAGAATTGATTGAAATTTTTAAGGATATTAAAAATGTCAAAGCTTCTGGATGGGACAATATTACTGTAAGAGTACTGCTAAGGCTTCCATATTATACATTAATTACGTTAGCAAAAGCTATTAATTGGTCGTTCTCATGTGGAGAATTTCTATCGGAACTAAAATTTGCCACAGTTGTTTCAATTTTTAAGGGGGTGAAACTGATTCTCTGTCCAATTTTAGACCGATTTCTCTGTTACCCAACTTGTCTAAAGTTATAGAGAAACTCATGAAAAAGAGGATGCTATTCTTTTAAAAAAAAACATAATATTCTCAACATACACCAATTTGGGTTTCAATCATCGTTGTCTACAGATAATGCTATATTCAATTTTCTGGAGGCGTTGTATGGACGTTTGAATGACGGAGAGGTTGCTGCTGCGGTATTCTGTGATGTAACTAAGGCTTTTGACTGTGTTGATCATGGAGTATTGCTCAGAAAGCTTGAAGTTTATGGATTTAAGGGGAGGGCCTATGCTTGGTTTCGTTCCTACTTGGCTGACCGGTGTCAGATTGTAAGTGTCAATAATGACCAGTCTAACAGGTTAAACATTTCTGCAGGTGTTCCGCAAGGGTCGGTTTTGGGCCCATTGCTTTTTCTGTTATATGTAAATGATCTGCCATTAATCGATATCCAGGGTTCATTCACAATGTTTGCAGATGACACAACTGTCTTATGGCACCACCGCATGATCTCAACCAGTTGCAGCAAATTGTTAGAAGGGATTTGGATCAAATAAAAGACTGGTGTAATTCAAATTCACTTACATTGAACATAACAAAGACAAACATTATATCTTTCAAATGCTCAATAGATGGTGTCAAAATGAATGAACAACCAATAGGTACCTTAAATGTTAACAAGTTCTTGGGTCTCTATATTGATAATAAGCTCAAATTTGAAAAACATATCTTAAATGTGAACTCCAAAATCGCAAAAGGTTGCTATGCGTTTAAAATTGTCTCGCGGGAGTTAGATATATCAGTAGCAAAGAGTGTATATCATGCCTTGATAGAGCCTCATTTGAGTTATGGATTGTGTTTCTGGGGAAGCTGCTCTAATTATCTGCTAAACTCTACATTTGTTTTACAAAAAAGAGCTATCAGATGTATGTCTAAAGCTGGGACCCGAGATTCCTGCAGGCCTTTGTTTAAGTCCTTGAAAATATTGACCCTAGTTTCTTTATTTAGTCTTGAAACGGTGTGTTTGGTTAGGGAGAGATTCAGTTCAGAAGTCCAATCTGAAACTGCATATTCCACAAGAAGTACCCATATAACTAGATTACCTATCCCTTCATCAAACTTAATAAAAAAATCCTTTATTTTCAATGGAAGAAAAATGTTTAATAAACTTCCTGCTAATTTAAGGAAAATTTCTTGTAAAAGAAAATTTAGAAATGATGTTAAAAAACTTTTAATTGGGAAGGCCTATTATACAATTGACGAATATTTTACAGACATATTTTAACTTTACTTTTTTTTTATTTTATTAAATATTGTTTTGTCTATCATATATATATATATATATATATATATATTTTTTACAGCGCGTGTTTTTATAATACATTAACTTTTAAGCTTTTTATTATAATTTTCTAGTTTTTAGTTCAATTTTGTAAATACTGTGTTCTATAAATAGGGCAAGGAAGTTCATACCTTTTTATATTTTTATTCTGATTTATCTTTGTTTGCTTAGCTTTGTCAATGATTTTGTATTTAGACAATAAAGCTTTTTTTGACTTTTGACTTTGATCATAAAATTATCACAAATCACAATTAAAGGTCATTTTAGTTTTCTTCTAAACAATTTTTCATCTTTTATCTGCCTAATCCCTACAGGTAAGTGATCAAAAATGTTTTTGCTATTATATATAATAGAGTTTTGGCACTGCGTCGAATTAGGAATAGGTAGAGCAGTATTATGGATTTGCCGAGTATTATGAACTGAGTAAGTATTTTTAAATTTTCTATGCATCAGGCAGGCTGTTTCCAGTAGAAAAAGGCAAGGTAAAGTCAATATTTTTTTATCCAAAAACAAGGGCTTGCACGAGTCTCTTACCCTTGCCTTACATAAGTACTTTACGGCTCTTTTGTAGCCCAAATATTTGATTAAAAAGCCGCCTTGAGCAGGCTTCCCAGAAACAAATTCTGTACTTTAGAATGGACTTGGAGATAGCAAAATATGTATTTCTTGTTGTAGAACTATCTAACTCATTGCTAATAACCCTAATTGCATAGCAGTTAGATGATAGTTTTGATCTAAGGTTATTAATATGTTCTTCAAATACCCAGGAATCTATTTACATTTAAATTGTTCAGTATAGAATTTGCGACTGTTACATCACTTAACTCACATTTAAAGGACATAAAACACGTTTTATTTACATTTAAAGTCGATTTGCATCACACCAGTTTTTAATAAGAATAAGATCGGAATTTATTTTTTCATTTAGTTCTAACTGATTTTTGCCATCCCACAAAACTGTAGCATCATCAGGGGAGAATATAAATTTTCCGCCAATACTGAGATTTGCAATATTGTTTATATACAAAAGAATCAGCATGGGCCCCAAGACAGAGCCCTATGGAACGCCTTACTCGACATTTAGAGATATTAGTTTTTTAGTCTTAGTTTCAAGTGCATCTGTATATCATGTTAATTTTATGGGAATGCTCGATAAAGAAAACAGCTATGAAGACCTTCAACAAGTAAAAAATAAAGGCCATTTATTATTATTATTATTATTGAGGTGCAAACCAACGCCGTTTTGTCAGAAATTTGAAAAGGAAGAATTTCCTTCTTACTTACTCTCTAGAATGATCCTCGTCACTACCATTTTTAATCTCGATTTCTTCGCCCTGGTATAGAACATGGTTCATTGAAATGTTGCTCATAATATTCTTCTTAAAGAGGATATGTTAACAAAGAAGACCATACAGAGGATATTGATGTTAAAGATCAAATATCAACATCAATATCCTCTGTATGGCTTTCTTTATTAATATGTGATTCACTGTCAGTCTTGTTGTCAAGCTCTCGATGATTTAAAACTCTAACTTGTATGTACATTTATTTTATCTAAAACTATTGAATTCCCACTTCGAACGTTACTTACTGTATTTAAATGGATTTGCTATGAAAAAAGTATACAATTCAAAGTCAAAATATAATGCTGATGATAAAGTATTGCACTTAAGTAAATAAAATAATTATTAAAAATTAATATTAAACTATAGAAACTAAAGAATATAATAATAACAATAAAGAGTGGAAACAACAACAAAAATCCTAATTTTTATAATTATCATCCCAAATTTTGCAGTAGGCCATGCAAAACAATGCTGCCTTTTATTTAAAGTCGTTAACAATATCTACATCCTAACAATAAATCAAAATAAATATGTAATTAAATCTATTTATCCAAATATGTACTGATAATTTCACACCAAAAAGTACCACCTACCTAGATTTATGTAACACAAGAACAAAACAGTAATAAATAAAAGAAACTAGGCAATTATGGATTGGGAGGTAAGCTCATGGACTGGCTGAATTCATACTTAATCAACAGAAGGCAAATAATTAAAGTAAACAATTCATTTTTCTCCCATCCATACTTGGCTACATCTGGTGTCCCACAAGGGGCTCATCTTGCACCACTGTTATTTAATTTGTTTATTAACGATGCAGTTAACTGTTTTGAGCACAGCGAAGTATTGCTTTATGCTGACGATTTAAAGATATTTAGTTGTATAAACTGTCTAGATTCGGCACTGTGGTTGCAGGATGATCTCCTGAGATTTGAAGTATGGTGTAGGGAAAATAGAATGAGCTTAAACATTAAGAAGTGTAAATATATCCAATTTACCAGGAGCGTGTCACCAACTGTGAACACTTACTCTCTTGATGGTAATGAAATTGAATCTGTTAAGGTAATTCGTGATCTGGGTGTCTTGTTTGACCACAAACTGACTTATGTTGAGCATATTGATCTGTGTTGTAATAAGGCTCTTAAAATGTTAGGGTTTATTAAGAGACACACTCAAGATTTTAACAATCTGAATGCACTGAAAATGCTCTACATTGGCTTAGTTAGAAGTCACTTGGAGAGTAGTGTTTGTGTTTGGTGTCCATATGTCGCAATACATGTAAACCGGATTGAGCGCGTCCAAAATAAGTTCCTACGATATATAGCTTTTAAACTTAAGATTCCACTTGAAAATGTCAATTATGAAGATCTACGAACGCTAACAGGATTAACTACTTTGTCGCACCGTAGGAATAATTTTGACAAACTCTTTGTTTACAAAGTCATAACTGGTGTGATAAATAGTCCGGAATTGCTTGCGAGGTTTGGAATTCACGTTCCTGCTCGCTCGTTAAGATGCACCACTACTTTGGCCCTGGAACACCATCGTACTTTGTATGGTCAGAATTCCAGTGTGAATAGGATGAAGGCCAATGCAAATAGCATTGAGCTAGATATATTTAATTGTTCTTTGTATTGTTTAAAACGGACGTTGTAATATTTTTAATTTGTAAAAGTGCAGTCATTGTGTATGTTTAGTGTTTTTAAGTATTTTAGTCTCTTGACATGGTTATTTTAATACATACATGTTTTTTAAATAAGTGATAGTTCAATGTTATTGAATTATATATAGTTCTGTTTTGACATTGTTTATAATATTTTGTATTTTTTCTTTTTAGTAATGTATAACGAAAGTATGATTGGGCAAGTCCCGTAATAAATAAATAAATAAATAATTATTATGTAACAAGTCTTTCAGCAAAAATCAACTGTCGTATAAGAACTACAGTAATCAAGGAAATCAAAAGAACTCTTCAAACTGATTTCCATTTTGTTCTATGCATGCTTCGCACAATTTTCATATTCGTTTTAGGGAATTAAGCAAAATAACAGGATGATTTTGTAAATAGCGAAAATTTTCTCTTATTTCATTTCCTAAATCTTGGACATTATCATAGTGGTCTTTGTAAATTCTATTTTCCAGATATCCCCATAGAAAGAAATATAAAATCGACAAATATGGGGACCTAGGGGCCATCTAATAGGTCCATTTGTTCCGATCCATTGATTGGTAAAATTATTGTCCAGAAATAATCTCGTCCTTCCAGAATTGTGTGCAGGAGCACCGTCCTGTTGAAAATAAATTTCGTTAATTTGCGCTAGAGGAACATCGTCAAGTAATTCAGGTATAGCTGCCCTGCTGTCTCCTGGGAAATATTTGGTGTTGATTTTTCTGGGACCAAAATCTACTATTGTGCCTATTGAGTATACCAGAATTACTGAAATGTGCTTCGTCTGACCATGTAACCTTCCTTTCAAAATCTCTAACCATATCGCATCTTTCTCGAAACAAATTGCAGAAGACTACCCGACGCTCTGCATCCCCTGGCTGTAAGTGCTGCACGAGCCTAAATTTGTATGGGTGGTATTTGTGCTTTTTTTAGAATTTCTTGAACTCTAGTTTTTGGAATCCCTATCCTCTTTTCACTGGCCCTACAAGAGTTTATAGGGTAAGCTTCTGCATTAGCCAAAACCGTAATTTCCTCAGCCTCCCGATTTTCTGTATTATATGTTTTCGTACGAGGTTTGATAAATGATCCGTGATTAAGTAAATTCTTTTTTATCCGATAAAAAGCGGATATATTAGGTTGCCTCCTTTCTGGATATCTAAATAAAAATTAAGCAATAGTATTTCAACATACCTAAAAATTAACTATTTACCTGTTAAAATACATCTCAGAAGCCGCTTCAACATTTTCATTACTTAATATAAAGCGAGCTAACATATCGTACTTTTCATAATGTTCGAAAGTTTGGTTTTCTTCCATAATAATACAAATATATTTTTACACAATAAATAAATACAAAAAACTAGCGCTATATTTTATATACTCGTACAAAATTGGGAAATGTCATTTGCTTCCAAGAAAACAAAAGAAAACGGCATCGTTTTGCATGGCCTACTGCAAAATTTGGGATAATTATAAAAATTAGAATTTTTGTTGTTTATTAAAATAGACCCATACTATTATATATTTTTGAGAAGCTTTTAAAAGTACAAATCAATTTCTGGACAAATATACAGGGTGTCCCATTTAAAAAAACACAACTTTGGGTCATATCTAAAAAATAACAACTCAAGTGAAAAATATGACTATGCCACTGGATCCAGCGTAAAAAACTGCATAAGCTGCAAGTTTTCCCTTTGCGTTAAGTCAAAGGATAACCGAGATACGAGGGGGGTCCCAAAATGCAAAATTTTCTATTTCGCCCTGTATCTCATAAACGAAAAAGGCTATGAAAATTTTGTTTACAGCTTCATGAGTTTCACAAAAAATTAGCTCAGCTGCTTTTGCAACCAAATCCGGACGCCCACATGTAAAATTGACTAAAATTACCGAAAACATAAATAATAAATAAAGTTGATTTTAAAATAGAAGAATTTAATTTGTTAAAGAAAGGTTTTAGTTATAATCTTAAATGTGAAAGATAGTAAAATCAAGGGGTAATAAAACACATAATATATTTCTAAAACATTCAACTTGTGAAGTCGCGATAAGTTTGAAAAAAAAAAAATTTTAATCCAAATAACTTTTCCGAAAAACTAGTAAAAAGTGTAGTTAAAGATCTTAGCATAATTACCAAACAAAAGGAAAATCAAACTTTAATCATAAATCCTCAAAGCCCCTAAATTATACTCTTTCATTCAATTACATAGAAATGATACATCAATTAGACCAAGTGTATTATATATTTCAGCACCAGCAGTAGTTCTTTCTCATAAGTAAATTTTAAACCCAAATACAATATTAAAAACAACTTTCAATTAATAAGTCAAATCGATAATGTAACTATTCAAGTAACGCCAAACTGATATCCTTTGATGTTCAAAATTTATTCCCAATCTGATTTTATATTATTAATTGAAGAACTTGTTACCAAAAATAATGTTAATCCAGTTTATAAGCAGGCCTTGTCGACCTGTTTGAATCAAAATTATTTTGAAATTAACTTATATATATAGGTATATAACTAATGAATATTTAAAAATGGTAAACCCCTTTAAGTCCAATTTTTGCCAAGATATTTATGGACCATTTAGAAACTAAAACTCATAAAGATTCCCTTAATGAAAATTTTATTTATTGGTAGTTTAGGTATGTTGATCATATATTAGCATGTTTTACTAGTACTGACAGACAATTTAAAATTGATCCACATACTTCTAAGCAATAAAGGTTATTCTAAAGAGTTAAATATAGATGCAGATAAATGTTTTCTTTACTGTGCTTAAGTTATCAGATACTCCCTATTTGCTTAAGACAGCAATAGAGTTACTTACAAATCCTCCTCAGGTTTTACAACATCATTTTCTAATTTGATGATGGAACAATCCCACTTATCACCATTCGAATAATTGTTGACTTCATTCTCAGGTATCCTTAAAACAGAAACTGTTTTAGTGAGAAATACTGCCTGTATTACTATCTATTGCTGAATCCCTCTGATTCAGCATAAAGTGAACAAGATAGCAATTGAAGAATTTGAAAATGTTTATTTAAATTCAAGTCGACTTTTAGTAAGAGGTTTGTGGAACAAAAACGTTTTTTCTTTTTTAATGGAATAACCTATATTTGCATACAATGTAGAATAAGCTTACGATTCTCTAAGATCTGAGTAAGAGATTAATAATGCACTGTATCAATTTAACTGCTGAATCAATAATTGAATTTATACAATTATTAGGCAATATAGAGCTATATATATATATATATATATATATATATATATATATATATATATATATATATATATATATATATATATATATATATATATATATATATATATATATATATATATATATATATATATATATATATATATATATATATATATATATATATATATATATATATATATATATATATATATATATATATATATATATATATATATAGCATATATATATATATATATATATATATATATATATATATATATATATATATATATATATATATATATATATATATATATATATATATATATATATATACAGGGTGGCCCAACGAAAAGGTCCCACCCTTATTTATGACTTTCCTGGTATATTTTGGGAAAAACGCTTGGACACGTCAATTTTGATTTTTAGGGGGACGTCTTTTCATGTATGATTGTATAATACAGGGTGTTCCAAAAATAAGATATCGCATTACACTTGACATTTTTAAATGGAAACCCCCAATTTTTTTTCTATTTTTGGATTCTCCAGGAAGTTTTTAGTAACTTTTGTATAATAGAGTTTATACCTATCTTCAACCATTTTGAAGTTTTTTTAATTTTTTTTATAAAATTCGCCTCATTTAATTTAGTACTGATAATACGGAAAAAAATAATAATCACCGATACCAGCAAGAAATTTAGCATCCGTCAATGTCATCGTAAATCATAGAACAACTTTATCTTTGATTTGAAATCGTTAAGTTGCCTAGTTCTATTATAATATTTTGCAATGATTTATTCAATTCAAGAAAGGGTCGAAATAACGAAACTGTATTATCAAAACGGAAGCATTGCAAGAGCTACCGCCCGGTTGTTTAATGCGTTACATCCAGACAAAAATATTAACCATAAGTATGTGGCTAAATTAATAAGAAAATTTGAAGCAACTGGATCTGTATCTAATATTCGCCGGAATCAGGAAAATCGTCCAAGTAGAAATGAAGCCAGAGAAATAGCAGTTTTGGGACACGTGGCTCTTGACAACACCCAAAGTACTCGTGGTCTGGCTACTTCTTCAGGATTTACACGCTCAACAGTGCAAAGAATTTTGAAATCCTATAAATTTCACCCGTACAAAACTAAACTTGTCCATGAGCTTAATGAAGACGATTATGATAGAAGGTTGGAGTTTTGCGAATTAATGACACAACGTTTGAACAATAACCCAAATTTGTTATTTAACATTTGTTTTTCGGATGAATGTACCTTCTATTTACATGGTGCTGTAAATAGACATAATTGTCGATATTGGAGCGACTCGAATCCACATTTGTTTCGAGAGGTACATTCGCAATACCCACAAAAAATTAATGTCTGGGCCGGCATTTTCGGAAATCATATTGTAGGACCTTTCTTTATTCCTGGAAACTTGACGGGGGAGTTGTACTTGGACATGTTGGAAAATACAATAGAGCCACGAATAACCGAAATAATAGAAAATGAGGTTAATTATAATGAAAATTTTCTTCATTTCCAACAAGATGGTGCACCACCGCACTATGTAGCTCCAGTACGACAGTTTTTGGACACCCATTTCCCAAATCAGTGGATCGGACGGCGCGGCCCCATTGAGTGGCCACCAAGGTCTCCGGACTTGAGTCCTTTAGATTACTTTCTTTGGGGACATATAAAAAGTAAGGTTTTTAGTACGAAGCCAGACTCCATCCAAGATCTTCGGGAGCGGATCACGGCGGAATGCAGACAAATAACTCCAGAAATGTGTGAAAATGTTAGGAATAGATTTGAGCAAAATATTTATTATTGCATGGAGGTAAACGGACACCACTTTCAACATTTATTACCACATTGACTTTTTGACACATTGTAGCTAAGTAACTAATTTTTGTTTAAATTTTAATGTGAATGTAAAACTGTAAATGGTTTAGTGTTCCTGATTCCGGCGAATATTAGATACAGATCTAGTTGCTTCAAATTTTCTTATTAATTTAGCCACATACTTATGGTTAATATTTTTGACTGAATGTAACGTATTAAACAACCGGGCAGTAGCCCTTGCAATGTTTCCGTTTTGATAATAAAGTTTCGTTATTTTGACCCTTTCTTGAATTTAATTTATCAATACTTGATATTATTCAATTATTCAAATAACTTCAAAATGGTTGAAGATAGGTATAAACTCTATTATACAAAAGTTACTAAAAACTTCCTGGAGAATCCAAAAATAGAAAAAAAATTGGGGGTTTCCATTTAAAAATGTCAAGTGTAATGAGATATCTTATTTTTGGAACACCCTGTATTATACAATCATACATGAAAAGACGTCCCCCTAAAAATCAAAATTGACGTGTCCAAGCGTTTTTCCCAAAATATACCAGGAAAGTCATAAATAAGGGTGGGACCTTTTCGTTGGGCCACCCTGTATATATAAAGCATATATATATATATATATATATATATATATATATAGCATATATATATATAGCATATATATATATATATATATATATATATATATAGCATATATGTATATATATAGCATATATGTATATATATAGCATATATGTATATATATAGCATATATGTATATATATATATATATATATATATATATATATATATATATATATATATATATATATATATATATATATATATATATATATATATATATATATATATATATATATATATATATATATATATATATATATATATATATATATATATATATATATATATATTGCTTGCAAGGTAAAAGAACATCTTTCTCAAGGTATGTACTGTACTATTTTAAATAAATGTTTTAATAATTTTAGTGCGTGCCGTTATACCTAATTGTTTTTATTTATTAACTTACATATATACACTTTTTGTATTTAATTTTTAGATGTGCAGAATTAAATATTTTGAAAAAGCCTGAAATGGACAGGCGAAACGTCAATTAAAGTTTCTTTGTTCAATCCACGAACCTCATCCCAAGAAAGTACTTGATATTTATAAATTGTAAGGTTCAAGAAGAGAAATATAAAAATATATATATATATTATATATATATATATATATATATATATATATATATATATATATATATATATATATATATATATATATATATATATATATATATATATATATATATATATATATATATATATATATATATATATATATATATATATATATATATATATATATATATATATATATATATATATATATATATATATATATATATATATATATATATATATATGGCATATATATATATATATATATATATATATATATATATATATATATATATATATATATATATATATATATATATATATATATATATATATATATATATATATATATATATATATATATATATATATATATATATATATATATATATATATATATATATATATATATATATATATATATATATATATATATATATATATATATATATATATGGCATATATATATATATATATATATATATATATGGCATATATATATATATATATATGGCATATATATATATGGCATATATATATATATATGGCATATATATATATATGGCATATATATATGCCATATATATATATATATATGCCATATATATATATATATATATATATATATATATATATATATATATATATATATATATATATATATATATATATATATATATATATATATATATATATATATATACGGTTATTCATGGAACTGAGTTGTCATTTGAATCTACTTAAATTTATTTTTAATATATCATGAATGGCACCCAATATTTGACCATTTTCGTTTGAATTGGATTCAACTGACAAATTCAGTACACAAAAGGCAACCAACACTTAGGTAAAAAGGTAAGAAAGAACCACCCCCCTAAATATCCACGATAGAGAGCTGCTGAGGCATACGTCATGTATTTCAAGGCCTAAGCAGAACATTTTTAAATAACATGACTTTGTAAGTCTACCTACCCATTATCACAATCATCCAGTTCATGTTTAAGTGTTATATCTTCCTGCTTAACCGGTAGAGATGTCTCAAAAGAAAGATTTGTAGATTCTACCTCTCTAAAAAAAAACAATAACAAAATTAGACAGTATGTTATAGATTCTACATTGAAACTGACCAAAATATCTTCAGACTCCTTATATTCCTGTTATCAATTGGGAATTGAATCTATCTTAAAAATACAGGATCACTCTTGTTATACTATACAAAATATTTACATATATTTCAAAAAATGACTACTAAGTCTACCTACAAATTATCACAAACTTCCAACTCATATTTAAGAGTTATATCTTCCTGCTTGACAGGTACAGATGCTTCAAAAGAAAGACTAGATTCTTTCTCTTTAAAAAATCAGGTAGTGATTAGGGTTGCCTGCTCAAAAAATACCCAAATAAAGAATGAAAATAACAGTAATTAGTAACAATTAATTTGCATACAAGCACACAGCTAGAAATATTAAATAAATAAATTAAGTTATTTCAACAGACAATACAGCGAAGGTCTGAGATACAAGTCTCATTTACACTAAAGAAATGTGGGTATCAGTATGCCTAAAAGAAAACTAGGAATAACATTTCAATCTCCTAAACTATTATAAATCTTTACCTTTGGCGTAGACACCAGCCATCAGTTTGATTTAAATTACTGACATTTTACATTAGTCAAGCAAGATAACAAATATCCTAGCAAAACGTTTTGGATTTGGCTTTAATTTATCATGATCAACAATATGTCTGCATTAACAGCCAATGAAATTGCCATATTCTACACTCGTTTGATAGATGGAGACAAAATAAAGAATATTGCAGAAGAATTAGGAAATGATAAAAACACAGTTTTGTTGGCCAAGATCAATAAACACACATAAAATACAACAAACCTATATACCCACTTGCCCCACTCCACAAGTTCTCATTCACCCAACTATTTCTGTTCTGTATTTTTTTTAAATTTACTTACTTTACTGACACACTTTCCTGGCCTTCTGAGGGCTGTGTGGAACTTGGAGCCTCTTCAACACACTGTTGTTTCACTGTTTTTATTGCTACCCCTGGCTGATGATGAAATATGTGTGGAACAACATCTGCCTTCATCCTTTTTTGACCACCCATCAATTTAAACCGAATATAATTTTGCATATCTTCTTCTAACTGAAACAAAAAAAAGCTAACATCTTCATATAGAAGTCATGGTTCTTGGAATTAGACCGTATTAAATTGGAATTACTATTTGATGTTTCACCATCGAAAATCCACTAGGAATCATGAACTATATATTAAAAAGAAACAAAACTGTTTAAACTGCTATAGCTGAACACCAGCATATCACTGGCCATTTTAAAAATATAACAGAAACCAAGGTTCTAGAATTTTATAAATGAACAATTAGAGAATCTATAGAAATTTTTAAACATACAAAAAACTTCAATAGAGATACGTCTATTAATACAATACATAGTATTTGTGGACAAAGCGCACTAGAATATAAAATAATTATATATTATTTTTATCATTTAATAAAATAAAATATGTATAAAACACACATAGAATAATGAATTGGCAAATATTGTAACAAATAACTTAAATGATGACAAAATGTGTTTAGCAGTTTTTCTCGATCTTGCAAACGAATTCGACACGGTTCAACATAAGTTACTGTTGGATGTGCTGAACAATTATGGCATGAGGGCCACTATGTTGAAAGTGTTTAAAAGCTATCTGATAAAAAAAAACAAATATTAAAAGCAAATGAATCTTACAGTGAGGCAATGTTGATTGCCTGATTTACAAAATAGCACCATTATATCTTATACTGATGACATACTTATTATTTCTGGTGTGTTAGAGAATATGCTTCAAATGGACTTAGTCAAATACGGCATTGGTTAGATTCACACAAATTGACTTTAAACATGAACAAAACCAACTACACTGCTTTCTCAATCAATTCCACAAATTGTCCAACATATGATTGCCTCTAAGTGGTTTGTTTTTTAAAAGTAAGTTTATTTATTAGAGAAACAGATATTTTCTTAATTTTTGATTCCAGAAAAAAGTTTGGGTTGTTATTCTTCTATAATCAAAATTAAAAAATATTTACTAATTGATTTATTTATACCTACATTAAATAATTACAATACCTTTTGAATTAAATGCGATTTTAAGGCAGTTCTTCAATCAATGACTTACAAAAATAATAAGAGAAAACCCACCTTAAATGGCTTAAAAAAAAAAAAGTTATTCTTTTAACAATCTCTTTGTAATAAATGAGTTTTTTAAAAGACTGTTTGTTCCGCGGCATTCAAAAATATTTTTTTAAAAATCAATTTCTGAATTTTTTTAAATTCCATCCTTAACTGGGTCAAATGTATTTTTACCTTTAGATACTTCTTTAAATAAATTTTAAAGAAGATTTAAAGATCTACCATTAAGGCATAAAAACATGTAGGTACAATAGTAATTTACTTGTTTTATAATATCTCATCAACTCAATGAGATTTTAAAACAGTTCTTTCGAAACTCTACCCTAAAGGTGTTATAATTCATTATTTCAATAGAGAATAATATTTCTAAAAAGTCCATTTAAATCTAATTGATGAATTAGCAGGGTGTAGGAAAATATTTCTTTAACATGTTATCAGAATCAGAGTCAATTTATTCATGTATAAATTATAAAAATCTTACATATAGTATATAAAGTATATTTTGACTAACAACATACAATATAGAAAACACTTAAAATATTCTCATTCATTAAAATACATTTATGACATTATATAAACTGCAATAGAATAATATTCTTTTTCTAATAAAAAAGTTTTTATCACTTCTATGTATTTTTTTTTCATTTAACTGTGGTACATTGACAGGTAATTTATTAAATTTTGGCACAAAGGTGGCTGGACCCCTCGGAACAGCCGTGGCACCAACGTTTTGAATGTTTACCCGTGACTTTGACTTTTTTTGTTCAGAGGTTCTTGAAAGACTTAAAACAAACACTTCACTAGCAATAATTTGTTTTATTGTAAAAGTTAAACCCAGAAAAACAACAAAAGACATAACTTAACTTGGCCAACTAATTTTGACTACTTGTGGCTCCATCTATTAGGTTAACATTAAATTATCAAATGCGGTTTTTCATACCTCAATCCTAAACTCTAGAAATGGTTTAACGTTAGGCAACCAGTATTACAAACTATGGCAGAAGTGTTATCTAGCTACTAGGAACTATAACTTTTACTGTAAGAATAGATTGTCATATTTATAATGAATATTTATTTTTAAATATAAATAATAACTGTTTGTGCAATAAAATAAATTCTGATTAGATTATTTATAAGTACATAATAAAATATACTTACATTGAAATGGTCTTCACACACAAAAGATGCCGACTTATGGCTAAGTAGTTTATCCCTTTTCATTGCTTTTTGCCATTGCGTTCTGGCCCTTAGGTCTCGAGGAAGAGAAATGAATCTTTTATTAGGAGTCTTAACACTCGTACTACCACATTCGGGAACAATACAGTACTTACACCATTTTTTTTGTTCACTATCTTCCATGGCAATATATTAATAATGATATTAAAACTGTGCAAAAATCATTAAGCTATTAAATAGTTCCAATACTCAATGAGAATTAACCAAAGTTCACACACGTCAACCAAACATTAACTTGCTGTTCTCGAATGCCTATATGTCAGGGATTTATAGGTTGCAGATTGCTTCCTTTTGCAGCGGGTCATCAAGTTATCAGTTCTAAGACCTAAATTAACCCATATTTCTAAAAATAATAACACAAATAACATGAGTTATGTCACACTCCATTCCCAAGAACTGCTGATCCAGCGGATCCGATGCCTATATACTATTACGCCGAAGCGGAGCGGAGCAGGCAGTTAGAAGCATTCATTTTTATAACTTATAATTTTGTATTTTTCAATATAGACATTTTTTTTTTGTAAAATAAAGTTTTTTAAAAAGAAAAACTGTCGGTCGTGTTAGTTAACTCATGGGCTGAATCAACCTATTTCAAAGTATTAATTTATAGTTTTCTGTTAACATCCCTTGTATATAAAAATATTGAGTTGTGTTGACAGACCGATAAGAAATAATTGGTACTTCTATCAATCTTAATTTTTTCCTAGTAACATTTTGCATAATGACTGAAGTTCACATTCATATTATTTTGAAAACCATAGTGTAAAATGGCTCATACTACAGAAATGTCCGCAACCATGGGGTCTATAACGCTATACACAGCCACGAATTTTGAAAATTTTCAAAAACCATTAAAAAGTGTTCATTTTTAGTAGTAATTTTCAGGTTTAAAAAGTGTGAAGGATCCAGCAGTTTTTGACAAAATGCATTTTGAAAATCGTAGATATTCAAGAGATACAATGCGAAATATCTCTTTTATTACGTCAGGATGACGTTAGAACGCAATTTCCCCACACTGTTGCCAATGCCTTCCAATTTTCTTAAAAATTTAGATTAAAACACCACAGAATAGGTTGATTGCAAAACTTTGAATTTACCTTTGTTTTATTATAGATCTGTTTTTTAAAACAAGACCTTAAATCCGCTACAATTCCCGTCAATTACACCAACTTTGAGTGTGCGCGTATTTCAGATCTGATTTTCAATGATTTGAAATGTGATTTTATAGCGTTAATCATATGATAATTTATAGCTTTAACGATAACTTTATCGACAAACCTGGGCTAACCTAACCCTAACAAATCCACTTAACAGTATAAGTTTTGTTAAAAAAATCTTTTGTTTTAATAAAGACCCGGAGTTTTGTTGGCGCGCTTTCTTTACAACAAACCTAACCATACCTAATCTAAACAGCATTTTTATTAATTATAAGCTTTGTTAAAAAAGTCATCTGCCTGAACGGGGATTAATTGAACAAATGTATTAATTACCATAAAGTCAGTAATTATACAAAATAAAAACCAACAACACAAGAGAATACATTAAGGTATATAGTACAATACAAAAACTGACATATTTTCACAATATATTAAACAAATTGAAAAAAATAACATTATTTAACACAGAATATGCAAGACTTACATTATATCTCCTCTTGAAATCTGGCAACAGTGCTTTCACTTAGCAATGCCATCTCACAGAAACAAATCATAAGTTTTTTAGGTTATTATGCATATTTTTAGGATCATTTTCATGTTTTCTTGAATTTAAGATAAAAATATGTATTTTTTGGTAAACTATGGTGTAATCACAAGATAAATTAATATTTAGAGTGCTATTTGTAGATAATACCTCAAGATTATTGGTAAAAACGTAAATATTATGACTAGATATAGTGCTATAAAACCGAATAGAGTAGCTGCCCTTGATACTACAAAATACATACACGATACAAGTATGGTCGAATACTGGTGGTTGAATGAAATAAAAAAACTAAAAAGAGAAGGAGATAGTCGCTATGAAAAGAAGCACTGATAGTTAGCCGTGAAGACAGAAAAATACCAAAGAATAAAAACTGTCTTCTTCCAACTAAATAAGAAAAAATATAATTATTGTATGCATGTGTATTTGTTAATCCTAACCTTATTTCTTATTAACTTACATTAAAATGGTCTTCACAACAGAAAAATTCGCTTTTTGATTTGGGCATGTCTCGTTTTACTGCTGTAAACCATCGTTTCTTACGATTATAATCCTCCCGAGGCACACGGACAAAAATTTTGTTTGGTGTACTTACAGATGTGTTCGTGCAACGGGGCACAAAACACCATTTATTCTGTGGTCCATACATATTTAGTCATTCAAAAATACACGAATGCTTCTACTATAACTCACGCTTGCAAATTTTTGCTTATACGCACGTAAATAACCGTGAAAAAATGTAAACTCACTCACTTAATAGGCGACAATATCCTAAAAAACAAGAATGATGTCAAGCGAGCGTCAGCGTCCGGCGAGCGACGCGACAAGCGACAACATTTAACTGCAGCATTGAAGAGGTTTTAAAAAAATTGTACCAAATCCACCTTAAAATTGTACCAGATTTAGAACGATTGTACAGAAATACAATATTTGTGTAATACGGTTGACAGAATTAAGAAGACTGGTTTCTTAGGTAGAAAGGGTAACGTCCTTCAAATCAAAAATAAACTGATCTTGTAAGAGCCTTTATTTTTATTTTGAAAAATTTCGTGTCTTGGCCTTGATCGAGGTTTAATATTGTACAAAATGTACCAGAAAAATTGAAAATGTACTCTTGTAAAAACGATATAAAAATGTACCAGATTTGTACAATAATACCAGCTCGCTGTTTATATACGCCGATGCGGTTTGACATAAGACGGGAAAACCTGTTTATGCGCCAATTGATTTGATATAATCGTTTTCATGTTTTTGGAATTTATTGTAAGATTTATAAGCATATAAGTTTCCATTTTATCGTCAATATACCCAATTGAACAAATAATTTGTATAAATGTCATAATTACAAACTTAATTTTTCTTTCTATATTTTTGGAGGTTCTGTTAGGTAATTTTTTTTTAAATATAGGTTATAAATTGTTATATTTAGTTTCAGCATTAAAATAATCAACCATACCACAAATGTGTACTTCCTTTTTAAGTTCCGTTTTAGTAGGTACGTTTTTACGTAAAACAAATACGGAAGCTGCATTTGAGTTCCGCGCATAAAACTTTTAAGTACCATGACGCAACTAGCAACACTGACTCTAGTAGAGCCGGTGACGCAACTAGACTTGATCTACTCTTGAACCTTTTTAGAGAATACGGGGGTTATGTTTTTGTGACATTTGCTTTAAAAATCTGACATTTAATTATAACATTAGTACCTTAAACTTTAAGGCAGTATTGCCTCAAAGTAACATTTTTAAGGCTAGTAGGGGGTGTTAAAAAATGCATTTTTAATATGTTTGTGGGAAAATTAATATTCTTTCTTTCTTCTTTCTCTTCAGTTTAACGGCCTAGAGCTGCCTGGGCTATACGGCCGATGTGGTTGCTATAATTTCAGTTTTTAATTTGTTTGTTTTCTTTGGTACTATCTGTCAATGTCTTTTTATTGCTTCTTGGCTTCCATTAGATGCCCCTTGAGAGTACTACTGGTCTCACGAGATGACCTTTTCTTTCAAGCTATCCCCTTACCCCTCCCACTCCCGCCACATAGCGGCCATTATGCTAATATTCTATGTAGAACTGCGGCAGACGAACAGGATAGAATGCAGGAACAACTAGGCCTCACACGTTCACAGCGTTTGCTCCCTTTCTAACGGGGTCGTTAGTTTCCACTCTGAGCGGTTGAGTCTCTCGCTTCCCCCCGAAATAAAGCAGCAAAACCGAACACGTGGAACCACTTATGTTAATAACACAGAGGTCTGCTTTCGATGAGACGAACCGGAAGACTCGAAAAATTAATATATGACGATTCCACTAATTGGTTTAAGTTGTAAAATCGTCATATTGTCATTTTAAACCTGAAATTTTCAAAACGCGTTTAGCCGTAAAAAAGATAATAAAAGAATTTTATTTACAGTCAAAGCATAAAGCTAAACACTTAACCAAAAATTCGTGAACTCTCGTATTTTAAACTTAATTTTTAACTTTGTCTTATTACTAAAGTTCTTCTTTGTTTCAATATAGAGTTGGCTGCCACTTTTTTGCTTTCTCCAGCCTAATAGGTAACGGCCACGGGTTGTCAAGCAAAGTAAATCGTTTAACGGTACAATTTTTTTTTATCTTTGAAAAAGCACATGGTTTACGCTATCAAAGGGTTAACTCCTAGGACTTCTACTCTTGTTGACGTATATCCCTTGCTTTCAAAGCCACTCCAGACTTGCGCACTACCGCACGACCTTTGGACTTATTAGATAAGCCTGTCTAGAGGAAGAAATCACAATTCCCACATCCCCTAGGACTCTCCGCCTCACAGCAATTGATTCGTTATTTAAGACGTTCCCCTAGTGGTTTTTCCACAACGGTTGTTGAACACCACGGAAAACTGCACTTCTTTCACGCCGTCAGGTAGTCTTAACGGGCACGTGTTTTTAGCTAGGTGATCCGAGAGGAAGTCTCTATTACTAAAGTTATCGAAACATGAATTCACCTATGTATTGCATTTTTCATAAAATATACGCAAGATTGCCAGATTGACCATCTGATGCTTAGCGCAACACTTGATTATTTTAGGCTACAAATAAATGATGTTCTATATTATAGAAAAATATTTGCTCTGTATTTCCGAAGTTATAAACAAAAATTGACCACCACTTTTCAACTAACTTTTGAATGCATGTGCGCCGCCATATTAAATGCAATGCACATACCATTTGAAGGAACGTTTAAATGCCAAATTATTCCACAACTGTTGCCAATTCATTCGATTAAGTAACATTTCTGGAGAGAAAAATTATCGAGCTCCTTTTTTGATTAACCTCAAGTTATGTTTTTTTTTTCGCAAAAAAATCTTAAAATTACTGTTACAAATTACAAATTGGAAGGCACATTTTACGACGTAATAAATATTCTTATTAAGATTTCTTTAATTTAATACATTGCAGTTTTTGCATTTTTTGTTTTATTTATATTTCTATTCCTGGTCGGTTTTTTGTTGAGAGTCCTTAATGAAACATCAAAGTTAATATAGATTAATTTTTAAAAAATCCTCCTAAGGGTTTAGAGCACAACAGTAACAAAAATGAGCCTTGTTTCTACCAGTTTTTTATAGCACTTGCCGAAGTATTTTCGTACATAAGGGAAAAAAGTATCAGCCTTCTCATAATCTGCGTATCCGAATCTACGGCCTAGTAAACATTCGTCAAAATCGGCTAAAATTAATTTGAATTTCATTAAAAAAGTGTTGCAAACTTATTATTACGGAATATAACACAAATGTCAGCAGCCAAGTACGTCACTGTCGGGAGACAAACGTGAGCGATATATGCAAAATAGTCAAACTGGCACCGCTGTAATATATCCCCTCTTAAAGTTTTCATAATATACATATATATTGTTTTGGCATTTTAAGATAAAAGAAAAATTGATTGATCCATTGGTAATTTGAATCAAAACGATTAAAATAAGATATATTTTCTATTTTATATTGAAATTTTGTTTGTGTTAATGTAACAATGGGTAATGTGTTGTTTGTAACTTCTTTAATCAGCAGTATTATCCAATACTTACATTGAAATGATCTTCACACACATGAAGAGCTTGAGTATTTTGTGAAATATCGTGTAGGTCCCTTTGACATGCTCTAAGCCATCTTGTCCTGCGATTACGATCATCTGGTAACCTAATAAATATTTTATTCGGCGTTTTAACGGTTGTGTTTTCACAAAATAGCACTAGACAGTATTTATAATATGCAGAATTATGGTTTTCCATAATATGCAAACACAAAAGGGACGGAAACTCCGCAAAAGAACTAATTTTGATATAATAGCAATAGAAGTAACACAACACAACGCTTGCAAAGTGACGCTGGTCGTTAATACCAACTAAATGACATCATCTGCACAAAACACACACCTTTGAAAGTAAAGTGAAATGCTAAATGTAAAAAGTAGCATTAAGAAAAGCGCCATCTAGCGACATATTTTCATGAATGTATACTTTTCAATTTGATTTTATAGCAAGCTTTTGCTTTTTATTTTTAAAATTATCTTAAGTTTTTAAAATAATGAAATGCAAAAAAACTCCGTAAAAACTGAATAAATATATATTTTTTACTATACTTATATCTATTGGAATAAAAGCCTCATAGATAGACGGATAGTATTTATTTGTGTTAATACATAGGTATGCTTACGAAAGAAAATTATATCTCCCATATAATATTTCCGCAATAGACCATATTATACAATTTTATAGAAATAAATGAAAATATTTAGATAATTTAGGTAAAACGTGGCTAATAAATCAGACCCAGTTTTTTTTATATATAAGCTATAGCGTTGTTTGATAGCTTTTTCAAACAACGTAATAATTTTTATTGTTTGGCGCTCTTTCACCGTTGGGGGCTGAATTAATGGGTATAAAAAATCTTATTCATTAAAAAGAATGGTAAAAGAAGCTCTAATTATGCATTCTTTTACAGTTTTTGGTAGGAGAATGCAATAATTTGAAGAATAAAATTGTGTTGTAAAATGAACAAGGAAGAGATGTGGCAATGTGGGAACCGTAGGGTCGAAATACGCTACTGATTGAAATTGAAAACCGCTCTGTACCGTGTAAACTGCGGACGAATTAAATTTCTCCGTTATTTCCTTAGACCTCTTTCCTGGTCTAAGCTGCGGACGAATTATATTTTTCCGTTATTTCATAACTTAACCCAACAATTTGTAGTTTGCCTGGAAGGTAAGGGTCTTCCGGTTCGTCTCGTCGAATGCAGACCTCTGTGTTGTTAACATAAGTGGTGCCACGTGTTCGGTTTTGCTGCTTTATTTCGGGGGGAAACGGGAGACTCAAACGCTCAGTGTGGAAACTAACGACCCCGCTAGAAAGGGAGCATACGCTGTGAACGTGTGGGGCCTAGTTGTTCCTGCATTCTATTCCGTTCGTCTGCCGCAATTCTACATAGAATATTAGCGTAATGGCCGCTACGTGGCGGAGTGGGAGGGGTAAGGGGATAGCTTGAAAGAAAGGGTCATCACGTGATATCAGTAGTACTCTCAAGGGGCACCTAGTGGAAGCCAAGATGCATTTCAGAAATTAAAAAGAGGAAAAATTAAAAAGTATTGGAAAGATTCAGGAAATCCGGGAGTTTAGAGCTCGCCATCCGGAGATCCTACCGCCACCACAGCGGCCATATAGTCCTAGCAGCTCAAGGCCGTAAAACAGAAGAAAGAAAGAAAGTTTGCCTGGAAATTGTTAAGAAATAGTAAATAGTGCAAATTTGAAATCACGTGTAAAAATATGCAGGTGCCCTGTTTTCAAATAAAGCTGAGTGTAATCTATTTAACTTACAATTAAGAACACTGAACTTTTGATCATATGGCCTGAACAATCTACAAGCATATCCAAATAAAACTAAAATTAATATTAATAGCTACTAAAAACAATACGTAAATCAAACTTGAGTAATTACAATACAAGGGGCTTAAAGTACAATGGCTTCTGCCCTAAAAGATACTAATTCTAAGGGTGAAACAAATATCAGTTCTGAAGTGGATGGCAGTGAAGATTATGATTTGGAAGATGGATCATTAGCAGACGAATTGGAAGGATTTGTCGAGGGACATGTACTCTTGGAAAGTAAGAATTATTAGCAGATTATTTTAAAGTTACTTCTTTGTATGCATTGTGGGGTCAAAATGGTAAAACGGAAACACAATTTTCATATTTTTTGAAAATTTACTCTATATTTGTCAAAAATTACAAATGTAGAATATCAATGAGTTTTGATAAAACCTTACTGGGTCATTTTATTTTTTTTCTTTTATAAAAGCACAATAAAGTAAAAAATAATATTTTATTTCATCTTTATAAAGTCAACATCAAATTAATTCTTAATTACTTAATCACAAAAAGACATTATGTATTAAGTTTCTATATACATATGTTTATATTTGTTATGACATTCATTATTGAAAATAGAGAAAAAATGATAGAGTGAAAGAAAAAAAGATCTCCTACCACAAAAAGTTGCATAATTCCCTGAAGAATGTAATACTTATATTTTCGACAAACCCTAACAAGGGATATTCAAGAGAAAATCAGCATTTCTATTTTTGAGATGCTATTACTCCCCGTAGCGACCATTTTTCCAACTTGAATATAATTTCCAATGATATCTCTTGGCCAATTTACCCATAAATATATTTTCCCCATAATTGTGTCATCATGGGTTACCAAGCTATGGCCGGAGACTATTTTCAATGTATCACCCAGTATACTATTGGTGAAACAGAAAAAAATGTGTTATAATTTTTTGCAGAATTTACCAAAGACAGAACTCAAACAAACAGATGTCGATCAAGCATGAAGGCAAGAAGTTTCCAAGAAAAAAACGCAAATGCACCCCCGAGAAAAGGAAGGAGGTAAGTTATTTATCTAGCATTTGATCGAACAAATACAGATTTGCTCTTTCTATTTTAGTATAGAAGAAGACACAGAGAAAAGTACAAGGCCATACTCAAACCTCCAGAGGAGAGCGATATATACTGTTGCGAGTACTGTCCGAAGATTTTCAGCACTAATGCTATCTATTTTAGCCACCGATTGGCACACAAGGAATGCCGAAACATCCGGTGTCCCTACTGCGAGACAGTGTTGGATACTCCCGCCGATTACGAAGTCCACAGGACAGACAGTCATAGTGACTTTGTTTGCGATCTTTGCAAGGAGGGTTGGCCCACTAATGATGATTTAATACGTCACAAGTACTACAACCATAAGACCAAGAATTTTAAGTAAAGTATTTTTCACAATAATTCTTTTTATTGAATGTCAGTTTTTATCAATCCAAGTAGACTGTATGAAGACTTCCAACAATACCTATCCACAAAAGTGATCTAATTCTTTTTCTTAGTACTCGAATGTGGTGGCCCTATTTCAGATAACGGCCTATAACATTCCACCCAGTCGGCACTTTGAATAGTTTAAGTTCTTAACGTAACTAGTTTATGTTAAACACTCAAACAAACCTCCAAGCACAATATAGTATCATCAGCGAAAGAGATTAAAGATTATAAATAAAATATGTCCCAGAACTGTACCATGGAGAACACTGCATTTCTATAAAACTACTAAGTTTCTTTTATTTATTTATTTATTTATTATTTATATGGCCAATAGACAGATAAAAAATATCACCTCTTAATGTCTCTGGAGGAACATAAACTTGACATTTTGCAAGTACCTAGTTCAGACCACATTATATATCCATTTATGATTTTATAGGATAGCATAATATCAGATATTTCCCTACGTTTAAGAAGGCCCTTTAGATTAATCGATCTTTCAATAAAAGAATAATTAATATTTTCCATTGCTATGCCCTTTTTGAATGCAACATATCTGAGAAATTTGTGTTGCACAGAGTCTGACTTATTAATGTGAACCTGAAAATAGGGATTCCAAATGTTAGAACAGTTTTCCAGGTGTGGCCTCACAAGGGATGTATAGAGTAGCTTTATACAGCTAATATTCTTAAAGCTTTTAGTAAGTATTTTGACAAAACCCAATTTTCTTAAAGTTTTGTTTTGACAATTCTCAATCTGTTGGACAAATGAAAGTTTGGTGTCAAAAAGTACCCCCATTAACAAGATTAACTTGTGCAATTTTGCAATTATTTATATAATATCCATAGGGCACAACATTAGAAGATTTGGAAAAGTGAATATATTTACACTTATCAATTGTTAATATCTTCCTGAAATTGTATACTACCAAAATTATTATTATTTTGTTTGAAGATTTTTAAATCATATCATAAATATCATTAACATATAAATTAAAAAGTAACGGAGCGAGGTGAGAGCCCTGGGGATCTGAAGCAACCAGAGAGAGTGCTGAAATATAAGATTTAATCCACTTACGAATGCTTCCTTTGTCACATTTGACCGTGTTATACTTTTAGACGATCTTCACATTGGTCGAGTCGTAATTGAGATCAACTTTTCTCATTTTACCGACAATGCAACAACGACACCAATAGTCGCCACACACAGTCTTGTCATGTTTTTTTCAAAGATTGGGAGATTTCTCTTGCTTTGCGACTATGACTTGATATTCTTCAGACGTGATATTTCAAACAACGAAATTTTTAATAACAAATATGTAGTTTTTCGTAGAGATAGGAGTTATGAGGAACACGGCGGTTGTTCTGTTTACTAACTTATATCTTTGATGATGTTTGGGTCTGGTGTGCCATATTGTCAAGAATATAAATGATTCTATTGACAAAGCATGTTAATTCTAGCAAATAAAATCTAAAATAACAATAAAGAAAGAAAAAAAAAACTGTTAGAACCCATGTTGAAATAAACAAATCATTGCATTCATGGGTGTCAAAAAATTATAAAAATACAAAAAATTTAAAAAAACAGTCAAGGTAAACACACAATAAATAAAAACATAAAAAGACACATTAAAACATCTACATAGGTTCAATATTGAAAGTTAATAAGTTATATAATTAAAATTCATTTAAATAAGAAAATGAGCAGTCAAACCAACCCAAACAAAAAAAAAAACAATTGACATCTTTTAAATTAGCCTATCTGCATAAAACTCACCCAGGTTATAATATTTGCCAGTACGTTCTTTAAGGTTCTTCTGAAAATCCTTGAGCCGGCATTTCTAATGTGAATTGGCAATGATAAAAGACCTTTTTGTAAATTCCCTAGTTGGTATTGAGAGGCTTGTCAAAATCACGTTATTTATGTTTTTAAATACCAGGGTAGAAATTTCAAGTATGAATAGAGAGGTGAGTGTGAGAATTCTCAATGAGGTCTTTCCCTGGATTGCAGTAAATAAAGAAACTTGCCCCAAAACGGAATGCCGTACCAAATAATGCAAAGTAGACTGATCGCGCCAGCGCCGGACCGAGCTCACTCCTAGCAATCTTAATGCAAAACAAGAGCAATCAGAGTTGACTAACCTTAGTATGTGTCAGTCTTCAAAGCGAAGATAAATTTTAACGTTTTCCTGCAATGCAAGTTTGATGTTTATTTTCCACCGAATTCTAGCCAGGAGTGCTATCAAAATTCGATAGTCACACAATGAAGTTCTTAGCGTTGAATTTCAGCAAATGAACTCATGTTTGGGCAGAATTCTGGATAATATTTGCCAGTGACTTTTTCAATGAATTACCATCAGCAATGTTTATCCAATGAAAAATTCTAATGAAGTTATCGTTTATCAGTTTCTATCAGCGAATTTCCACAATTACAATCAATCCGACTGGTCTTTTTATCAGTAGAATCTGATATAAACAAAATGGTTGAACTCTTTTACGAGGTCTTGTTTGAAGGTATCAATAATTGTGTCCCCAAGAAAACGGTAGTCGACTGTAAATATCCGAAATGGTTCGACTTTCCTCTGAGAAAACTTATTGGACAAAAGAATCGTCTATACAAAAAATATAAAAGGTCCAATAAAGATGTTGACTATTTTGATTACTGCGACATACGACGTGAGGTTAAGCTTCGGACTGATATGTGCTATCTTGCATATGTCACACAAACTGAATTGCTTATCCCAGAGAATATCAGGCATTTTTGGTCTTTTGTACGTAATTTGAGAAGAGACTCTGGGCTGCCCAGTGTCATGAATTATGACGGAGAGGAAATTACCGGTTCGTATAACATCGCTAATGCCTTCGCCACTCACTTTGAGTCTTGCTATTCACGTCACCGTAGTTTAGGTTTTAGCAAGATTGGCCCTATAAGCTGTTCGGGAAAATTACTATCAACCTATTGTATTACAGAGGCGGAAATCTGCAATAAAATAAAAACCCTTGATCTTTCTAAAAGGCTGGTCCAGATGGAGTTTCCCACTGATTTTATTAAATGTTGCTGCGAGTCGTTCGTCCTCGGCCCCTTTGTAAAATTTTTCAGAAATCTTTTAATCCTGGTTCCTTTCCCGAAATGCCGATCTTTAAATCTGGGGATAAGACATATCGAAAGGCTTTTCTAGCAGGGTTTGCCATCAGCTTCTGTTATTCAAATTGCAGCAAATTGGTTTTTCTGGCAACCTACAAGTTGGATATAATTGTACTTATTCAATCGTCGTCAGCGAGTTAGCGTATGTGGTTCAATTTCTAGAGAGGTTGTTGTGACATCTGGTGTCCCACAGGGCTCTCATATTGGTCCAATTCTCTTTCTACTATTTATAAATGATATAGTATCATGCTTCAAAGTGTCTAAGTGTCTCTTATATGCAGACGATTTAAAATTCTTTTCACCAGTTTCCTCTGAATCTAATCCACTGCAATCGGACTTGGAAAAGCTTATCAAATGGTGCAACATTAACCATCTTCTTCTTAATGTCTCTAAATGTAAAGTGCTCCGTTTTCATAAACGCATTAAACCCATACTCTCCTCCTTCTTCATAGATAATGAGTCTTGAAGTTGTTAGTTCCTTTACAGACCTGGGCTTTATTTTTGATGAGAATTTAACTTTTGGTCTGCACATTGATAGTATTGTGCTGAAGGGTTTCAGGCTGTTGGGCTCCAAAGCGGGGGAACAAGGACATGTCACAGATACTAAAGCAATTGGATGTCTTTAAAACTCACTTGTTCGCAGCGTTCTGGAGTATTGTTTTACAGTTTGGAGTCCATCGTATCAGTGCCATATCGATAAAATCGGAAAGTCCAAAATAGATTTGCCAAATATCTTTTGTATAAGTTTAATTTTCCGTACCAGGGTTTATCATATAATACCAGGGCTCTTCTGTGTGGCCTTCAAACACTTGAGTTTCGAAGAAGGCACTTCTAGTTTTTCTTCACAAACTGCTCAGTGGAGATATTGATTGTCCGAT